>CM040751.1:3148460-3748460 GCA_022829145.1 Albula goreensis
CATGCTTGTCAACTTTAGCAAGGTTAATTAATGACATTCTGCTGCTGTTGTCATATTTGTAACGGGTTTTGGGTGCCCCTCTATGGACTCCTCTCAATGTTGACAAAAGCTGCAACTGCGTGCGCAAACTGACGGCAGAAACACACCGAAATTCAACAGCAGATTTCGGTAATAGCTTTTGCTAGCAAAATCAAAACAATATGAGGGGTCATCGAAACAGTTGCTACAACTACAATAAACGTTTAACTGCACAAAATATAGAACTACGATTTAATGCAAAGACAACGGTTTAAGTTGTCAGACCCTTTCCAGCTGCCCTCTTGTCAGTGGGTCTTAGATTCTACTTGGCTTTGCCTTCAGTGACGGGACAATTATGTAGGCTATAGCTTGTTCCGGTGTTTAGTTGTTCGTTCTTCGAGAATACATTCGATCACACTAAAAGAGTGTGTAATACAAAAACAGTTATTTCTAGCTCACAGCCGCAAAACCAAAAATCAAGTTATTCAACACTTACAGAATAACCACAAGATTTTGACCCCATATCCGCAAGACTTGTAAACCAACATACATGGTTGTCAGATAACGTAACCCAAATTCTACTTTTAATCTCTTACATCTGATCTCAGGACTCAAGAACACGTTCATGTTTGGATGTTTGGAGTATGATATGTCCTGAATATCCGGTGATTTTTAATGCTTAAATATTGCTTTAAAATGTTATATGTCCCTTAGGTAACAACATTTTGGCAACAGCTCAGCCAGTGTTAAATTCTGAAAGAGACCATTTGCTCACACGTGAACAGGCTAGTTTTGCAGCTGACCTGTTTACTTCTGAACAAACGAACATGTGAGCTATGTAATGTATTTATTTGCTTCAAGTAACATGACCGATTTCAGATGAGAGTGTGCCGTATAGGGTGGAAAAGGTATACTGTATTAAGCAGTAACTAGTATGCAGTTGCTATCGTGTAGAGGTCTGTTTTTGTATGAGTAAATACAAGTTACTACATATCCTGTCTTTTTTTTCTTATGATTATGCATGGATATAAAAAAAATGTAGGCATCTTCCACCATCCTTCCAGTCCGAGGTTGACCTTCTCCATTGAATCTGTTTTACAGCTTTGGAACAGTCTTCCCCTGAACATTACTAAGGCAGTCAGTTAAGACTAAATTGAAGACGAATTTTACTTATTAGCTTTTATTAGTTTCATTTGATTTATAATTTTTTTAATGTCCTTAGTACAACTGAAGAAAGTTTTTATACATTTATTTGCATTACCATTCGCTGTATTGACTTTCTTTCCCTGTTTTATTATTTTCATATTGTATTTTTTGTGTTATTTATTATTATTTTTTTGCACATTCTGCAATTATAATTTTTGATTTCCATTTTGACATTTTATGCTATAAATAAATAAATAACATGATCAAATGTCATGACATCATGTCATGCAACCCATGTAGGTTTTTCATTCATGGTTACTGAACTGTTGTTGTTCAATGAAATAAAAAGTGGACAAGAAATAAAGCATTTAAATCTACGTGAATGTTTAATTTTTATCGTGTACAGAATTTTCTATCTTAACTGGGCTCAGTTATGAAACAGGAAGAACACTAGGACTGGATCACAAGGACTGGGTCATTGCTTCAAGGGAGATTTGTCTCCCTCTGCTGGACTTACAACACCACTACAGCAGAGCAGTCATGTTTTGATTCTCCACCATGCTCCATTGGTCCCGAGTTGTACTCATGTAATTCCATGAAACAATATACAATATCGAGCAAAATAGTTCGATTTTACTCTTTATTTAGACATTTGATTGTACAACACAAGTAGCACTTCATTCATTAACTGATTTCATCAGTGCCTTTTTGGAAAAAAACAAAACCAAAAAAAAAAAAAAAACATTTACCAGAAGAGAAGACTTATTGGTCTGTGTAAATTTACATTTACTCTGTAAATGTACTTTGGTCCCTTTCTCTGTTTCTAAATTAAGAATAAATAGCATAGTCCTCTAGAAACCTGTATAAACATAAGTCACATATTTTACATTTCTTAATTTTGTAATTCTGTACATATTAATATGGAATTACACCATTTTCAGTAAGGCTGTCATCATTTTTCTGGTCCTTGGATAACTGCATTTTGCCTTGTGCATTTTCACTAATGCAATCCTTTGATTTATGAAATAAAGATCATGGAAAATGAAGTTTGTACTTCACAGTTATATTACAGTATCTTAATTTACAGAGTTCCAATAGCTATCCAAAGTCAACTGTTGCTGCTTCATTTATTTCAGTGTTGAGACCATCATACTTTTAGGATTACAAAAGTAACCAATAGTAACTTCTATGAGAAATATATTTCCACCATTTGTTGTAGCTCAGATACATGCAAAAAGTATTTGGCATAGCTGCTCAAAGTCACTGAGGTTGAGCTTAAGCTAGCGCTGCATCCTGCAGCAGCGGTCTGCTACAGGGCTGTGTGTTTCCTTGCTCTGTCTCAGCCTGAGGCAAAGAGCTCTTCAGCAGAACCAGAAGGGCATCCACAGAAATGAGCGTAGCGCCGCCCCGGTGGCCATCCCTGCCAACAGCCCTAATGCCACCTGCTCTCCAATCCCATCACACGGGTCCTCATGGATTATTACATTATGGGTACCTGCATTTACAGAGAAAGAGCGAATTATTGATTCAACAATCACAGACTTTTTATTATTTATAATATCAATATTTTTATTGATATTATTTTTAAATTAATTTTCATATACATAAGAACATAAAACACACAGTGCCTCCCCTAAATGCACACCTACCACCCTTATCAAAAAAAGCCTCCGCCACCCATAATTACCCATGAGCACCCAGCAAACACCTCACACCATTCAGTGGAGATTGGTTGCTGGTATCCGTGGGAAGGATGAAACCCTACCTCCATATCCATAGCCTGGGTAACCAGGGCTGATGTAGACTGCGTTGTGGCTGTCTACTGGGACAAACTGATAGTTATCATCATAAGGATCGTACGTGAAGACCTGAGGATAAAAAGCCAGTACAATGACCATTAATCATAATTGATAGGAACGCCATCATAGTGTGTACCAAAGCCATTCTCACCATTTTTAATATTTTAATAATATAAAATATTTGATTAAAACTAGTACATGTCACTCTCTACAGCCACTGTCCCTTACTGCTATATCTCAATCACTACAGCTGCTGCAGTCTGAGCACTGGATAACTGACTGACTCTCAGGTCTATACTAGCATTGACATGCTAATTTAGCAGACACTTACTGGGCTTCTTTTTGCCTCCATCAGAGCCAGCTTCCATGACCTTACAGACACAAGACAGAAACTGAATCAAAGATAATATTAACCTTACCTTCACTACTACTGCTAACAATGAACAATGGAATAAAGCGGACGTAGAACAGAATGGGATATGAATAAAGAGATTCACTCACAGTGCCTCGTCTTCACTGTTGGCACACATGGCCATGGTGGACCCGTCTCGTAGGAGCGCCACCAGCAGGCATTCTCGTGGACGGCCTTCCGGAGGACACACGCCTGACAATACAACACCCAGCATGCTGCATTACTGAGGAGCTTACCCTCCTTTACGCACACAGCAATTCTGACGCAAGGCTCGTTTAGCGTGTGACAGAAAACTGATAACGCTGCTGGTTACAAAAATAAAGGAGTGTTTTACAAAGGTCTGCGGGTGCACCGCTCCTCTCACCTGCACACTCCAGCCCACACTTAACGTTGACACATTTCTCTTTCAGGCGCAGCGTCGTCTCGCAGTCGTTGCGGCTGTCGTCTTTGTAGCAGACGAAATTCCCGTCCACCCACAGGTCGAAGAAATTCAGCTTCCACCGCTTCAGAATGGAACCTACAGAGGCAGGTGAAGTTAGCGCAGCAGTTAGCTTGAAGCATCAAAGTTCTTTGACCTACATGATAACCCTTAGCTTCTACTCTGTACTCTACACTGTACCAACAGATGACCTGCGACCAGTCAGGAATAGATAGGTCCTATTACAGACACAACATGGGTGACCATTCCACTGGAAGACGCAAAACTGAGAAATAAGGCACAGGCCTTACTGTCAATCAACCGTCCCTCCCAGTAAAACACCACAGCCAATCACAGTTTGCCTTGCAGGTCTCCTGGCAAGCCTCCCTTCCCTTCCCCTTTAGTTTTCTCACTGTACAAACTCCACTAAGGAAGCACTGTCCGTAGAAATGGGGCATTCAACTTTGTATTTCATTCAAACCCAACGGCACTGCAGCTTCTGGTTACACTTTTTGGCTCCACACCATGATATGAAAGGAGGGCTAAAAACTACTGATGCAGTCTCTCGCAGCCCAAAGCAACAGATATTCAAACATTGCTAAATTAATACACGATCTTGAAACAACACAAAAAAGATTTCTCATTCTTTTATGATTTCAAGGCTAGACTGCTACTTCATGACTCCATAACCTATCAGGTTCAACCTACATTTGGTATCCGCCCCCTCACTTCAGCTGGTCCAATATGTAGCAATACTGTCAGAGTGATTGAGTCCAATCTGCACACCAGAATGATTTTACTATTCCGTATTACAAAAACAGGAACCTGTTATAACAGGTTTTAGGCTCTCTCGCTGGGCCCAAAATTTCAAAACTGAAAGCTAGCAGCTTTTAGCCTAAGGCCTGCTAAGCTTTGGAAAAACTTTTCATAGATTGTACAGAAGAAACTGCTCTGGTCTTCAAATCTCAGTAAAAAACTACAATCCCCTACAATCAAAGTGTGTGCCATTCAGGAATCACTGAGTGTACTCGTTTTTAACTGTAAACTAGGTTGCTGTTGATTTAATCTTTTCCTTTACTAGATTAGTCTATAGGGGGTCCTGATCTATTCTGTCACCTTTTGGCACTTGGGACTATCTTTGCACTTTTTGTACCATTCATATGCACTTTGTCTTGTAAGTCGCACTGGATAAGAGCATCTAACAAATGCCTTTAATGTAATGTAATGGAATGGAATGGAATTGTGGGATTTTGGGCCGCATTTGTTACCGGCCTGAATGTAAAATTTTGTGTGAGAGCTTGCTACTAGCTAGCGCTGCACACAAGGTATAAGACATGAGAAAAATTCTGTTCCAATCCTCTCTCCACATGGCAAAGAATGAGGTGGCGAAAGTCTCTCTTTGAAGGAGGTAAAGGTGAAAGTGTGACAAACTGTTCAACAATGAATCTAATAAGAATACATTGTGCATTTGTACATTCCCCTTTGAATAAACATGATAATTTAAATCATGTTCCAGCGTAAGACAAAATGAATTAGCTTTCCCAAACAAACAGCACAATGAACTTTTTCTCTCTCTTGGTTTACAGGTCCTCAGTATCTGACCAGCAATTTTCTTGAACACCTGGAAGGTAAATGGGATTGAAGACGAAATATCAATAGACTTGGAGTTGCACAACCTCCCTACTCTTGCTCTCAAATCTTTTTAAAATCAACGAATGGGATATGCTATCTGCTTTGCATTCCTTCCTTAAAATGTTGTAGCACATGGCTAAGCCGATTTTTATTCGGTCTATGATGCGTCTGTCTGATGATGAATGAACTGATGACGGCTCGTTTAGGCTTCTCTGTGTTACTGCTAATGAGGACAATAAAAGGATTACAGCAGTAGCCTGATTTTACCTTACTTACAGTGACATCCAATTTAACCCTTTTGTTTTTAGGTCATGAGCTTTTAATAGACAACGAAGCATCTTACCCTTTTACTAATTACTGCTTTAAATCAGTTTGAATGTGTTGCTCTTGATGCATAACAATAGGACCTTAATAATATCTACCAGTCCACAAAACTAGATTTCTCTGCTCCATGTTAAAGCACTAAGATACACATAGCAACTGTGTAGTGTACATAGAGGCAAATAAGTAACAGGAAACCACTGAATTTTCATGAGTAGTTTCACTGTGCAGCCTGCACTGTGCAGTCTGTGATTGTTTCATGGCTAACATTCACTATTTGAATTTAAGGAATGTGAACACTTGGTCCACGTGCTCAAAAAACCTATTCACATTATCAAATACAAATAAATAGCAATGTACCATATGTCAAAGAAAAAGAAGTTGGAACTCAAGATAGTTCAGTGGCTGTGTTGATCTGTATATAGTGATTTGTATGATGCAAAATTAAGAACAAATCAGCATTGACTATAATGCAAACAAATTAGACTCTAGATTGATGAGAAACACAATTCTCCATACCCACTGGTACGGGTCAATATTTATCATCTGAAAATGGTGCCAAAGATTGTTTGAGGACAGGAAAGCAGAAGATCACTCACTCTGTCTCCAGAGCCAGCCAGATTTCATGAGAGCCATGCTGTCAATATGCGCTCCAGTCCGTTACGAGAGGCCGAATGTGCGTGAGAATGTGTCCCAGCCCTTTAGCGGAGAACAGGACCCCGCAGGAAGTGTGGTGAACGTGCGGATGTCTTGGCGGTAGGTGACTGCGATTGAGAGAATGCTGTCTCAGCCCCAATATGAGCTCACGGGAGAGCTCCGCCCACCCTAAGGAAGAAGCGTCTAATCTCATGGGGATGACATCTTGGGTAATTCCAGATTAGTGACCTGCATCTCTGCCACGCAGAAAGATCTGGTCACTTCTACGGCTCTCCTCTCCGCAACTTCTGTTACAGAACTATGGGCGCAACACGTAACACTATTGTTTAACCTGTTGCTATACTTAACCTGTCGACTCAGTGGCATTACTGATTGAATACGAGTAGAAAATTGCTGTGAACGTTCAAGAAACGCTTGTGTCATGTAGGACAGATGGCCAGTTGAGATTTCAAAAATTCCATTATTCCATACGAGACAAGGATGCCAGCATCGGCCACTTGGTGGTTAGTATCATAAAAGAATCTCCATATCTGTGCTCATAAAGATAAGTTTGATGACATAGCCCTTAAATAATGATATGATATGGGTCTTCAAGACGGATACATATTTTTTTTTTATCTCACTTTAAGGGAAAAGCCATTTTATTTTGTATCTCAATACACATTATAGAATCTCAGTTTCATCCATTGAAAACCAGCTGACATCAGATGGCACGGCTCCACATTTGGAAAGCTCTTGTCAAGAGTTCATCTATGTCGTGATAAAATGCATTGATTATAACAACAATTATAAAAAACAAAGTGTTGGTAGGATTATATAAAGGACATAAAATGTGTAGTCACCTTAACTTTATTTTCCGTTGGCAGTGGAACCGAATCTATATTTCCATAATGTATGAGGTTTAAAATATCTGTAATGAACAACTGCTTATATAGCTGGCCTCTGATAAGAGATAGGACTCATGCAACTACTGTACGTTAAGTAATGCCGTCAGCCCTAAAAGCTGATGTCCTCATCCTTTCATTGACTAATAAAATTAACCTAGAAGAAACCACCTGCAGTAAATAGCAGACTTATCACATGTCCAGTAAAGTAAGACAAATCTGCTTTACTGGTATACCGCTCTCATTTTTAGCTGACTGATGTTTGGTGACCTTAATGGCCAAACAAAAGAACTACTTTCTAGTAAAGTCAGATTAAAATCTTAAATGAGCACATACCAGATGTTTCTCAAGTTTGTTTTCATTCACAATATCTCACATAACATACAGATTAATAATATACCATAGTAAAATTATACAGAAGCGCTCACAGGAATGAACTGGTAATGAACAGAAAGCTAGGTGCTTCTGACTGAGAAGTTGGTTAGTTTCAGGAGCTTGGGATGAGTGTAGATTTGCCAGAAAGACATGAGAAAGATATGAAAGCAGCCACAGGCCTCAACTTTAACTGGAGAGCACGCTCTTAGTGAGCTCCAGGAGTGAAGATGGGGAAGTAAGCCTGTACTGCAAGTTTCTACGGTAACTGAGAAACAATGAAACTCCCCATTGAAGCCAATGAAAAATCATACAAATTGGAAGGTAAAATAAATATTTTCTGATAGTCCTTTGAAACTCAAATTACAATAGTTACATTATATTGTTGTATTATTGAAAATGTTTAATTTTAGGTTAGGTTTAAGGTAAAACTTTCAGTTTTTTTTTTCTCAGAATAAAGAATGTTGTGTCAAAACACCAAAATGTATCAAAGTAAAGATTCCAAATGACCTACATTTATGAGCTGAATGATAAAACACCTGGCTAAGGTTTCCTTCATGCAGCTATTTCCCTTACTTGCAGTATTTTACTGTTTTCCTATATTCTATTATAGAGAAGGGAGGATTCTTGTTAGCTAGTAAAAGTAGACGTGACGCAAAGGCCTACAACTGTAGGCCACCAGTCAAAGCTGGCAATGATTTTCCAAACACAAAGTATAGATATGACTTTTATTCATAATTAACATCATTTCAGTGTTGAGCTGACAAGTAATCCAGTGAATTTAGATAACAAAGACATTTGGCTAATTCCAAAGCTAAGCTGAGGTAGTGCGTAAATAATTATAGATTATTAAGAACAGCTGACAATAGCTTCAGTCTATTGTTACTTTAGCTATATGCTATATGCGGTCTAATAATAAAACATATATATTTTTTACTTGTAAACTAGGTATTTCAGTCTACTTTAATATGATAGTGATGTATATTAAGTTTGTTCCATTGAAAAGTCACTTACTGAACAGACTTAAATCTCTTGTGCACACGTGTACACTTAACTTATATCGCCTCGATGGTTATTGAAATATGTGAAGTAAAGATTTACCGGGCCATATATTATATTAAGACACTTATTAGCAGGAAGGAGACTGTAGGACGCTCTTGTGTGACCTCCAGGTGGCTCAAGCAGAATGCATTGATTTGGGAAGCTGGTGGGGGCTCGAATCACCGCAACGCCATCATCAACTAGGGCTGGAAGTCCATGTTGGTAGGACGACACTTAACCCAGCATCGCTGGCGAAGGGCAGAGTTTATGCCAAGTAAGTTCATCGATCTCCTGTGGATACCTGATCATATGCTAACTTTGTCATCCTCCTCCAACGCAGGCAGTATGTGATTGGTGGTGCACCTGCAGCTTGTAAAGAAGTGAGGGCTTGTCACCATGTGAACCAGTGGAGTCGTGTGCCATGACTGCCTCCTCTTGGATTGACTACCTCCTGCTTGTGAACTTTACCTGGGCCATGAATTATACATTTCTGAAAATGAAATACATAATTTAAAAAAAACAAGCATACTATTTGTGAAATAATGACTGCATTGTAAAAATGTACGATAAATTGTATAATGCCATGAGCCTCAAGGGGATATAGACTTCTGAATCCTTGAACTCCAGACTGCAGCTAGGTTGTACAATTATAAAAAATGACAAAATCAAATATTTTCCAAAAGCTTGCATTTTATTTTATATGGTTAATAAAATACATTCACAGGATAAAACAAACACATTAAATGTTATCCAAATGAATTCCAAAGCAAACAGCCAAATAAATAATAGGCTGTAATTGATCTATAATTAAATTCACAAAAAGAACAGTCAATGTTTTGGTAATTATTTCCAAAGCAAACAGATAAATAAGGCTAATATAATTGAGCTTAACAACAGCTTGTATAAGGAATTCATATTTGCAGGACTGCTAATGACAGTGCAGTGACAGGAATGCAGAACATTGAAACACTCCCTGGCCTGGTGAGGCCTCTCCTATCAAACAAGAAGAACAAAAACACTCCCAGAGAAATCTGTTCCCACTTATTTCTTATCTCAAACTAACAACCAACACACTGACTGTAGATGTGAAGAGGCCAACATAAAGGGCACAATTTAGGTGCAACACTTGCAATTTTTGTAGATCCTAACAAGCAGACTCTTATTGGTTGAAACTAACTGTGAAGGGAGTTCAATAATTTGCATACACATTGCAAGTGATAGGTTGCTATGTAGACTGGTGAGGAAAGAAACGGTTGTGTTGGGTCCATCAATGCATTAGACAGTAAATATGTCAGCAAGCTGTCTTGCTTTGGTGGATGGCTGTATTGAGGGATAAATAAATGGATATGACTGGGAAATACAGAATAAAAGTAGCAGAGATAATGTTGTGACTTGGGCAAGAACGATCAGTTGTCAAGGACGGCCATTTACCTCCACTGTTATTTTCTAGTGTAGATGAATAGATGGATGAATGGACGGCTAAACAGTTTGGTGAAGACTTCGGTAAAGAGATCTGAGCCGAGTAATTTATTTGCATCTCTAGAGGTATAAGAGAGTATTAACCGAGTTAAACGGAACCTCTAATGGCCATTTGCTGACTCTTAACCTGATGTGTTTAGTTTGTTTCTGTACAGAGGTCAAGCACTTGGTCTTAACTAACAGGCTCAATATCGCCCTACAGTCAGATATCGTGCACCCCTGCTTTAAATCACAAACAGTAAATACAATATGACAAACTGAATATGATTTCCATGCTAGGTCTGTTGAAAGATTTTTTCAGATATTTTTTCTTCTCTCCATACTTCAATATCCAGGTTTTTTCTTATCTCATTCTGTGTGCATCAACGAGAACTTGTCGTTCAAAGGTTCAAGCAGGAGTCTTTGTGTGGGCAGATAAATAATTGTTATTGACACACTTAAATATTTATTTTGGTGGAAACAGTTGGAGAAGTCATGTTTGCTATGTATATTTTTAAATAACTGGGTTTTTCTGATGCCAATACAAGTCAATATTATACTTCAGCCACAGTGGGCCCAGCGTAAGGACTAAACTGCACTGTGACCTTATCTTGGAGTTTGTGAAACACTAACACAAAACAGGTACAAAGTTGAAGAAATGGGATTACAGTCAATAAAAATAGCAAAACTAAATGACCAACCCTGTTCCGACTGTACTATCTCACCTTTCGACTGTCCCCCATCACATTGATACCTAACAGACGTGTCGCTCATGTGAGTTTGCCTAAAGTCTTTCCTATATTAGGACTAGTGCTTGGCTGCTCTCAGATGCTTTGACAATACTATTGCACTGCTAGCTGTCCAATACAGTAGTGCAATAAAGTCAGAGCAGCTGCAAGCAGCGCGTCCGCTGTCCGTCCCAACACACCACCCAATGGGAAGTATCCCTGGCCAATGCCCTTTTAAAATTGCACTGCTTTCATTACAGGGTCATCAGTAGCACAACACAAAAGGGGCACTGGACAGACAATCACTGGGCTCCAAGAGGATTGCATTGGCTGTGAAACCTATGCCATGTGTCGAAGCCGCGCAGGAACGGTCACTTTACAGGACGAGCTATCCAGAACGCCGCTCTGCAGGACATCATTACTAGTTTGAATTTCTTTCATCTCCCTTTATACTTCAAAGACATGACTGAGGAAAAGATGCGTATGGTACAGACTTTACGTGCAATTTGTCATACAATTTCTAAACTTAATTTATCATTCATGTAATTACTGTAGAACAGGGTATTATCCAAAGGATTTGTGGTGGGGGGTGATTTATCAACAGTATTTTGGCTCCACCTAGTGGGTAAACAGGGAATTGACAGAATTTTTATGCCCAAACACCTGCGGTCTCTCCACTCCAATCTCTCCCACACACCTGCCCTGCCTCTCAGGGGCGACTTCAGCCCCGATCCCAAATCTCCTCATAGTTACTCAATGTCTGCCATGTTGTTTAAGGGGGTGCATACCAACACTGTAAAAATGAGTCCTTTCTTGGTAGATAGCTTCATCTCCTCGCACTCTGCCTCGCTCCAATATCCCAGTTTCACTGGAAGGAGGAGACATGGTAATAGCGGGGGGACAAAATGAAAATTGTAAGCCGATTTTCGACGTAAGTCGGAATTTATACCTAAATTACACCTAAATTAACACCTTAAGTCACTCACACCGTACACACAACACATGAAGGACATATAAAATACAGTAATTAAATGAAACATTAATAAAAAAAAAGAGAGAACAATTTCTTATCTTTATTTCTGTGGTCGTATTTACGAACCAAACCGCTTAGGTTGAAACTAGGTTTTTTAAGTAATTTATGGAAGTGCGTTGTACCCACGAAGCCATCGTAACTCGAGACCGTCGTAACCCGAGGACCTCCTGTATAGGGACATACCCAGGGTGTCCCAGGCCCACATTAGCCAAATTTCAGTTAGGGGGAATAGCTGTGCACCCCTCTGATGCTCCTTTGGTAATAAGAGAATTAAATAGCCGGCTTATAAACAAGTTCTGACCCAGCAGTCATTGAACCGCATGCTATGAGGCAGAGCTGAACACATCCGTAAACAAGTTGAGCATATCGTGCCTTTCAAAAAGACAAGTGGACAAGTGGTTGTCGCTGTGCCTTTGTCGTGCTTACAAACAAGTGTTCCCAGTGTTGTAAGTCGCTCTGGATAAGAGCGTCTGCCAAATGCCTGTAATGTAATGTAACGTAATAATGCTATACCATAAATGCACAGTAACATGCCACCAGCGCTAAAGGCGTACTTAATGAACATTCAGAAAATAAAAACATATGCCTCTACGATGATGGACAATATGAATGGATGCTGTATTGAATAATGCATTATAATGTGTTGTACATTATAATGATTAATGCAGTATAGACAGATCTTATAGCGTACTACCTGATTATATTGAGCTATATTGTGTTGATCACCGATATTGAGACTAATGCACACGTGATAGTTCCGACCGCCCAGGGTGAACTAGTTAACTCAACACAGCAGCAAATCTGTAGGCCAGCTGTATAGGCATGTGACAACAATCTTGCTTCTTTTTCTACACGGCAGCCGCACCGCTAACAATCACACACTGCCTATGTCTTTGGAGGTACTCTCAGTTTGTGCAACTGCAGGTGCCTGGCCTGACCACTAGTGGCCACTGGAGATGGATGAGACCAATGAACTTTAACTCGCTTACCCCCTACCCTCCCTGGTGAAGCTGACGCTTTGATTCTGATATCAGCAAACTGCAACATGACACTAAGGAAGTAAGACAATATTGATACAGTTAGGTGTCATGATACAATCTTATATTGATCTTAAAATATTATATAGATTTTTGAGAACATTGTACCACACTAGTATGTTACATTGTTTAAACCTTCTATCACTAGGCAGCAGGTAGCCTATAGTATTGAAATAGGGTTGCACATCACAACAACAACCTGCATTACCAGTGCCACAACTATGGCTGAATCTGAGATAATTAGACCAGTTCCTGCAGCATTCAACTCTGAAATGTGAGCTCAGTTTTGCCTCAGGTACTCAGGAGATAGAAAGAATATATGCAGTTTGCAATGTGTGTAATGCATAAACAAAACAATAAAGCAAATAAAAAGGACAACTTTTTTAGTCTGGTTTTATGCATATTCATGTGTGTTCTGTCTGACACTACTCTGACACAGTATTTGTATTATTGCATTTCGTGATACACCTAACAATGATACACATCGTATTGCCATATTCTTGCTAGTACACAGCCCTAGTACACATGACACAATGTATCATTATAATTTTCCGCAAAGCAAATAACAGAAACGCCGTTCTCTAAAGGATAGTGTAAAAGATTTTTGCCACTCTTTACCAGGAAATAATCACGTTGGGGTAAATCAGTTTTAGACTTCCATGTTTTATGGTTAATGGTATGCAGTTAATACGTGCAAAAATGCCGTCTCCTTTCTGGATAAATTATCGATCACGATGCCTGTCTAAATGGAGAAGCACGCTGGATACTGTGGGGTGCTGGCTTTCATGATGTTGTAATAGAAACCTGCATCTGTTTAATATTTACTCAAATCTTACACAAGGTTTAAGGCCAGCTCGAAGTGCTGCCAATTGTTAAACAACTGCTCCATTATCAATGCCTGGAAAAAATGTTTTAAATTTGTTCATTCTAGCATGCCATATCTTTTTTAAGAACCAAGAGATTTAATTTCTGATGGCAGATTTAGCATGAAAATAATATACAAAAAGGGAAAAACAAAGTTTCAGTGTCCACTCTTGAGCTTTTGCAGTCATTACTGACACAAGAAGTTCAAGCTTCAAAAAAAAAAAAAAAAAAAAAAACTCTAAATGGACTTATTCTGTGTTTCAGTTTTCATTTAACGTACGCTGTGTGTTCCAACCACTCTCCTTTCTGTCCTAACGATATTGTCTCGCATCTGGTGTAACAGGAGCTTTCAAAAGACACACGATGCACTGTAATGAAACCTGGGTCATATCACTTTTGGGCCAAAAAAATGACAAAATAAACAACAAAAATGCAGGTTTTCTTTACCACAACACCACAGAATAAAATATAAAAATGCATTAAAAATTCTGTTCTTTTTTCAGCCTTTGTTCCATCTACGACGAGTACAAAAGGAGAATGAATGTGAACACCTGATAAATGCTTATTAAAGGTACAAGAGCACCAATGCATACATACAATACATAAAGTCACAGAAAAAAGGAACACCGATGGCACACTGCAAATACAATAACGTCAGTGAATAAACACTGTATTTTTTTGCGGCATGCAGTTATGACACAGGGTTTGTTCCTTTTTTCGGTGACTTTATTTCTTGTATTTGAGTACTTCTCCTCTTGCCAGCTGTGGCAACTGCAACAAAATATGTACTGGCTAACCATAGTAACCGTATGCGGCAAGCTGGCTGATTATAACACCCACATATAAGTGAGTGTGACACCCAGCGCGATATCAACAGTAGACTACAAATCTAACTGCTAGCAATGACTTTGATAGCATAAAATACATATAGAAACATACAGAAAGAGTAAATACTAAGTATTTTCCTCTTGCTCTCAATCACAATTAGACAGATGAAATACTTGTAATTGATTTCATAATTAGATTACACAGGCTGTTTAGAAACTTTTGTAACATTCACAATTGAATGTACAACTCTGACTTACATGCTAACTTTAATTTTTGTATGCAGGCTATTAACCAGGTACATTTATTTTGTCCAGACCATCTTAAAATGTGAACGACAGTCACAGGTACCCAGGTATCAAGGTAATTCAGTTATTTAACCAGTTTCCGGGTAAATCTGATTTTAGCCAAGGGTTGCTACTCATCTATGATTATAACCATAAGCTATGATTTCTGCCTAAACCAACTAGCAGTCTGACTAAAAATGGTGGATCTTATTATATGTGTTGATTTCCATTACTAATACAAGACACTAACAACAAAGTTCATTCATTTCATTATCACAAACTGGATTTCTTTCAAATGTGCTTTATGTATTTTTGAATTTTGTATATTTGGAAGAATAGGAAGAATCCTGACCACCCATACCTTAGAGTTATACTGTTAATTCTGTTAATAATTGTCCATTCCACAATGGAATGTTAACTGCTAAACCCATCATAGTGATACCTTCAAATGATGCAACCTGACTGGAACATTTTTAAACATTTCTGTTTTTCTAAAGTGACATGGTACTTCTAAATAGCTCTGACCTCCAGAAACATATGCCAAAGTCCACTCATCTTGACATCCTGTATACCATAAACCATTGCAAAAACTGTGTGACATGTTTTGACAGCAACTAGATTACCTTGTTGTACAGAATCATTCCTAGAACACAGCACTAGCACAATGGCGCCATTGCTACATATATTGTGGCTAGCTGTTAGCATTGTGTATAAAGCTATATTGCAGCACGGGCAACCCTGTCAGCAATGCATTAACTATAGCGCAGCACGAGCTACATGTTAGCATTGTGCTGGATTTAGCTACATCACAGCAGCGGCTATCGGTTAGCATTGTGCATTTAGCTACAGAACAACACCAGCTACATTTCAAATTAAACAAAACAAAAAAGCATATGCTACTTGAAGTTGTACTCTCTCCTACGTGTTTCTCTTAATCTTGATTTAAACACCTTTGTGTTCAGCTTTCTGGCATATGGATGGAAATTTCACCATGTAATCATGTTATCCTATAAGGATAATAAATATGATCTGTAATCATTTTCATACATTGGCAAGACATGAAGTAGCCGTAATTTGAGTAAATCCAATACTCAGAGACCGGTTGATGCAGATTACATTTACTGTACAAATACTGTTCCTTAAAAACATATTTATGCTACACACAGTCTGCGTGTAACTTAAATCTCTTTTTAAGATTCACTGAGTATTGTACTGAGTGTTCCCCCAACACTGGCAAAATATGAGACCTGCACATACCTAATAACTGGGACCATGGGGTCTAAATGCAAGGTTTAGAATGCCTAATTCAGAATAGAAACTTTGAATTATTCCAAAAAATAACCAATTGTTATTATTAATAGGGTATTAGGTCATACATATTAACAGATTCATTCCAAAACATTACTTGGACATTGACAATGATGGACTTTAAGCCACACTTAGAACCAGGGGAAGTTACATTAACCGGGGTTGCCCTAACCTTTGCACGAAAGGATGATGTTGGTTAAAAAAAGGTTTGTTCTGGTCCAGCAAATCAATGCCTTCGTAACCACTGTAAGCCAACTCGTTGTTTTAGAGAAGGAAATGAATGAATGCTGGTTCCCACTCCAATCCTTTTCTGATGGGATTGAGCAAACTTGAAGTCAACCACTCAAAGGTCTGACTTGTCCTTTTGGTTCCTATTACTGCTAATCAATTATTTAAACTTGGTCTCTTCCAAACCCATCATTAGAGGTACTGTCTGTTGAGTGGTGTGACTCTACTTAAACCTGGTTTAATGTGTTCAGTTCAGTACAGTTCAGAACTTACCTCACCATATCAGAGTACTTTTGGCCCAGGAAAGACCTCAAAAGGTATGCAAGTTGTTCAGGATACCTTAACATTCAGTAAAGTGATAGATTACTGATATATATATATTTTTTTTTTAAAATATTACTGGCTTCCAATAAAGAAAAACTGATAAATGATTCATTTTAAAATGAAAACTCAAAGGTGAAAATATGCATTAATATTAATAACATTATGAATATCAAAAAAATTATATGAAAAAGCCTAACGTTAATTATTACATTTAACGATTGTCTTGCAAAACGCCCCCCACCGAATATTGCAAAAAAAAAAAAAAAAAAAAGCGCTGGAGAAACAGTGCACGCTAATTGATACTGTTAACGCTGGTATGTGGCCTTCACAGCCAGCTGAGAGTGGGAAACATACAAAATATGTTAACGGTCAAATGCCGGGAGCGCGCGCGCGGTCCCGACCACACAAGCTCCTCCACGCGCAATCCTTCTTTCTTCTTTCGTATTCGCCCTCATTCAGTAGCGTGCAGCAATCCACATCCAAATGGTTGCGCAAGATTCATTTCGTTTTCTTCATTTTCTTTCCCATGCCTTATCACTCCTCCCTCTGTTTACAAGTTCTACGCTGTGAGAGTCTGCAAACGAGAAAATAGGTAACTAGCGACTCCCTTTTGCAAACGTTAGTTTACCCATTTTCTGACAGTCCTTTGCCCAACTTGACCATGAACGACAGAATGCGTGTAATTCCTAACATAATGCGTCCTGCTAGATGCAAACGTTTGCTCTATTTCAATGTACATTGGTGATTCAAAGCGACATCTTACCGTCGTCTCCAGCTTATTGACTGCTGTCTCCATGTTGAATAGTTTACATTCCTGAGGCAGCCCCGTAAATGCATAACCAGTGCTGCATGTAACAGCAGATGTGATTGGCCAGCTGTCAGAAACAGAGTCAGGACATAGGCCGGATGGGAGGCTGGGTGGCCGGGGAGCGGGTGTTGGAAGAGGGAGCTTGCGGAATGGAATTCTGAGTAATGATTGGCCGTGTGCCTTCTGAAACAGCGATTGGACAACAGTTGTGTGATCCGAAGAGGATCAATTCCGCGCAAAGCTTTGCCCAGCGTCGCAGCAACTGAAAGATTGCTAAAATAATGTCTTGGAAGGCGTGAATCTTATTTTAACCGTATTGTTGTTATTTTCTGTGAGTTAAGCATCTAGTCTGTATGTGACTTAAAGTCTTATCAAGGACTCAGTATGGTTCTCAGCAAGGTGTGGTGCTAGTACAGTTTGCAGTTTTACAGTTATTTAACTATGTATTTTAACTGTTTCCATCGGAATATCACACTCAGAAAGGAGGTACATTACCTGTATCTCAGTATGACAGATCTCTGTCCACACACACCCCTAAAGAGTCTGCAGTGTGCTGTAGCCAGATGTGAGACCTGTCACTTGGAACTGAGTTCAAGTCGTTTGCCCGTCTCTTTGGATTGCACAGACCTTCATTGTTTAATGAAAAGTCAACAGAGGAATCGGTATTCATGTAAACTCTCATTATTTGATAGAACACAGACATTGCCTTAAAAGTGTTTGTGCAGTCTGGACTTTACTTGGTAACATAGTAACAAGGATACAAGGAATTACATTTGCGTCAATAGTTACAATTCAGGTTATTGGAAATGAGGAAATACAACCAAAAAGATTTGGTTTGTTTGGACAAAAGGGTGAACAGAAAATGATTTTACCTTGTTCATGAAGATACACCAGAGGGAAGGAAATGTCCCTTTGACCAACAAAACAAAAGATTCACAGATGAAATCTGTTAACTTATCAGATTAAAGTCCAAATTCAGAGAGGCATGTATATCAATTTTAGGAGATTTGCCAAATTCTAGGAAAATTCAAGGTGTATTCTAGTTTTGAGTAGTTTCAGCAGGTCATGGGGCATTCTGCAGTTCAGTAGTGTTAACTCCTCCCTCTCAGTGCACAGCTACCATATATAGCGGGGGCAAATATTGGTTTTTGGTGAGGATATGTATCCCCATTGACACACGTCACCAACAATATAGTTATTATAGTGCAGTACAGCATAGTATAGTATATTATAGTATATCTGATTTGATCGGATAAACTGTCGATGAGAATAACCTGAGTTCCTGGTACCATTAGGTAGAGAACCGGGAAATATGTTTCCATCAGTATGTTTGCAGGACTTGTGAAATACAATGAAACACGAAGGATATATATCTCACTTCCTGTTTGTGTTTGTCTTAAATTAAGTTGGTGTGTACAAAACATTTGTGGGATTAAAAAAAATTATGGCGAGTTTGAATACCTCCTTGCAGCGAGCATTCGCATTCAAGACCTGACTGTCAACGTCAAATGGGCCTTCCAGAACACTGCAAGCCGTGGTCTGAAACTATCTGCGTCATTTCAGGAGCATGTATCTGATGTTTCATTATCCAAGGAGATAGTCGCACGCCTCCTGTTCGCACATCTTCACCACGAATCTTACACCCAAATGGTTTTAAGTTTCAATAACGTGGAATAGTCATTGTCAAGGCATTGCGGAGAAAATGTGACTCATTTTCGCTGAAGAGTATATCACCTTTGTGGGTGAAAAAGTTTTTTTTTTTTTTTTAAAAACGAAAATGTTCAAAAAGAAAATTGACTGTGGACCAAATTATGCAGGAGCGTACTTCTAACACCTGCAATCCAACCAGATATCATTTTTATTCATAACAATGAACTGAAAATTGTTAATCTACTGATAATATCCCTGTTTGAACACCTAAAAGCTAAATGAAAAGATGATTTAACTAAAATTCGCTGACATTTACTGAAAGCATTGTAAAATGAACATGATTTAAGCCTTCATCAACAGAACAGTCATGGGAAACAGCATCTCTGAGCTACCAGGAATGAAACAGTAGAAAAAAAAAACACGTACAAATAACCTGACATTACATTTTTTCAAGCTAACAAATAGACAAACAATATTTTTTGTCCAAAAACTAGCTCATTATAAATCATAAGCTATATTTAACACTTACTTTTTTCGTTTCATCTTTCAAGTGCTCATTTGGAAAAACGAGTCCTTGCACTAATTTCAACCAGACTCAAGCAGTGTCCGTGACAGAATAAAACAATATTAACAATAATAGTAAACTGACTATAGGTGTCCAGTACTTGGTACCAAAATAGAGAAAAAGGTGAATGAAAAGCACACAGTTTTAGAAATGTTTTTGAAACTATCTGGCTATAAGCATCATTTAAAGCCCCTAAGATGACAAAACAAGTAATAAACCACGGCAGATTATTTAATAATAGGTGACATTTTTTTTGCAATCTAAACCTTAAAGATGACATCCTTTGTGTCTCTGTTGCCTTGACAACAAACATTTGTTCCGGGTTACTGTATTTAAAAAAGGCACTGGAATTGAGTGCGCATGATTTTAGCACACTTCCTCTCGATTAAAATCGGAGGTGGTGGATGAAACCAAATCGAATCGGGAAGGGTCGGTGGTGACCGGTAGGCTGTTCAGTGCGCCTGAACACCGACGGTTCTCTGTAATATCATGTGTGAGGGTTGTCAGCGCAGCCAGGCCGGGGTGATCACGTCCATGGCTTCGTAGCTACCAGCAGATGCTAACTTGACGTCGCAAGAAAATGAAGAATATCTGAAAGCTAACGCCAGTCATCCTTGTACACACGTGTGGACAGCGTTCGGCCTGCTGTATCTGAGTCGGGAACCGGGAACTGAACGAAATGCAATAACTTCTCGAACAGATCGGACGTTTTAAAACCCCGGAACCGAGGGCTGAGGGCACGAAAGAAGCCCGAATAGTATGTGAAAAAAAGAAAAATGCGGCGGAGAGCGACAGACGCAGCATTTGAGATGTTAGCTTGTGGTGCCCTACAGTTTGCTTCTCCCGGGATGACAAGGATTTTCCTAGCGTCTGCCAGAAGAACCATGAACAAGCAATTGTCGGAGAGCCAAAGGTTTCGGTCCACGTCCTCAATTCATGGTTATACTGAGCTGGCTCGGGAGAGATCGAAAGCAGTGGCCTCTTTTTACAATCAGTCGGCAATTGATGCGTCCGCAGAGAAGGTGAGTATCTAACGGTAACATAAGTAGATAGCTAACACTGGTGATCGCTATCATATCGGGACAATTGAATGGGTGCACTTTTGTTTGCCGGCTGGTTAGCTCATGTTTGTCAGCTAACCTGAATTTTGAACATATGGTGGTTAGCTAGCTAAGAAAACATGCACGATTTCACCTACACAGTCCATCTATTTTATGGCTACTGATAAATAGGAATCGATAACATCAGATAGTGACGTGGATTGCATTACAATCTGCCTTTGTATCCCTTACGTCGACTGAGCTAGCTTACTCTCTAATTATGTGTGTGTATAGTTAATAACGTTATTCACTTATCCTATCTTTAGCTAGTAGGTAAATTTATTAATAGCAAACAATACACCCTGATCAGTGGTTCTGATGGACTAGTACCTTATGTATCAACTCATAAATTATATACTATTAGCTATCGATAGTAACGTTATAATGCCAATGTTACACTAACGTGTTTAACGTTGTGGGACAGTTTTACCGTTTGGATGTGCCTTGAAGCAAAAACAGTAGCATATAAATTAATGTGGATAGCACAAAGATGACGACAATGAGTCGGGATGGAAAAAGTCCAGCCAGGCAGAAACTAAATTTAAACGCCGTTCCGTTGCCAGCTCGACTAACATTAATCGCTCATTAGAAGAGATTTTTTAAAAATAGCTAGCTATCACTGTAATATAAACCTTTGTGACTTTGTGTATTTGGCATATTGATTTACACAATGGACGAAGGGGTACTGGGTTGTTACTTCCGTATTTACTTCCGCATATAGTTAAACATGGAAGCAACCCTGTCCAGCTGTTTGAGATTCTTCGAAAACAAGGGGACTGGATTTTATGCCGAATGATACAGAATTGCACGAATAAGGTCGAAGCAACATTGCAATAATTTTGTTTACCCATTCCTGAACTTTGAAGGTGTTCAAAAGAGCCCAAACTGGAAAAGTTCTTAAAGGTGCATAGTGTATTAATTTGGTACCGTTCGCCTTTGGGATCATATTGTCTTTACTTATGGTAGTATTATATAATATGAAGTCGTGTGATACACCAGTATGTGCATTTATCTTGTGTTGTAACACTGCAACATAAAAAAGCAAAGTTGTGTACACAAAGCATGAATACATACAGAAACACTTAACGAAACTCTGCCTAATCAGATATTCTACACGTTCCTGTAATTTTAAGTGAGAGTGAAGCAGAAGATTAAAATATTGGACGGTGTTTTTCAAAATGGTATTGTACTGTGATTGGCTTCATTTTTAGGAGGTTAGTTGGTGGGTTTCTGAGGTTTTAAACCATTAATTTCTTTCATCCAGCCTAAAATATTACCTTTCTTGGCCTGTTTTTATTGTTAAATAAATCTAAATATACAGGGTCATCTGTTATCTTACATATTGTAAAAATATTTGCTTTGATGTGTGATCATAATCGATCATTATTATACACCTAAATGTAGATACTTGGTTTAAAAAATTAGGGCTATCGGCTTACTTAATTTTTCTGTGAAGTATGAATCGTGCACCCTGCAAATTAAAGGTACACTATTTGCCAACTGATTTGTATCGTCTGGACATGTCTTTAGATGAAAAAGTACTCGGTCATCAGATGTTCAACATTTTTGAGCAAATAGTGGGAGTTGGACAAAAGAAGCACACCAGAGTTTGGTGCTGCATTAATTTGCCAAGTAATCAAACATGCAATCTTCAGGGGTCTGTCTCAGCACTTGAAAAATATATCCTCCTTCTTTCCCCACTACCACCTTCTCTCCATCTAAAAGATGGAAGTCATAGTGGTGGATACATCCCTCGGTAGTTGGGACGCACCCCAAGTATGAAATAAGTTATCGACCCTCATTAATGCAGCCCAACGCAAAAGGTAATTTTTGCAAAGTTTTGGAGATTCCGTTTGCTTTGCTGCAGCAGTACCTAGATGGCTTGTAGTAACTGAAGGAACCGTGAGTTCAGGTCCATATCCTATAGGAGAATGTCAGACTATCCTGCCGTAAACTTAAGTGCAGCTGGGTCATGCAACAGCACAGAGTCAGCCAAAACATCTGCATCTGACTGGGCGAAGAACAAGAAATGTAACTTCTGAGGAATGGCTTAGTCAGTTTAGACCTAAATCTAATTTTCATGCTGCGGCATGACCTGAAACGAGCCTTTTATGCTTGGATTCAACACTGAAGTAGTTCAGCGTGGAGGAACAGACCACAATTCCTCCACTGTGCTAGAAGAGACTGATTAATAACTACCGTAAAGTGCTTGGTTTGTGTAGTCATTGTTACTAAGGTTGGTGTAACCAGTTATTTTGTCCAAGTGGGTAATATGTTCATTCAGGATCCCTTATCTGATATTACATTTTGCTTTTTGAGCTGCTTTAGTCAGTGTCAGAAATATGAACATTGCATTAAATTGAATTGGAGCGTGAATACTTTGTCACAGTGTTGCTATGGCTATTGCGAATGTTTGTGAAACGGAAAATTGGGGTGGTGCAGAATTTGAAAAACTGACCTGTTTGTGTGAACCTAAAATAAGAGGTTATTGTTATTAAAAACCACCTGATGAACTAATTAAAAATCAGGGTCAGGGTGTGTCTGGAAAAAAAATTAATCTTAATTCCTTGGCTCGATACATATATATTGTTGTGCAATTTCAAACTTTTCTGAACTAATTTCTGACATCAACTAGTAGTATTAGAAAACAAGAAAGCAAGTCTAGGCTAATCTCACCTGAAACAGTTTTGGGTGGATTATTGCGAAAACATACGCAGAAGTATATAAAAAAGAGTGCAATCATAATTCATTTCATCGTTAAGCAGTTTGACATGACAGTGAGATCATGGATCCCTGCTCTATTGGAAAAAGCCTAGAAGAAGAAGCCAGCTGTCACAAGACAGCATACACTAATGGAAAAGTTGATCTTTCAAAGTTTGGCTGAGTTGGGAACAGACAAGGAACTATTGAAGTTGAGTAGGGGATGTTCTGACTTTATTTAATATTTAAAATTTCAAAAATTCATAACTAAAAAAGTGTTTGGAGTAGAGCTATAGGATTTTGCAAGTTCCCCTGAATTGAATAGAACTTTTTAAATGAACTGGGATGACTTCTGAATTCTGCGTCTGTTGGTATGAAATGACTCATCAGCCAATACAATAGTAGTTAATATAGTGCTTAATACTGGTTAAGGTGGATTTACAAGTGGCTGTATGATAGTTTAATCGTTGATAGTTAGGAAAGTATACTTGTGACATGTTAATACACGTGACCCCTACAACATGCATGCACACCGCTCTTCTGAAGATGATATTTTAAGCAGTTTGACAGAACATCCGATCGTTCAGAAACCCACCCTGCTGCTCCGCAGAGCGGAGAGCACGTTTTGCATGAAAGTAAGCGACATACGGTACACGTACCGTTTTGAAAAGCAGCACGTGACGGAAAACTGCTTTCGTAGCAAGCGTGAAGTGAGCGCGCCCGTTTGGAATTTCTCTGCTTATCCGAGCACTGTCAGCTGCAGACATACCGTGGCTGCAGCCCTGAACTGTTGTGTCAGGTCTTATTGTTGGGTCTGCCACAGAGAAATGGCAGCAGGGCTTTTGAGCCTCCAGACTACCAGCCATAATACACCTAAATTGTTTGGTAAAGATATTGCTATTTGTTGTGTCTGACAGTTTTCTTCTACTGATTCCGTGAAGCTGCAGCAGCTGAGATCTGGTATCCCACTGTCCAGCAACATCACGAGCTTTACAAGATTCCTGATCACTGATCAACACAGGGGAAAAATGCCCCTATCATTTTGAAGGGGAAACTTTGGTGTACTATGAATTCGGCAATAGTTGAATCAGTAGTGCCAAAAACAACGCTTGGTGTGGTTTTAGTATTTTTGTCCCCAAAATGCCAGCAGCAGATTTGTTTTTTTTTTTTTTTTTTTATACAGATTGGTGTTGACTACTGCTACTTTTTAAGAACTTTGATAATAAGATCTTGACAATTTAACAGCTTAGTTATTTTTGACATTTTATGAAAAAAAAAAATAGCAAAATGGCTGTCATGTTCTGTGTGGTTCAGTAGCACTCAGCCCTTGCCTGGACATTTGTGTTATTACTGTTATATTGTCTAAATATGGGTATTGTAATGGCACACTCAAAGTTCTGGATATTTTAAGCCTTGAAGTTTTCAGCTATGATGCTGCAGCTTTAGTGAAGGGTCATTCTGTTACAGGAGAGAAAATGTGGCTACATTTTGTAACACACTTTAGAGTCATTATAGCACTGCACGACTCACTCTTTAGGCAGAAAAGGTTTTATTATACAGAAAGCAAATCATGGAAACTTTGGATGGATATTTTTTTGACAGACTTCGCTCACATCATTGGATTTGACCTTGAAATTTACCTCCTGGGAAAAAAAAATAAAGTAAAAATTCTGGTAGTTTCTTTGATTGTAAATTACAAACAGGCTAACAGTTGAATTCTATGCCTCAGTATTGGTTTGAATTGACAATGTTTTGGGCCTGTTAAGGTTTTCTTTCTTTTTTTTGTTCTTTTTTTTTTTTTAATGAAGTGTGCCCCCAGGAGGCAAGATTTCAAAAGCCATATCACATGAAATTCACCTTGAAAAAAAATCTTGATTCAGTGGAACTTATAATATCCAACACATTTAAACTAGTGAAATCCCCCATGTACAATTGCACAGGCTTTCACTCTTACAATAGAATGGCCCTCAATGCAGTTTCTATGGTACTACACAAGAACAATGCGTTTTTTTTATAAATAGTAAATGAATTACTGTCTCAGGTCAAGAGCTGTACGTTTATGAAACGTTTAAACCAGAAATTACAGTTTCTATTATCTAGACAAAGTTGATATACAGAAGTCCAAAAAAATGTCCATAATAGTACGTCCATAACACATTGTCGGATCCCTATTTTGGGTGGCAATTTTTAAAAAAAATCTCCACCCCTGTAGCCGTAGATTAGATGAGGTGGGTTTAGATAATGGATGGACGGGGGCTTGGCAATATGCTTTTTATGGGGGGGTGCCACTGTAACCGTTTTAACACCCATGCATTGTGTGAAATTCATCATAAAAAAAAAAACAGGGTGGGCATGACTGTTGGTGAAGGGTTTTATTTCTTGCTCAAGTTGAATGAAAGAGTCAGAAATGGTATTTGATTACATAGAAAGCATCCAGTAATAAGGATTTTTTTTAATGCAGCGTGCTACGTTTGTACATGGAAAAACTGTAAAATGGAGAAACTGTGTAGAACTGTGCAGAACCTATACCAGCGATGATAAATGCAGCAGTGGAAATGCAAAAGGAAGGGGTTGGATGTAAAGAAGACTCGTCCGCTATATGCTGTGATGAAATATGAAAAGATTTCACTTTTCAAAATCTCACCGGCAGTAATCTGCTACACTACCTCTGCATTTTATACCTTGATGCTAAAGCTGCAAGTGTTTGTCAGTACGTGGGGGAAGGGAAGTGCAAACAACAAAACTGGCTCGACAAGTAGCGTAATGTGGCCATTAATGAGATTAAACTCACTCATGAGGTCCCAGGTATTTGTTCATGTCTCCAAAAAGCAAATCAAAGACCAGAATTTTTTTTTTTTTTTTTTTTTTTTACATGTTCGGAAGGCGTTTTGATGTTCGAATTATTCATAATTTTTCGCTAGTTCTAATTTGATTCAAAAGTTTCAGATCGATTTTGACGTCGGTAGTGTGCATCACTTGCAGATTGACCGCAACCGACGGCAAAGGAACGAACAGTTTGACCGTACACATAATTTGCACGGTGAAGTTGTATCGGCCGTTGAGTTGCTGTCGTTGTTCTTGCTTCATGAAAATATAATGAGATCAATAAGGATTAGGATTACATGCATACTGTCTCTACTTCCCCCACAGGCCTCGGTTAGACTGACCCCAGTTACCATGCTGTATGCTGGGAAGTCTGCAGACGGACATCACATCCTGGTAATTATACCCCGTCGCCCTCTATTTGTAAGGGGTAGGGAAGAACAATATCTGAACATTTCTTGGTTTAAGGACATTTGTGGGAAGTATTTCAAAGGTGATTTGTTTTTAAATTTCGTACATATGCATTCTCAGAAAGCGGGTAATTCAGAAACGCCTGGGCGTCCAGGTTTGTAGGGTAGATTGTTCTCTTTGGGTTTTCCTGCCTTACATTATTTGTGGTACTCTGGGACCTGAGTGGACTACATTTTAACGGCCTCTTCTCTGCTCCAGCTCACCTTTCTGAATATAGTCGTTTCCTTGTTCATAAGCAGGTGGGTCACTTTAAACGTCCTGTCTTTGGGTCTCCTCTCTAGCAGTCTCAGCATTGAAGAGCCACTTAATTTAAAGGAAATCCCATCAATATTTCAGGATATAGGTCATTATATTGCATGCAGTAATATACTATTATGTCTCAAGTGCTATCGATAGACTGTATTCAGTCCTGCATGTATGTGTAAGCCAAGTTCCCATTTCTCAGTGAGCGTTTCTGCTACCTCTCAATAGCATATACTGCAATATAGTACGATAATATGCTCTTATGTAGTGTTGTTTATACAGACATCCTGAGTGCTTTACAAAAATAAAAAAATCTAGCCTAAAAATAAGCACACAAGAACAGGTCTTAAGACCTGGTTCGAGAGGGCCTATTTGTAGCTGCACTTGTGCTTCTGGGTCTCACAAAATCTTTCATTGTTAGTTTTTTTTTCATATGTCTGTGTATCGTTTACAGTTGCAGAGATCTTCATGGCAGTGAGTTCACTGGAGCTTAAAGTTTATCGTCCTTGTTCTGTTCCAGTGTGTAACTTTCAGCTTGTATTTCGTTGGCTTTGTTTCTTGAATGGATGTCACTGAATTCCATTTAAGGTTCTACTGGTATAAGATGCCGTACGTCTAACTGTAGCCCACCTCTTCACCCCTCCCCCATACTCTGTTTGTGTGTGTTTGTGTGTGTTTAGAGCAGTGCCAAGTACCTGCATAAGGAGCTGCCTGTGCGGATTGCCCATCGCATCAAGGGTTTCCGCAGTCTTCCCTTCATCATCAGCTGCAACCCCACCATCCTGCAAGTGGTGAGCTCCCCTCAGAGTGTGCCAGTGCTGGGCCGTCCAGCACGGCGCTTCTCCGTTCTCAACCGTACCATTTAACCTTCCGAGAAAAAAAAAAAAAAAAAAAAAATGCCTGCTCCTAAGCCGGAAAACCGTGTGAGGAAATAGTTTAACTATAGCCCGTTACTCATGTGGATCATTTGCTTGCTTGGTTATCCTGTTGTTTTGGTTTACGGTTTGTGTGGATGGTGTTTTTCGTAAATCAATGGCAGCAAGTTGTGAGAGAGAAGGTCTCGAAACTCTACAGTAGCTTTGTGTGAGGGTCCCCGGCCAAAAAGGTTGAGAACTACTGGTCTAATTCACTGAGGTGTAATGTCATCTGTGTCTAGCCAATTCGTTGCTACATGCTATATCCCTCCTTTCAGTGTTTGCCATATACCATAATATTATGCCGTATGGGCCCTGTGGATTTAAACAGGAGGGTAACGTGTCTCTCCTCCTCTGTCTCCTGCAGCATGAGCTGTACATACGGGCCTACCACGTGTTGAGCGACTTCCCAGCGGTGAGTACCCTTAGTCTCAGATTTTGGGCTCTCCTCTTTCCGCCGACTGACTGTGGGACTGAGTATTTATAGGAGCAGACAGCGTTCTTTTCCTCGCAGCGTAGGCAGATGATCAGTCTCTTCAGGCGGTGACATTTGGCACGGCGACACAATGGACTCTATTTTAATGGTTCAAGCTCATGGGACAACGATCAAAAATAGGTAGTATCATCCCAAGTAATTGCTACTGCGTTTATTTCAAAACTGTGTTTGCGTTTCGCACAAGTAGAAAGGGACTGGTAGGTAGCTGCAGCGGTTACGCTCCAAACTGCTGTAAAACTTCACCCTGACGCAGACCACTCTCGCTTCAGTTTGAAAATAAAGGATACACCAAATGTTCAGTATGATATTGAACATTTTTGCTGCGTATATTATGTATTTTATTCAAAGGATGCCAAATAGTTTTAGGGAGAAAAGGGAAATTGTCAATTGAGTAACAGAGGTGGTGTCAAAAATCACCCTTCAATGAGGCCTAAACCGCTGAAATATTATAGATTATGGGAGGATTTTTTTAGTTGATGATAACTGATAACATATTTGGAAAATGTATGAATTCATTTCACCATACATTGAGTTTTTCTATACATTTCGTATCATAGTTATCCAAATGTATGTTTTTGATGTCTTGAAGGTTTCATGACAAACTCCAAGATATTTAACCCTCATAAATACAAGGCCAAAATACACTGTACCACTTCTTGAAAATCAGTTGTTGTACTGCATTAAATTGTCCTTGATCTTATGTGAGAGTTTCTCTCAAATCTGTGCATAATTTAAAGAATATTTTGAAATATTGCAATTTATTATTTGTATTACTACTGCCAATGCCATATCACACTTCAAACATACAGCACAAAATATTTCACAGACATAGTGAAAAAGAAAAGAAAAATACATAACAAAAAAAAAAAATAAAAAGGAAGTTACAGATGTACAAATTGAGTAAAAGTACATGTACAAAGTGACATATGTATACATTTCTTGATGGCAACATTTACATGAGTTCCAATTTACCAAGGAATTAGTTTTCTGTTTTGTAGTCAGTGCCTTTGATCATTCAGCAGGCATGCAAGCTGTAAGGCAAGAAACAAATAGTTACCAGTTTCCTGGAATATACATAGCGATCAGCTGTCCATGTTTTGCGACTGGTAGAAGATGGTAAGATGAAGGTATATAACTGAGTCTTCTCCATCAGATTAAGGACCGAGAGACTGAGTCACAGTACAGCAAGCTGGTGCAGCAACTCCTGGACGATCACAAGGATGTGGTCACCATGCTGGCACAGGGCCTGCGGGAAAGCCGCAAGCACATCCAGGTAACGCCCACTCCACAGACATACACCAATCATACATGCGCATCCAGGTAACGCCCATTCCAGAGATACACCAATCACACATGCGCATCCAGGTAACGCCCACTCCAGAGAGGTGCACCAATCACACACACGCATACATGTAACGCCCACTCCACAGAGGTGCACCAATCACACATGTGCATCTAGGTAACGCCCACTCCAGAGATACACCAATCACACACGCGCATACATGTAATGCCCACTCCACAGAGATGCACCAATCACACACACACATGTAACACCCACTCACAGAGATACACCAATCACACACGCGCATACATGTAACGCCCACTCCACAGAGAGACACCAATCACACACGCGCAATAACGCCCACTCCACAGAGATACACCAATCACACACGCGCATACAGGTAACGACCACTCCACAGAGATACACCAATCACACATGCGCATCCACGTATCGCCCACTCCACAGAGATGCAACACACACACACACCCAGGTGAGAGTCACTGTCACTGGTGAACATGTGTTTAGCTCCATTGCGCAAATTACTAGACAGAATAGAGCTGTCATTACTGGTTGTTAGAATAGGCCCCTGCGATTTCATATTGCAGTGATGCATGGTAAGATAATCAGTCTATCAAAATTGGTTATTGTTTGCAACATAGAAAAGAAATGAGACATTAATAGTGTAGCATTGGTAGGAAAGGGGGTTGTTGGCTGAGAAAACCTGATGAAGTACAGAGGTTTCCACTGTCACACTCCATGGACAATATGGTACTGAGAGGGTTTGTGTCTCCACCTATTCCTTAAAACTTCACTGCAGAGAGTTCAGGCCAGGTTCAGTCTATCTGACCTGTATAAAAACGGGAAACTTTGACAAGTATAATGTATAATATGGTTACTTCACACCTCCCTTCAGAAATGGCTGTGTATATACAGACGCACGGGACTTGGGGCGCGATGCTGTGAACTGAAAGCTCGTGGTTTTTCCGGATCTGTTTCAGGACGAGGCCGTGATCCGTAATTTCCTGGACACCACGCTGACGTCACGCCTGGGCATTCGCATGCTGGCCACGCATCACCTGGCTCTGCACGAGGACAATGTACGTGTCCCACACACTGGTCACGTGTCACGCACCGTACTGATTTCACAGTCATGCTTCATGTTTGTGATTGGAAATGACTGAAATATCATGGGTATTGTCCATTGGTTGTCCCTGTGTTTAAGCCACTAGGAATGATCTTGTCTTCCGCCCTTCTGACGACTGTTTCTTTTCAGTGTAACTTTAGTGGTAAAGAATACCAGGGATGGAATAACTACTTTTATAAGGGCCATAGGTGTGTCTAGCTAGATATGATCCTATTCATATGAGCATAAACTTACGGACATGGTCACATTGTTATAACTCTTACAAGCTATTCATTCTAAGCTTTTTGAGCAATTTTGTGTATCCAACAATGTAAACTTAAATGTAAACAATATCTGGAACAGAGACACGTTTACGAAAGCAAGCGGTCTAACTCGGGGAAGTAAGCATCACATCAAAATCTCCGCAGCGTTGCCACCGCTTGGCGCTGGTGCTTTGGTGAGGTGTACCCCAAAATCCTCACACATCCAATGAGGTGTACCCCAAAAATCCTCAGTTCTGGTAAATGATAATAAGGGGGGAGTCTGTCCTTAAGGACAGAATAGACAGGAGAGGAAATGACTTAATGGGTTTAGAAATGGCCGAGGGTACCAGAGGGTGTGGTCTAAGGCCATACGTTACCCAACGGTGCTTTTTTACGCGTGGCTTAGCCTTTCCTTCACTGCTGTCCAGTAGCTTGTTCCACAAAAGCAATATTTGTCCATTTTTACTCGAATCGGAAAGTACTAGTTAACGCGCATTTAAATAGATTTTTGTATTCTGAACGTAAAAGTAAAAGTCACAAGTAAGTAAACCAGAAGTGGTGGGAAATTTCTCAAATCTGTCTTTGCCTACCCTCTGGTGTCGCTGTTAAGTTCAGATCCATTGGCCTGCTGGTGACTGGCGGCCTTATAGATTCCATTCACTCGTTCTCCCCGAAGGCAGAAACCTGTAAACCTGGATCATGTGCTCCTGTTTGGTTATTATTATACAGTCCAGGTCAATGGTGACCTTTGACCTTTATGAGAGAGAAAGAAAATTAATGTACATTTTCATGCACTAATATATATATATTAGTGAATTATATTGGAAGTAATAAACCCCTATTTTATATTGCTTAGGAGTTTATTTTAGCTTGTGTTTCCTTCTCTTTAAAGTGACCATAAATACATTCTGGCATCATGTTGCTGAATCCCCGTTCTATACACCGCATAGAATTTTGGGTAATTGCCAGCTTCTCCGTTCAACCCTTATTACAGGCGCATCATTCAATAACCGCTGCATTTAGTTGTACTCACTGTGATTTCAGTGCCATTAAAATCCTTTTGCTTCTTTCAGTAAGTTAATCAAGAGTACGTTTACACCCACTCTCCTCCGTACAGCTTAATTTAGGTTCCATATACTCCACTTTATACGTGGTAATTATCTTGCTATTAGAATTAAAGTGTCTGAAAGATTCCAAATTAAATAGCTAAATGGGACTGGAGAATGTAGGCCACTTTTTTGGGAGCGTGTGGGTTTAAAGTCAAGCCGCTCCACGCTGTGTTTGCTGTATATATCAGTGTTGCTGAGCGCGGCTGCAGTGATGTGCTCAGCGCCACAGAGTGGCAGTGTTGTCTTCCCCTCTCCTATACGAGCCTTTGCTCGTGCTCACCTTTTTTTGGCACTGGAGTAACGTTCCATTCATTCATTCTTTTTTTTTTTTTTTTTTTTTTTTTTTTTTTTTAAATGCCTTCCCTCCCTTCATATCCCAATTTTATAATGGCTGATTGTATTCACAGACAATTTCGGAAAGCACAGACAAGCATGTAGTTTCTTCTAAATGTAATGTCGTCTGCTGACTCTGACACCGCCGTTCAGCTGAGCTTGTCAGAGGTAGCCACTCACATGCCACTTGTGCAGTCAGACTGATAGCCCCCGACTGACCAGCAGGGGTCTCTGGTGAGCAGCGAGATACGGACCTCTCTGCTTACCGAATCCCTCCCTCCCTGGGTGGGTGATGCTACAGCCAATCATGTTTCACCTGAGGTGGTGCTGATCTCAACCCTCACTTCAGTCAACTGTTAGCAATATACTGATTGATGCTGATGTCGAATTTACTCCACTTTGTTTGTTCATAGCTTTCTAGAGAATCTTTTCATTGATCATGATTGGGGCCTGTGATCTGGGGCATTTTGTAGATGTTAATGACTGACAGCTGCCATGTATTTTATTACATAATTCACGCCTGAGAGCAGCCAGGAGCTGATCCTGGTCATTCAAAGCTGAATAAGAGATCCCCCCTCTGCAGGAATCCCAGGCTGCACTAGGCGGCCTTCGCTCTGTGTTAAACCACACGTTTGTCGTTTGTTTCCAGCCTGACTTTGTGGGAATAATCTGCAGACGGCTTTCCCCAAAAAAGATCATCGAGAAATGGGTGGTTTTCGCCCGGTGAGTGTCCCACAAGACTTATTGTGCAAGGTTTGAAGTATCTCTCTCATCAGTTCTTCCACTTTGTGCTCTCTGCCATAGGGCCTGCTCATACACGCGGTTAGAGATGCCACACGCACTCGCTAAAGAGCCTTTTGTTTTCGCCAGCTCACTGTTGGCGAATCTAGCAAAGGACCCTGGCGCCCTGCTGCCAAATGCGGAATTCAATCCCTGGAGTGATTATACATGCACACATTCAGGAACATACTGTATACTTATTTCACAATTCAGAAACACCAGCCTCTAAAATGGACAGGTTCTATTCACTCAAGCAAAAACTCATATACTCAAGCGTATATGCCTCAGGTTTTGAGGACTGAATTATTAGTTTTTTTTTGGTCTTTGTAATGCCTCCTGATCTTAATGTTGTGTTAGATACAATTGTTGTTGCTGTCCCTTCACTGGTAAATTCTTACCAATGGAAAAAAAATCAATATTGCAGTTTGGTTTAAGTGGGTAGACCTGCAGATTCATAATTTTCTGTACCTGGACCATGCTTTTATTAAAAACAAAAACGAGACACATTTTCTATCACTGTATTTCAAGTCTAGATGACTTCATTTTACGAACAACCACAATTAGCTGAATTAGCTGAAAGACCATTCCAGCACTATGGCATGCAAATCTATGCACACAAGAATTCACTTGCACACTAGCTTGTAGGTTTCAGCTTTACCTCTAGTCTGGAAGCTTCTTTCATTGGCGTCCCTCCCATTGAAATCCTGATTTTTGTAGAGATTCACAGTGCTCAATTATTCAATATTACAGAAAAATAATTCAAAGACACTGAGAAAAACTAAATTGTAAAGCCGCTAAATTTTGTCTCACGGTAGTCATGCTTACCTGTAAATGGAGTCCTCTGCTTTTGAAATGGTTTTGAGTCAGGTGACTAATGACAACCTCAGCTACCATCCACAGATGCTCTGCTGAGATGAGAATCTGTCCTCAATGTCTTCTGCCTGATATTACGTCTCAAGAATCGCTTCCAGTGAGTAGGTAACTGTAGTGGCTGTCGTAGGTAGGTTTTTACAAAGGGTAGTGCTATACTGGCAGCCAGGAACGAATAAGAACTTAAAGCGTACGTACTGAGGGAGACGGTTGAGGGCTCTGCTATGTGTGTGCGCGCTCACGTGTGCATGTCAGCGCGTGTGTATGTGTGTATGCATGCACGTGAGCGTGTGCTGTATTTGAGGTCCCGGGCCCTTCTAAACGACCGATGTGTTATGTGTCTGCGGCAGGCGTCTGTGTGAGCACCAGTACGGAAACTCGCCCCTGGTGCGGATCAACGGGCACGTGGCGGCCCGTTTCCCCTTCATTCCCATGCCTCTGGACTATATCCTGCCGGAGCTGCTGAAGAACGCCATGAGGTGAGCCGTCCCCCGGCTAGCACGCAGCACTCTGACACAAACCCCCGCGCTGTTATCACGCTCTCGTCATGCCGTGCCAGCATTTACATGGCTCGCGGTTTATTTTATCGGGATTTTATCCGTTTTATCAGAGTTTATTACACGGCTTGCTGGCTTCATTTAATTTTTTGTTCGGGTTTTTCATCTGTTTTATTCCCAAGCAGCCTAGCCAGCTGTTAGCCTCATTGATTGAATTTCAACTTTGGTGAAGACAATTATCATTCCTGTATTGCCTTTTTAATTGATGTAAAGTGCAGTCATATTTTGGTTTCATGCCCATCCTTAGATGTGCTCTTTGGAAGTGCAGGAAGACTAAGCTTGACTGTGTGCTGTTGTTGTCCACAGGGCCACCATGGAGAGCCACCTGGAGACACCCTACAATGTGCCCGACGTTGTGGTCACCATCGCCAACAATGAAACCGATTTTGTGATCAGGTGAGCGTCCAACATGCGGTGCTGCTTGAAGAGGGAGGAGTACAGCACAGGTTCTTAGGCCCATGGCTGCTGACCCCTGGCTGCACAGTAAAATGCCCAAAGTTTACATATAACAACGACTAGACTCGTATGTACACTGTAAGTGTTAAACGAACACTGGGGATTTTGCTGTGTGTGTGTGACTTTGCAGGATCTCGGACAGGGGCGGCGGCATCCCTCACAGGATTCTGGACAAGGTGATGGACTACCACTTCAGCACGGCCGAGGAGAGCACGCAAGACCCCCGCGTCAGCAACCTGTTCAACACCATCACCAACAGCGGCCCACAGTCTTACCCCATGCACGGGTACGAAGGCCGCCAATCTATCAGATTAGCCTGGAATGAGCCTGCCTCACATTTGAATGTATTCAGTTCTGAACAAATACTACTTTCTAGTGCCAGACTGATTTTTGTGACCGATACTGATTTTATCAGTCTTGTATCGGCTACATATCTACTGATACAGATATGTGCCAGAAATGCGAATACTGGCCTGATAAATTGGATTTTGGTTGGTCGACATATAACATACACAAGGTGTGGCTATTGAATATTGAGACTGGGATTATCTAAGTCGAACCACAGCGCACATGCGCGAACCAAATGGTATAAATTGACCAACCATGTGGTATACTTTGACCAATGGACAAGCATAAACAACCCCTGAAAGTTTCAATCTGCCCGCGTCTTCAGTTCGCTGTTACGCATCGCTTGAAGTAGATGTGATTTTCTGACTTGTTGAAAACGGTCAGCTCAGAAATCGAGCAACACATCAGTTTGATGTTTTTGGTGTGATTGAAAAAACGGCTGCCAAATCTTTTGTTTCCTTTATTAAAATTGAAGTAAAGCATAAGTCTCATTATTTAATAGCCACACCTTGTACGGTATTATAATGGAAAAACCTCATTTAAACACACACGGCATGCAAAATCTCCCAAGATCTCTGTGGGTTCAGTGCTAATGACTTAACTCGCTGGAATTGTCAATAATATGTCTCTGAGGTTCAGAATCATGCGCGAAGGTTGCCCCTGATGTGTGTTAGCGGGAGTGTGAATGAAATTCCTGACCCAGAGTGAAATTGGTATGGAAGCTTATAAAATGGACATTTAAAGTGAATAGAAAATTACTGCACTCAACACACAATTGCTGCACTGAACCCAAACTGTTTTCATAATACAAAAAACGTACCTACTGTCAAACATAGGGCAAAACCCTCTGCGTGGTGATGCATGACTGAAGTGTAGATATTTTAAAGCAGTTTTATTTTGCATTCCTTTTGCTCCGTCAGTTTTGCAGCTCTGTCGCTTACCCATACCCGTGTCTCCTGCTCTCAGTTTCGGCTTTGGGCTGCCCACGTCTCGGGCGTATGCAGAGTACCTCGGGGGCTCCCTGGCCATCCAGTCCATGCAGGGCATCGGGACGGACGTCTACCTGCGTCTGAGACACATCGACGGCAAGGGGGAGAGCTTCCGTATCTGAGTCCTCGAGCCCGAGGAACCCGCGCCGAGCCTGCGGCGGCCGTTTCGCAAGAGCCGGGGACCGGATCCGTTTCAGCCTGATGCTCGACACATGTTGAGCCACTTCATTTCTGTCTGTTAGTTTTGTTTTGTTTTTCCTTTCCATTGCGCTGTCGCAGATATAAACCTGTTGAAAGCCGTGAATGGTCTCTTGGCTGTCATGCAAAACTTTACTAAGCTCCCACAGTAGGCTTACCCCATTCACATTTCACACAAAACTACATGCACCTCTTCTTCAGAACAACCTCATACGGTTGATCCTCTTGTACATAATAACCGTGTGCGTAAAACCCCATATGCGCCGCACGGCTCTGAAAGCCGCGCGAGTCGATTTTCATTCTGTCTGCTGCTCGTTGGTTTGGTTTGCAGGTAGCTATTCAGCCGTAGGTTAGCCAGATGATGTTAGCGCTTATAATGTTCAAGTTTGCTACTCTAGGGAAATTTCAAGTGCATTGGAAAAGCGGCCTTTTCTCTGAACAGAAAAACGCGAGCCGTTCGATGGCAGTAAATGTAGTGACATCGAGAGTGGCTGTCCTCGAGTGGTTCCTTCACCTCAAGGTAACACAGTTTCCGTTGAGACTTGAACAGCCTTTTCATTAAAATGTCTTTGGGAAGAAAGGAAATTTGGATAGATTGCAGTGTTCAGACACCCACTGCCTTACAACGTTGAAATGTACGGTCTTTATTTCTAATGAACATTATATCCTGCAGGTGTGAGCCATTGTCATGGTAACACTAGCCCAGCGGAAAGATGACTGAAAGATTGGTGATGACAGCATTATTATGGGTTAGAAATGGTTCAAAGTGTCTGGGGTCCATTATAACAGTTCAACCTGGCCCTCTTGATGTAAATAGTTGTGCATTTTTCTATTAATTTTATGTCGTGACGTCCTTCCCTTTTGCAACATACAGTTCAGTGGACAACCGATATCCACAATCATGATAAGCACCTTTTTTTTTTCGTATGTGTTTCTGTGGTCAAATATGTGTGAAACGTCCAGCAGTCTTCAGGTCTCAACTCAAATTTCATGTCCATTCCACTCCCTGCTCTGACTGGGCAGACTTAGTCTATCAACACAGGTTATATGAAATGACCGACTTGGGGTAGGGTTAGGCTATAACCGGTACATTCCACACGCCATCCAGCTCGAGCTTTACACTGGAAAAATGGTGTACATGTCCTTATTTTCTGCGTTTTGCCACTTGTGTTATATTTTATCAAGAATTGTGTGCGTCTGTTTAATAGCCCAGTATTAAATAAGACTTTCGTTTCATCAACATTAATCTTGCAATTAATCAGTTCATCCATTTTCAAATGGCACCAGAATAATTTTTGTTTTGAAATTCTTTAATAAATAAATTCAAAAATTCTCATCCGCCTAATGTGATTTTAATCGCTGTTTATTAATGCAGCAAACTCTGCCAACTTTTACGCTATTCTCCTCTGGGGGTAATAAACTGTTCCAGGCTTCTCTTTTCTAGTAATTCATTCAAAACCGTGCTGTAATTTCCTTTTAATGTACAACCATTCATATCAACGTTTTTTTGGACTTGGGTGTGTAGACAGAGCCTAGACAGAAACGAAATTAATTTATTCCAGTACATTTTGCATTCAAAAATCACATGAGCAAAGAGGTCATGTGAACACAATGAAATGACAAAACTATATTCACAGTGCCATATAGGAAGCCTTAATTACAATGTAGGAAAGTCATGAGCTTTCTAACACAGCCATTGCGGTATAAATGTGGATTAAGTTGTTAGCATGTAGCATGAGACATTCCAGCCAGAAATACAGGTGTTTGAACCAATGACCTTGGGGTTGCTAGCACCATGCCTTAACACAACGAGCCACTGTTGTGAATTGGGAGTAGTTAGGGTGGGAGCTCTGTGTTTGGTAAGGTTTGGTGAAGGTAGTCACTCCCAACTGTGCTTCAGACAAGGGCTGATTTCTTTTGTTTTCATATTTTACAATTTAAATTTCATTCATGAACTGCCCCTTGTGTGTTTGTTTTCTTTTGTTTGGATGATACAGCCCTGAATAGGAGGTCATTTGACTTCTTGAGAAAACTCCAAGTGATGGGAGTTTGAGTTATGAAATGAATAGAACTTATGCTCTCCACATTTTCCGTTTGTGTTTGAGAGATTGTTTTCAGTCACATTCTCCCTGAAATCTTCAATTTGGTGGACATGTATGGCGTCTCTTAGAAAACCTTCCCCTACAATGCAAATATAATGGTTATTTTTTCTTTGTTCTTCTTAGTTCCTAGAAGGGCGCTTGTTCCAGTGAGATGTGGGACGTCGGACAATGGTGGTGTATATACAAACGAAGGGTCATAATTTGTGAATGAGTCATGGAAAATACATGTGATGTGCATGTTTCAGTCTTGTATGAAAGTGCTCCTTGAAGTTTACTCACCAAGTGTGAAGTGAAGTGCAAAGCCTGTTGGTGGCACACCAAAACTTGTATCACATTAAATAATCTAAGTTATTCAACTAATTCTACATGTCTGAATTCAGTGCAACCCTTTACTCCTCATGGATATTGTCACAACAAATACAAGCTAATTTTCGTGTATATGATCTTGCATGTATGATTTCATTCTGAAGCAAACCGCTTGTGTTCAGTATTACCACAGTCTTAGGTCCGGTTGTTGAAATCCCTTTAATACCAGGTGCCTGCTGTCTTATTTGTATGGCAATATCCTCAGAATTGCACTCTCAATTTCATAGCCAATAAAATCCAACTATTGCAGCAACCATCATTTCTTGAACCACAGGATATGACAGGAACTGGGGTTGCAAAAATTTTTGAAATTGCACACATTGATACTGACAGCTCTCATGTGTTTGTACTCATACATATAGACTCATAAAATACTAAGACCTATTATAATTTTTGACATAATGGAACAACTTTTAGCATTGAACTTCAAGGTACAGGGCCTATGGTTACATCCAACCTCAATTCAACTCAGTCATTTTGTACAACTAAATAATACTTAAAACTGCACATGCATTTTACAATGCTATTCTATCTCGCCAACTAGGTAGTGATGCAACAAATGCTACATCCTTAGGTGGAGGTAAGAAATGAGGAGATCTGCAAATGAATGAATGGAGAAGATTGTTTATTGATTGAGTTACATTGGACTTGCTGGATTTCAGTTTTATCCACACTTACAATATTTGGTTAGTGTGTACTTATGTAATGTGCTGTTTCAGTCAAATACATGCTGTTTAGAAAAGAAGAGAAAACTTCATGAAGCTATGACGGTAGTAGCTGATTTTCCAGAATATGTGATAGCAGTTTTGTATTTGATATTCAATATCTGGACATATAGCTCTTGAACAAAGCCAAAATGCTGAAAAAATTTCATAATTGACCTGGACACTTCCACCATCTTGGCACGACTTTTAATTAATCCATTGGACTAGGCAAACCGAGCATTTAGGGGCATCTGAAAAGTCTGTTGTTTTTTATTTAGAAAATTTAGGGACCGTCTAGTATGTTATCAGTCCTCTGAGTAAAATGTCAGTAGCTTTAAAATCCTTTTGATTTTTAGTGATCAACTTTTTCAAAAAATTTATTGTCTCAACAAATAGGGTTGGGGAATTTTTTTTCTTGAATAATAAATGTTAACAGACATTTTAATTTATTCTTCCCTTGTGATGAAGCCGGGTCCTACAAGCCTCTCCTTAGCCAGAGTGACTCTCGCTGTGAAGTAGGATGTCAAGAGCCACTCAGCAACAAGTAGGGGTTAGGGCACTAGATTCAGGACCCTCAAAACCCTCACTTGATCAGAGTCCAAGTAACAACCAATGAAAATCTGTCTTTTCATAACAAGTACGCTCTCGGCAAAAACTTTACTTGAAGTCGGCTTGCTTGCGGGGTTTATTTAAGTGCTTAACCCTACCATGTAAAATGATTTTGCTTTTGAACACCCAGAAATATGGTGGCATGTCTGCTGTAAATGCAGACATTTAAATTAGCCTCTCTAGGAACCAGAACTGAATTCACTAATTTTGTACCATTTTGGACCATAACTAGTCTGGTGCTCACTAATACTCACAGGATTTCTTTAGAATGATGATATAAAATTGTACTGGTGGGTTTCTCCAGCATTGGTAAGAAAATTGAGTTTTTTTTTTAATTAATTACCAGGTTAACCTGGATGTCACAAGTTTAAAGCACACCCACCCATGTATACAGGCACAATGCGTCGTCATAATCAAAAGAAGCTTTATTGGCGTTTCATACATACATAAGCACAGTAACATCGTGTTGGGCACAGTTGACACAATAAATAGAAAAACATAGTGCAAGCAGGTGAATAAGAAATTGCTTTTTTTTCAGAAAAGGAGAACAAAGTACACAAAAGTGAAACGATCAAATTCACAGATCACGCTAGTGTGCAAATACTAGTCTTAGTGTTTTTTAGTGTATTGCCTTGGACCCAATTTAGACTGTGTGCTTTTTGTGGAAACGGACGGATTTTGTCACAATCCTTTTTGATTTTCGTGACAGTTTGCGCATACATCTCTACAGTTGACTGACCACCAATGCAGTTTCACAGAAGCAGTTGCTTTATCAATTTTTGATATCATTTGATCTACACATTATGCAAATACCTGTGGTCATACTAAAACTTATTGATCTTCAATTTTAAGAGTTTTTCTATCTGTCATAAAGTACTATTATTAAAATGTAATGCATTACCATGAATGGTAAAGCGTCTACCCCCTATATTATAATCTTCGTGCTTGTACAGGCTCAGGGGGTTTGCTTCACAGTGATGAAAGAGTGGAGGTTAACCTCTCATCTTCGTCTCTGACGGATCTTAGCCTATCGCAGCCTGGCCAAGGCGTACCACGGGCCGCTTGACTCAAACTGCACTCTGGGACTGGTACAGCCGCATCATGGACGTTCCAATCCACGAGCTACCTGAAGGCCCTCATTTGTCGGGGGAAGGGGGGAGGAAACCAACGGGGCATTCCAGAAGACAACCCCTTTTTTTAAATCAATATCTCTAGCAAAGCTAAGATTGGATTTGTTTTGCATCAGTAGCTTCATCAGCAGTAAAAATGTATGAGCATATCTGACAGGGCTATGCTAGTTGGCATCGTCATTATTGACAGCGCAGCGGAAGGTTCCTTCACACGCGCTGTGTGCCATACTCACTTGGCTTAATTGTATTTGGTGCAATAAAAGCAGTTTAAATTAAAGTGTCTACTCAGTACAAATTTTTATTCATCCCCAAATGTGTTCCCAAAGTTGGAAATTCATAATGCCGACGGTTTATGACATGTTTTGTAATAACATTTTTCAGTTTTGTCCTTGGTTTTTTTTTTTTTTTTTTTCTACTTGGAATGTTTGAATTTTTTGAGAGTAACATGCAAGGGGACTAAGCTGCTTTCAATAACAGTGCATTTATCCGACTGTCCAGCTGGTGTATCTCTGGAAAAGCCTTCAAGTAATTTATTATTTTATTCAATATACAAGTGAAATCATACAGCTAGATGCAAGCTAAGGCATTTAGTAAAGGAATCCAAAAGATTATGTACAGCAGAAAACTGACATCTTTGATAGGGTAATGTTTTCATATAGAGCTTAACAATATCTGTCCAACGAAGTGCCACATTCCCACCAAATGGTTTCCATTATGGTTTCCAATGTAGCTTTCCATCTAGCCTTAACAGTCTCTGTAAAAGTGTTCATTCAGTAACAAACAACGGCTTTACTGTTATTTTTGTAATTTATATTTTTCATAAATATTTGCCAGCATGGCTGGTTCACCAATCAATTGATAATTGACATTTTGCAGTGCATTTCTGGTATTTCTCCCAAAGCCTTCACGTATTGTTTCATCAGCTACAGCACTAGCTAATTCTTTTAAATGTGATGACTGTGACTATCGGTGTAAAAAAAGAAAAGGTGCACTCGAGGGTTTCAGCAGCTTCGTCTGACCTGTACAATTCGCACATCAACACTACAATTCCAGCTTATTTGGTTCATCTAGCTACCTTGACCGCAGATCTCACAAAGCAACTTTGAATCATAACACGTCAGAATTAACCACAAAGGAAAGGAGTCAAACACTGGGAATTCAGAGGAACAGCTGGAATCTCTAAGGAAGTACACCTACGTTTTTATTTCTTTTTCCCCCCTCACAGAATGTCTGACTGGATGATTAATGTCCTACCCTCGTTTTCCAAACAGGTAACATTTGCTATGCCATTATGTCAGCTACAAATGGCTGACTGGTAAGTTTCTCTTCTTCAGGTAAGTAATTAGCTAACAATCTTTAGCTAGTGAAGAATCTTTCAACCACTCATGGATTTGCCTAAAAGGTAAAAAGAAAATGAGCAAGCTACATTCAAGGAGGACTTTGTGAGTGCAACGCAAAGCAGACTCAAATCAGCACGCTGCTGGGAAACATTTGCAAGTCATAGCAGAGTTAAAAGACAAAACAGCCAAAGACAGATTTTACTCAGAATGCATAACCACACACTGTAGGTTCAGTAGATGTGTGCTTTTGTCTTTGGATACTTGATGTTGATGAGAAATGTGCACACTCAATACCACTGCAACCCAAGAGACGCTAATGCCAAAGATGTACATTAGATTGCAGTCACTTATCTGTGTCACTGGATTGCTTACTAGTAATTAAAGCACTCCACCTCATGACGTCGTGTTATTGTGTTATCGTTAGTGCTGGTTCGCCAGTCAGAATTGCAGTATCTCCTTGCTAGTTGCTTAGGTCTGTGCTCCGTAATAAGGAGCACTAGCTGGTTAGCAAAAGATAGCAACAGGTCAGCCATACTAGTCATGGTCAGTAATCTCAGTTCTCAGTCATGTTTTTAACCCAGCATTTAAAAAAATAACTTAGTGCATGCTGCTTCTCTTCATTAAAAAAAAGAAAACCCTCCGAGCACCATAGCAACAGAATTCTCCGTCTACATAAACCCAACATGCCAGTGCATGGCCAGAAACACAATCTCTAACAAAGTGAAAATAAAAAAATACATTTTTTTTTTGTTTTTGCCAAACAACTAATACATCAGCTATTTGTTTGTGTATATCTCTTTCTATAGAAACACTCAATAAACCCTTCAGTGGTTGTTTTAAGACAGGAAGATCAATTTTCTTAATGGAAAGATGAAATACATTTGAACACTTCCTGTTTTTGATGTGTATGTTGTACTGAAGAGCAGCTTAAGGGCTTTACGTTAATATAAATATGGGGCAAATTAATTTCCTTTAAGGAAAAAAAAAAATCAATGACAGCATCTTGTTGCGCTTTAGTTCCAGAAGGCACATTTATTACAGGTTCCTATGAAATGAAGACTGAATTAAATATTTTTTGTCTTTTGCTCTTCCAATAGTTATCGTTTACAATGTTGTACGGGCTCTTGGATGTTTTTTTTTTTTTCTAAGCTCAATAGTTCACCTTTTGAGGCGCCACCGGAGCTACTGCCAGAAAAGCTTAGCGCAGGGTATGTTTAGGGTGTGTGTGTGTGTGTGTGTGTGTGTGCGCGTGCGTGCACGTGCGGGCGTTCTCCTGCCTGCCTGTGTTTAAGAGGGATATCGATGTCACTTCAATGCATCCGTGGAGAGAATGGTGAATAACTGACATTCTAACCAGTAGAATGTAATAACTTCTGAAAGTATCACATACGTACATATAAATCTGAAAAAACTACCATATCTAGAATTTTGATTTCACAGAAAGGCACTAGTCGTCAGCAATTCTACCTGCATGCAAAGTTTTGTGTTGTAGTTATAATTGTGCAAAAAAAAAAAAAAAAAATCTCCATGATGAGTAAGCAAGGCATACCAGTTTCAAAGATCGTCTAACTGAAGACACCCTTAAAACGGTGATTGATAGAGACTCTGTTTGGCTCAAAAGTGTCAGAGCACCAGTACTTGCTCAAATAATGAATGCTTGCACAAACACCGCACAATTTAATACATACTGTTGCACGATTGAGCAAATGCTAAGAAATATTTCAATACTTAATTACAAAGATTCTCCAAGACGATGTGAATTCTAAACCTTATTCCATATTTGAAATTTTTGTTCTTTTCTAAAACTATAACGACTCTGGTAACAATAGTGCACTTATGGTTTACGCAGTGCAACGAGTATGCGAGAAAGCACTGCTGTCTTATTCAGCTCAAAGGAAAATTCTTTAAGAATACACCAAAAAATTGTACCAATTCTATTACCTAAGTACAAAAGAATTACACAAGCAGACCAAGGGCTGAGTCAATATTGAGAGGTGAATTACATGTGGACCAAACCTCTGAATTCAAGGATTTCAACTGTGACAGCACAGACAATGTGTGAAATGTGAGCTGTAATCTCATATGAATGACCCACACCCTGTTTCCTAAAAATTTTGCCCACAAATGCAAATGTACAAACAACTATGGAAGCCAATTAGTCAAATGGTCTACCTACCTGGTCAAATGCAAATGGGATTTTGTTATCATAGCTATACTTGTGAAAAAGGCTGGTAATATAATAATTATGTTGAGGAGAAGTCTACCTGATAAGGCACTGAAGTGTGAGTCTCCTGAATTTGTCATTGGTGCATGGAACAAATGGACTCTTGTTGTCTAAAGAGATGGCTGCCCTGGAAAGTGGAGACAACATGAACATGAAAGAGTTTGATGCTGAATTTGAATTTCCTTTAAAAAATATTTTGCTACATGACAGGTATTTTACCTGCACTGCGTACTCTGGGTTTGATTCTCTGCAGAGTCTTATTTATTAACATAGTTGCGGTTAACTTTTATATGTATGAGTGTTAAATAGATGGACTCACAATTGAATTCAATGAACCAATAACTTTTGTGGAACTAGAATTTGCCTCTTTAAGTAGTGATATATGTATTTACTCGATCTGTCCCCCCCCAGGTTTCCCCTAACCCTAAGCCAAACCCTAACCCTAACTTCTGACCATAAGTTGGAGAGTCGTCAAATTGTATGATAGTCAGATCAATTGTTTTAAATCCACAGTCCATTAAATAGGCAACTGATTAACGTTTTTGCCAATTTTAGTTATTTGTTGTGAATTAAATAAATAAATAAATAAATATAGCAATGTCAGAAATTGAGCATATTTCTTTTCAGATCTAAATCACAGATGGCAGTATTTTTCTTAATCAAGTCTAGACAACAATTGAAAACCATCCAATTTCTGCCCCAAGGTTCCCAAACAGGTGTGCCTATACCATATACCAACAACCAGCCGGAAAGGAAAAAATAAACAAGAATGAATGGTTTTGAGAAATTACATTTCAGGGGCCATTGTCTATAATTACCATCTATTTTACAAATAATGATTATTATATGTGTCATCCACAAATTTGTGGGCTTTATAGGCTACAGGTCATTTGTTATTACGTTTCAGTACATTCAGTACAATTTAATCTTTATGGATATTCTATTCCCATAAAGAAAGAGTCATAAACAATTTATCTTCAAAATTTGGAAAAAGATTTTTTAACAGATTGATACCTATGCCATTAGCCAAATATCCCATTTTGACATTGAAAGCTGCCAAGATACCCATATCTTACTAGCCAGCAGCTAGTCCTCTTCACTCCTATCTTACTACTTGCTGTTTCAAGAATTCTGCATTTTTCACAGACAGTTATTCATTTCCCTAATGATTTGTGCAGGTATACTGGGCCTACTGCATTCATTGTTTCTGATGTGAAGTTATGACATAGAATATGATCATGTAGAATTCATACATTAGCCACACTCTAATATCCTAACAACAAAAGGAAAATACAAAACAGGTCTGCTTTTAAATAGACAGCAATCGGAACTACTTGTTAACTGAACACAAAAATAATAGGCTTATGTGCAAAGTATTCATCCAACCAAGTTCAGATCTCTGCAACGGCACAGTCTCACAGCTTCCGGTGATTAGCTTTTAGCATGAAAGATTGGTATGCGTTTCACAAAGGACTGATAATGTGATCCATATCAGTCGTGTCATGCTAATCTAGACAAGGCTGAGAAACAAACCCAGGTAACTTACATTTCACACAAGGTTGCCCACAGAAAATAACCCCCAACGCCTCTGTATGAAACTCAAGTAAGGTTGCGCTGTGTCTGCCTCACTTGAACGGTCATAAATAAGTTAAGAACTGCCATAAAATGTGAAAGGATCAATTATAACAGCTTACATGCCTGTTTAACCATACAGTATTTGATTAAATGGTTAAGCAATATGAACCAACAATGTAAGATGATAGCTGTGCTAAAATCGGTCTGCTTAAAATATATATTTGTATCTATTATTATAATAGCTGTTTCTGATTTTGGGGAAACTGAATCCATAGTTTGGTCCACTAGGTGAGGCTAAAGCATTAGAAGCACATATTTTTGTCTGTACCACCTACACACAGAAAATGAATCATATCTCTGCTCGCAGGAAACAGAGGGACTACTGGACAAAACCACTGGAGTTTTTTTGTCTTTTTCTAGAAATTGAAAACAAACACTACAATACTCGATCTGATCCAGTCCGATTAACAGTAAAAGAATGATCTAGAAAGACATATCTGGATTGGATCCACAGCTTGATATGTCTGCTGCAGCATTCAAAACAACAAATGGACTCGTGTTAAGTCAAATGATGCCACAACGTAAAACTACCATTAGTGCAAAAAAAAAAAAAATACACTGTCCCTACAAGGAACCTTATGTGTGATACATTTTGACATTTGAAAAATGGAAGGGATCGAATGCTTGTTTTCCAAGTAAATTTTGGCAGTGTATGCAGTTGAAATAAATCTCCACATAGTGAATTTCACCTAAACCATCAAAATGCATGACAAAATAAGTAACATTTAATACAATATACAATTTTGAACATTTGCTTGCATCTAACACCAGCTGCATTTTACTCATCAATAACATAATACTACAATAAATATTAACCCAGAGTATGGATAACTCTCCTTTTCTTACTCAGTGTATAAAAAAGTAAACTTTTGACCAACATTACCTTTTAGATTAAAGTCAAAAGTACAAACCAGGTACTTTTTTTATTTTCACAAAGAAGGCTCATATTTTGTACCACTATATACCACAGCTTGGACTCTTATGGTGTCCATAACGGTCTATAAGGGAACTGTACATTTTTTGTAATTTAACTGTATATACAGAAGCAGTTGACTACTTATTACGGTGCTAGGGTGCCATAAGTAATCAACTGCTTCTTGATAAATGTAATAGTATTTCAACTGTTCATTTTGTTATGATTCTTATTTAAACAAAAAACCCTGTGTATGTGTGTGTGTGTGTGTGTGTGTGTGTTTGTATTTTTTGTGTTTGTATGGTATGGTGTATGTGTGAGTGCATGTGTGCCTTTGTGAATATATATGTGGTGTGTATGTGTGTGTTTCTGTATTCTGTGTGAGTGTGTATGTGCTTGTGTGTGGGTGCATGTGTTTGTTTCTGTATGATATGTGTATATACATGTGCATGTGTATGTGTGCCTGTTTGTGTTTGATAGATTTCTACAGATAGTGGCCCTTTTTTGTCATATTCAACACAAAAATCAGTAATAAAGGAAAGCATACATTTAGAGGCCTGTAGTTAGGATCCAGCCTGTGGACCAGTTACAAACTACACAGCCTTAAGGCCACCATCAATTTGCTTCTTTAAGAACACGCAAAAGAAAAATCTGGAAAACCTAATGTATCAGTGTCTATATGCATACCTCTTCGTACTCTGTTTAATGTATTCACTTATTTTTGCTCTTTTCGTGAAGAGGTCTTTCGTACAATCCTAACATGCTTGTGCATATGGTCACTGAAATGCTCAATTTGGTTGAATTTTTTTTTTTTTGGGCAGACAGAGATCAGTTTGATGGTCCACTCTTAGCAGCCAGCCATGGGGGTCTCCCCCACCTCCACACTGACACTCGTCCCATCTGCCGCTACAGGCTCGGGGCCTGCCGCCACCACCAGGGGGACGGACACGGGGCCCCCGACCTTGGCCCCCGTGACCCGGCCCCCCGCTCCGGGGGCCCCACCCCCGGCGCCCTCGGCCCCGTGCAGGGCCATGTGTCGCCCTAGCAGCGTCTCGTGGGAGAACTTCTTCTTGCAGACGTAGCACTCGTAGGACTTCTCTTTGTGGTGCAGGCGCATGTGCACGTTGAGCGAGCTCTTCTGGGTGAAACGCTTGTTGCAGATGCTGCACTGGTAGGCGCGCACCCCCGTGTGCGTCACCATGTGCTTTATTAGGTAATCCTTCAGGGAGAAAGAACGCCAGCAGATGTTGCATTGGTGTGGTTTCTGACCTAAACACGCAAAAGAGACACCAGTTAAAGGGACAGGCACAGACACGGACCCTACCCTGCCTCTGTAGGCAGCACAGGATGAGCACTGAACCCTAGAAAGAGACGTTTCAACAGCATGCTTCTCATTTTCGCAGGGATCTCTGTTTGAGTGATTCAGTGAATGCCTGTAGGAAGAGCGCAGACCCATGTTGCATGACATTAAGGATGAAGAACGGCTAATGGGTTCATCCACTCAATATTACTGTTAATGCATGATTAATGCCTCGAATGAAGTTCAAAAGCAGCTACTCTCATCAGAGCTCAATAACGTACTGGGAGCTACGCTGATAGCCAGCAAGATGCCATCTTATTTCAGTAATGCATATGCAATTTCTCCTTCTTATCCCGTACATTAAAAGTACCTTCAAAAAATATATATTTTTTCCTTATTGTTCAAAGGGAATAGGGATAAAAATGTGGCTAAACTTTGTTTACGTTTTGAATTTACTATCCGTAGCCATCACATAAAACAGTAATATCTGAAATGCCATACAGCTGTTTTGTCGTACATTGTGTGATACTGGTATGGTATGACGGATATAGTGGGGCTGGTATGGTAAGGAGAGGTTAGGTTCCAAAGGATGTGTGTTTAGCTTGATTGACATAAGCAGCGTGGAATGTAGTTCCGTCCATTATGCATCCATTACACTGAATGAAGTAAGCCAGAATCTGCATGCATGCATGCCTACCAGGCCCTGCTCCACACTCAGAGTCTTACAGTGCTCTCTCTTCCTCTGTGCATAAGTTTTTCCAAAATAACTTCACACGTATGGAAGATTGACAGATTTTTATGTTACAGGTGCATTGCATCATGTTGTTGTTGCTTCCAGTTGCATATGTGCGCGATAATGATTTAGAATTCCCTCTGTGTTATATTTCTGTCTTTCCGCGCCTTTGGAAAATGCATGAAAGAGCCTCGTAGACGGCACATCCTAAAGCATGCGCTCTAATCACTGTGCTCCCTCGCTGTGCTAACGCCAGCCGTGGCGCGCCGGCGGCTACTCCGAGGCCAGCCCGGCCGGAAATACCACACCGCACCACACCACAGCAGAGCACAGCACAGCACAGCACAGCCGGCCAGCCGCTCGCATTTCAAAGGACGGTAAAGGGGACGAAGAAAAACCAATCGAAAGTCGACGTTTGTGATGAATGCGTTCTGTCATTCAGCCATGCCTTTCAATCATTCATGTTGAATAATTACTGGATCAATCAATCATTAAGGCTGTTTTCAGTGTCGCACCACACAAGGTCATTCTTACGTACACGTGCTACATACATTTATCCTCATGCAACGAAGAAGGAGTCTGATCCCATTGAACTGTATTAAATATACATAATAATATATTTCGTAATATACAATAATATAAATATATTTAAATGTATATGTATATTATTTGAACTGAGATGAACATGTATATAAAATGATGTGCATGAACAAATTGAACATGAATTTTTTATTTAAATACATAGCTAATAGGTATATACAATATTTTACATTGATCTGGCATATACGTTTATGGTGCTTTTATATTTTGTTATTTTTTGTTTAGTTTGATGTGATATTGTCTTATTTTTATACTTTTTATTTACAAGTAGTATAAAAAACTGGTTTGTAAGAGAGACAATACGATCATATGATAACATAGGTTTTATAGATGATTTATATTACTTCTTATAATAATTTGTACTCTGCTTCTTAAGCAATTAAGTACTTGCTGTTATTAATGAATTTGGTATTTAAGTCTCCAGATGAACAGAGAAAAACCACTGGAGAGCAGCAGAACACAAATATACCAGTAGGGATCGTTACCAGTAAGCATTGAACAATACTAGTGAGTATCTGACATAAAAAAGATCCCTATTTTCATACAGGGTGGTGACAGGCTGAAATAATTATCACAAAGGGAATCTTTCTGGATTTTTAATATTAAATCAAGCAGTTTTCCAGGTCTAGATCAAGAAAACGATTGATTTCCTTTTTTGTAATTTCTCACAGGCTACTCAGCTTTTATTGTGTGTCTACATTGTGTCTTGAGATCTTCATTGCATTTGATTTATCTCGCTATCTGTTACCATTTATCCACTATGGCTACCTATTTCAGCCAATTATTCTTCATGTAATTGACTGATTATGTATTAAGAGATGTCTTAATCTGTACTGATTTACAAAGGTTATTTTCCCCATGGTTGCATTGCATTTTAATTGCTATGGATAGATGTGTTATACTGCTGTTCTTCAGACCATAACTAAGGCTTGTTAGTTGCAGTTTATGGTCTTGCCTGCTTTAAAAAAGGCGTTTTAACCTTTGTGTCTCCATTTCGAGTGCCTCGGATTTTGGATAATCTTCTGGGTTTATTTTCACATTCCAGTATTGTCCTCATTTTCCGCAATACAAAACTACTTTTATCTTCCAGGACTGCAATGTTATGATTGTGGTTGCTCAGTTTTTCACTTTTTGGAACTACATGCAGCATTTAATTTTTCATTTAAATTGTTCATAATACTTCATAATGGTTTTTATTTATTCATATTTTTCAATTAAATCAACCTTAAAGTGACCCATGGCATTAAGGCACATGGGTACATATGTTAGGTTCCTCTAGACTTGGACCACCGTAGGACCACCAGCCGAGTATAGAGTGTAGAGGTTTCCGTAAGTACAGTAACACATAACCCAATCTTGAGAAGGTAAAATGGGGTTAATCCGGTTGAAATCATCAATCTCATCTATCTTTAATGGGTTCTCCTAGCTGTTGCCTTTATGTTCCCCTCACAGAATAGACGACAAGTGGCTGACATTACATCCGTAGTGCCAAATTAGCCATGGCTATTACCATCATCATCTGAATTAGCAAAAATGCAGCTGCCTTCTGCTGAGTCTGCTGGGAATTTTTGCAGGGTGAGGATGTTAACGTAGTTCAATTCAGGTGAGACAAGATATAAAACAACAACAACAACAAAAATAATAAAAATCTATCCCCAGTTCCAAACATTAGCAGAAATCTGACTTTTACCTGATGGGCTATTTTAACATATGAAAAGCTACTAAATGAAGAAGCCAGAAATCTATTTTGCATTTTCGCCATTTCCTGTTAACTCTCAAGGCTGCCATTTACAATTGTACAACAACCTCACTATAGTGGAGCGATCCTGCAGTCTTGCAAGCAGATTTAAAAATATCCTGAAGTTTTCTCGTACAACAAAGTGCAATGTTTCTGCAACCGCAGCATACAAGGAGAAACTAAAGACAATTATATCAAAAACACATCCTTCTGTATCCAGACTGGTCCTCATTAGACCAGTCTGGATGAAGACACACAGTCAATAGCCATGACAGGTAGCTTTTTGTAAAAATATGGATTTAAGTGATAATTATGCTCCAGGAACATGGTATTGTAATATAAGTTGTAATATGAAAAAGTGTTCCTTTGAAAATGGCACCTGCAAGGTTTGATTATCAACAAACTATTGGGATAGGAGACCTTGACATGACAAAATGGCTGACTTGATTGTGTCAATGTGGCTACAAATTTTATTCAGCTGAATTAAAGATACTGTTAGCTGTCCATCAGTCTTGCAGGTAGCGGGCTAAGCTAGAGCTAAGAACATACACTAGGCTCAACGGCTGTTGCTGGAACTTCAATATGCAGTTTCCATCAAGCATGGATTGTCTGTGCTGACAGCCATGGGGAGGACAGATCAAAGAGACATGGGCTCTACCGGTGCTAACCTGGCCACACGGTTGACATTTTGCTACCCTACCAAACCCTTATGGAGCCGAAGCAATGTGAGGCTAATAAAGTTCAGCTAGCTTCGGTTAACAAAAGTGGCTTGTTAGACATGGGGGGACAAGCTAGAGGGTTGTGCAACAGGATGGATTATGTTCAGTTTAAGTGCTTACTGAGGCCTGCCACCCGCCACCGGCAGGAGGAGGAGATGAAGAGGTGAGCAGCCAGAAACCGAGCTGACTGAGGGAGAGGAGGGGTGAAGCTGACACCTGTCTGCCGTCTGCCACAGACAGTGAAAACCGCCTGAGGCAGTAGAACTGTCCTGAGGACTTCAGTCTGCTAGCTGCTACAGCGCTTGAAATAGCGACGCCCTATTTATTCCAACAACATTCCAGGTAATTGAGCCACATGGAATCTTAGGATATGCAAAAGCAAGTCATCTACGCCAGGAAAAAGGAATGGAATCACAGTTTTGAAATGTGTTTGAAGATGCAAAACGTTATCCAATATGTATGAAAGGCAGAGGGGAGAAAATGTGTTCCCAGTACTTGACAGAGTGTATTATATAACTGTCACAGGGGTAGCGGAACTCCTCATACCGCCATGGCCGACTGTCTACAATACAGACATCTTGTGCCCCTCACGCACCATTTTTGACATGTTATAAATTTTTGACAAATGACCATGGTCAGATGTCAAGAGATTGCATTTCCAACTCTGTGGTGCAGAACTGACCTCCTTTTTCCTGGATTTTGGGCTAAAAAACAATTGCTTTGTAGATATTTATTACTACTTTAATACAACTTAATACCCCTTCTTCCTTATTCACGGAGTATTACAGTAACATCACTTAGAAGACTTACATTTTCAGCTCTCACTTTTTGTGTGATAAGTAAGTGTTATTACATCGTAAAAAATCTATTATACAAGTTTACGTAGCTACATATTCACATTCGGTATCATTTGCTAGTGTTCCATTCAGATCAATTTTTACAACTTTGCAATGTTTAGATTGTTTCTGCTGCTCACTGAAAGGAAACAGGCAGTGTGCACATAAAACTGAAAGTTGGTCCTGTCTGTAGAAACACTAAAATTAGCTTTTCATCAAGTCGACAGCTTGGGAAAATGCAAACTAGTCGAAGTGTGCAGTAAGGTTAATAGAAACAGTAACAATTTGCATATAGTGTACCCCTAACCTCAGTTTTGATTTTAAAATCCACCATTTTCACATATAAAATGATGAATTCAACATATCTTTTACTGCTAAATGTTGGATTTATGGAAACCATTCAAATTAACTTTTCCCCAAAGGAGCAATTTGGAAACATATATCCTGGTGGGTGTTTTGCATACACCCATTCTAGAATCTATATTTTTATATTTCCAAGGTAAATTTATTTTTTGACATTCAAAAATGGAAATGTAGCTTCTGTCAGGTTCTGAGTAGAAGTGGATGAAAATGTACTCAAATAGAATTTCTTTATGACGTTCATTTCAAAACAAAGCTATTCAATATAAACTGGATTCATCAGGAAATAAATTTATTAAAAGAATAGCTCTGGGCCGGAAAACGTGCAAAATGCTGCATATGTATAAAAATACATTTATCATTATATGTAAACATAATAAAAATACCATATTCTATATGTATTTTTATGATTAATCATGGTGTAGCAGGGGAACAGACTCACTTATTCGGTATACTTTAACATGGGAAATTCCAGATCATACCAGCACTCATGTGTAAGCAATGGGCTACTGTCTGACCCATGTACATTGGTATATTATGTGGACTCACTGCTATAACTTTCAGTACAATCTTGTATGGGGAAGTTTGTTACTTTGGTAACAAACCAAGGAGACCGACAAGCAGACTGACTGCCTTCACAGTCCAAACACTTAAGACATGTGGTAAAATCCTATGGCAAAGATTTGTATGGTCAAAGATTTCGATTGGCCAGCGAATCTAATGCAATATAAACCCCGTAAATCCCAACAGACGTTTTGGCAGAGGCGGGTCGGACATGCTAGACAATTCAACGCAGTCTAAAGCATGGTAGGCCAAGTAGTTTGAAATATTTTATATGCAAAATAACAAATACTTGTAAATAGTTGTAGAAGCCTGAGAGTAAGGTAGAGCAACTTGTTCCATCAAAAATAAAATAAACCTGCGTCTTCTGTTGCTAGGAATCTCAAATATAACCAAACTTGATCTGTCGCTAGGGGATTCAAAGTTAAGTAAATGTGGACTATCTGCATATGTGAGAAAAACAACAAGACCAATGTATTATCTAGAATTTAGCACTATGCAACATTCTATAGCAGACCCTGGAGGAGGGTACTTACTATCACTCACATTTATGTGTAAAGGGGTAAGCGATGGCACATAGAGGTGCCTCTAGTTTTGGGAGCTGTGTGTTTAGGGGAAGAGGTTTGGCTTTTATTTTCATCTCAACCCGAGCCAGTCTGATCATGCTGTAAACCTAATAGAAACACATTTACAGACTTATTGTGGAGACTGTTGGGGCCTTAGCAGAAAATAGCAGAGGGCTCTTCTGTTTAATGTCCATTGCTAATATGGTAGCCTTGTTGATTGGATGCAAGTTTTAGCCTTACCTCATTGCTGGCACTAAGGTTTGGTACTCTACTGTCATACTCTCATACAATGACATCCCTTAATTTTGTTGTCATGTTGTTCAGGCAAGTGGAATATTCTTTGTATGTGCAAACACTATTTTAATGCGTATACTGTCACTCCTGTCATATCAAATTCTGGTGCAAAATTAGGGTAAATGTCCCATTCATTTTCAAAAGTATGGAGTGGCTACAAAACCTCAGTCCGACCCGAGCTTAAGCAACCTTTCACCAAGGAGGCCCCCCCTCCCACACATCCTGGATCGTCTTTAATACGGCCTGTACCTGCGCAAATCTATCCCCCTGAGCAATGACTCATGGTATGTGGACCACATGAGAAACAACAGGAAATGGATCGCTCCATTTTGGAAATAAGTTATTCATTGTAATAGGTCTAAAGGAGTGGTCTCACTCTTTTGGTTGTGATCACCTGGCAAGAGAGCCGCAGATGGTGAGCTAAAAAATCGAAGCGCAGTAGTCCTCTAACAGCGATCTGTGATGGTAATGGTGTGGGATGCATTTTCCTGGCATGGTTTTGGCGCGCTAATAACCTTTGAAGGCAAGAACATCAATCGTCCTTTAATGGTACTGACTCATCATTATTTGCCCGTGTTGAGTGAGGTATAGCGTCATCTGTTTATTTTCTGTTGGGCGCGGAGTCTATTGAGACATCTACCAGCTCTTCCACAGAGCACAAGTGAGTACCTAATGGTTAGCCTAATGCTTCTATAACTGACAGTATCCGTATGCCACTGCCCTCTCGCTCACCAGATCTGCACCCAATCAAGCCGTTACAGAATGTTCTGGAACAATGCCTACGACGCCTGAAATGGCGCTCACCGCTTCCATAAACTCAGCAGGAGCTGATCGGCTCGTCCCAAGAAGGGCGGTGTTATATATAGTCCTACTGAAAAAGGACGGCCGCTTGTTGTCATGGTCCCCTTGCAATGTGCCACATCATAATAGGTAATATCATAACCTATATCATAGTAAGAGAGCTGATCAGAAAAGTCACTGAATGGTGCTCCTACCAATGAAAGAATGACCATTAATCTTGCTTTCTTATTGGTTTACTTCTTGGAAATAATGTCCAAGAAAATGGCTGCATGTAGGTCCTGCAACTGGCTACTAAATGTAATGAACCCAGTGCTGGATATGTGTAGGTTATGCTCTACTAATTTATATTATGCGATTGGTGCGTCTCGCACTCAAATGAATTCATCTTTCTGAAATCCCGTTAGGAATTACTTTTGCATGTTGATTAAAAGCCTGCAGCCATTGTAGAGAAAGTGACTGTAACACTCAAATGCCTTTTGAACAGTTATTAAACAAGATCATTCAATGTTATATTGACTAAATAATCCCCATTAAAGGTTATTTAGTAGTACTGGGCACTGGCCAGCCGTCTGAGTTCAAGAAGACCTTGAAAACGCATTTCAATATTGGTTTATCAATCACGGCAACCACAGACCACTTAGTGACACGTGATCGCTTGTCTGTCACTGAGATCTCTTTTGGCATTCCGAACGGTCGCTCCATGTCCTAATCTTCTCACACACTGTGTCTCAGACAAGGATGACTGATGGAAACGGGACGTATCTATAGTGATTCCTTTTTAAAGAGAGAGGACTGGAACCTTCACATGTCTGTGTGTGACTCAACTGAGACTGTTATACATGGTATGAACGTACCTCGTCCTCCAGCGTTTGGTCATTTTTATAGCATTGAAAAACGTCCAAAAAAGTAGGCAAGATGGGCTTGGTACCTATAAAGAGGGTTTGGTTGGCCAACCTACCAACGCTACACCCACAGATAAAATCGAAAATTCCCTAAAACATAACAGCTGCTTTGTGTTGCCAAATGCAATACAAAATGTACCGTTTACAATATTTATAGTCAATATTTATGAGGTTTAAAAAACAGCTCCAAATATCACACGCAATTTGTGAAATCCGTGTATTTAAGGCAAAACAGCCAGTTAAGTCTAACACATTTTAAGAAATATTCCAGACATGAAAAACCTTAAAATTAAACCTGAAAACCCACACAATATCCTGTATATCCTGTGATTAAATTTAGGCTATGAGTGTGCTCATGAAAATATGACTGCTGTGAAGAAAAAAAAAAAAAAAACAGTGTAAACCGAAAATACCTGAAATCATACAGATATTGTCCTGCAATTGCAGATGAATGACCCAGATTTATGACTGATATTAAAAGCACTATGGGCTTGTGTGACATAATATTTCAACTGCCCACTGGAAGAGGTGAAGGCCATTTAATTAAACTGAGCATAAAAAGCTCTTCTAGCTGGCTGATGAATTTTCGCGGACCTGTTCATTATTTCAGCGCTGATTGAAGCCACAGCAGTCCGCAATTCAGGCCCCAGAGCAGCACGGCGGACATAGGGTTCAACCAGGTTTCATTTCACCGAAGCCTGAACTTTAGGCCTGAGTACTGAGCTTAGCAGTTTGAGTCCTGGTATTGATGAGAAATTGCTTGAAGATGAAGTGGTTTTAAGGGTTTGTTGTCTCAAGATCATTACATCATTATCTCGGGACTTCAATACTTCTAAATCCTTTTCCTCGAAATTGCAAGATACTTAACATGTTGATATCACCGCAGTGATTTTCTTGAAATCCAAAGATACTGCACATTATGAAATTACCAGAATATGTTAAAATAATTACCTCAATATTTTTGATAATATGAATACTGGTTATCTTGAGTGGCTTCTTCTTAGAGAGCTGAAAATGCACTTTAGAGAGCATAAGAGCACCAGACTGATGAATATGGGAAGCTGGGATAGAGTTAGCCATAGCGATCCTGCGCTGTTTTGTTTTATCTGTGATCAAGGGCTTGCCCTGCATGTGGATCCTGGATCCGGGGCCAATCGCCATTGATACACTGAGGTATGCCGTTGTCTTGGCCCCTTTAAGGTCTTGTCCAGCTTATTTCACTTCCTGCTTTTCTCGAACAATATTCCAAAATACTGAATGCAAAGAGTGGTAACAGTATTTCATAGAGCTAATTCAATGGTAACCAATCAGTGTGGAGCAAACATCCCTAAGTGTCACTTTCGTCAATTTCCAAAAACAGTCTCCAAACACTGGTATGTTACTAGCAAGCTACCTCCAGAGGTTAAAGAGAAGGAGTAAAGCAGAAAATTGCAATAACCCAATAGCCTAAATATTTGGAGGGAAGTATTATCCTTTTTCCTTCTCCAATACCAAAGTTCATCCTTGAGAAAATCCAAATGAGGGTAGTCTAAGGATTTATGGACGACCACTGCCAGTTCAACACAACCAGGACCTGATACTTGTTTGTTTGTAAACATCTATGCAATGCTTCTCAGTTTAATTTGCTAAAAAGTTAGCCGGGTTTGAACTTTTGGCAAACTGCACCGTGGCATACCAATACGTCAATAAAGAACATATAATTTATCCTATGGATATTATCATTTTTCTAAATTACTAAATTACGTAAAATATATTAACATTGTTTGCGTTCACTGATAAATTCATTAAATTACAATATGAAAGGCATATATGAGAAGTGTTACCTTTATTATTTCTCCATATTTCTCTGTGAGACGACTCTGACTCGCTGCAGTTTTGTCCACCAACGATAAACCAAAGATAAAAATAACTATCGTGATTTTGTGGCTGTGTCTGCTGAATTTTTCAGTGCAAAGCGTAAGGAGAATAATTTATTTAAATTAAGATTGACAGCAATGACCTTAGTTCACAATGGGTTGTGCGTATCAATGTACATTACTTATTAAAACTTAATTTTTCCATCTAAACAGTTTAAATAAATTATATTAAGTAAATTACAAGGTGTTTAAATAAAGTTGCTGCTGAAAAAGTGGTGATAGAGACAGGTATGTGGTTATTTGTATTTTTCCATGGGTCCATAAAATATTAAATATTGTAACATTGTTTCCATCCAAAGTGAAGGCTAATTGTATGAACACCTTTGGTTACCTTCGGTTTGCTCAAGTATCTGCCATAAGGAGGAAATCACGGATATAAAACAGGTGAAATGTTTGCTAATTTCTAAATTAACCATGAGTAACAACAAACCACAAGAGTGGACCAATTTTGTATTTACAAAGAATGATGTTGATAATTATTGTCCAATCTCAAAATAACAAACTCTGGTACTCTCCAAATTAAAACCTAACCATCTCAAACTTGAGAAACCATTTGAAAATATTGCTATCCTGAGATAATGACTGAGTGATCGTGAGCGATCTTGAGAAAAAGAACCCCCAATATATGACTTCATAGTGGCTTCCATTTCAGAGTCATTGAAGAGATTCACAGGTCTGAGCTCATGTTTCGACTTTTGAGCATAAAACGTTCAGTCTCTATGTAAGCATGCACATGCAAGTGAACATTCCTTGCAGAGTCACATAAAAAATAACATGTGCAGCAAACTTACTGATGGAAAACTTAGTGTTGAATTGCGGTGCATCTGTATGTCCATTCTCCCAACCAGAGAGTGCACTTGGAGAACAGTGTCAGCAAGAGGTCATATTAAGATTTATATGCCGTAGCGCCTCTGGTGGCCTTGTTTTTCTGCGCAGCAAGTCAGTTACATCATTATGATGGAGTTAAGTGGGAGTCACTACAGTATTCATCTGATGTTGACAGTATACATCAAATCATTGCTTTTGTCTGCTTGTTCCTAACATATGCAGCACTGAAAAGCACGGGAGCTATACTTGTGTACTGGCACAATTTACTTTATTTATAATCTTATTTATTTATATACGCTCTTTCACTTGCCAATCTAAATGATATATGTGTTCAAGTATGTAATGCTAGGTACTATGGAATGCTGTGTGCATATTGCATTGCATGTGTATGTTTGAATATATTCATTTTAGTTTTTGTTTTTTATCTGTAGACCACAGTTACGATTGGCTTGCTTGAGCTGTACCGCCACTACCAGTCTTACTACTGCTACTGCTAATGATAATATAAGCTATTTCATTTGTCTAAGGCCCCCATCCAAGGTGACTGCACCATGGAGTGGAGCTGTAGAGCACCGAGCACCAGCAGGATACGGGACACAGTGCCAAAGGGAAAGTGTGTGCCATTCATACTGTGCAGTTAGAAAGCTTTGTTATTACTCACCGGTGTGAACAAACATGTGCTTGACATAGTTCTGTTTGGCTGTAAAGGTCTTGCTGCAGAGAGGGCACTCATAGGGCCTCTTTTCTGCCTGTCCCGTGACGCACCCGGCCTGCCCCGTCTTCTGCGCGGCCGAGCCCTGCTGGGACAGCAGCTGGGTGGGGAACGGGGGCATGCTGGGGGGCGGCACGGCCACGTACTGGGTTTGCTGGGCCCCCAGGGACTGCGGCAGGCTGAAGAGAACCGGCTTGTTGCTCCCGGCCGACTGCGTGGCGAACAGGGTGGGCAGGTAGGAGTTGCCGGTGGTGCTGATAACCTGGGTGTTGCTGGTCATGGTGAGTGGCATTCTCAGGTTGCTGGCGAGAGAGGCGGGCTGGCGCAGGTATTGCTGGGGGCCGGGCAGGAGCTTGGATATGACCGGGCTCATGGGATGTTGTAGCACCATCTTCTCGTTGATGTTGGTCTGGGATCCGTTCTTGTCTTCACTGTCATTTATGTGCTCTGGGGAATCTTTGATTTCGGTCTGGACCGGCTGCTCCCAGAGTAGTTCGGTTACTTCTGCTTGGGGGCTGTCTCCACTCCCATCCCGACTGAATCCGGGCGCAAACTGCTGCTCCAAGGAGTCGGGCTCGGTGCTGATGGATGAGCTCATTCCGGAATCGAAGCTCTCGCCTTTGGGCTCGCTGTCGGCGCACTCCGCCGACTCCGTGGCTTCGGGGGACTCCTCCGGCTCGGTGTGGTCCAGGCCCTGGACCGGCTCCTCTGTGAAACAGTCGTACTCGTCCTCCACGTCCTGGATGATGTCGATGCTGTCCGTCTGGATCCGCACGGGGCGGGACTGCTTTCGACAGTGGGTGGTCTCGGGGCTGGAGAGGAACCGGTCTGTGTGCTGCATGCTCTCGTGGATGGGGTTCTGTCTGTGCTGGTCTTTCAGGGGGAAAGCTGGGCTGTAGCCGCCCAGCAGGGTAGCCCCGCAGTAGGAGCGCTCCTGGGAGCCGTTCTGCATGGAGAGGCCAGAGGGGGAGAAGAGACCCTTGTGCTCCAGCCCCTGCTTTGAGTGTGCATAGAGGGATTCAGGACCATTCCCAGGACAGGAAGTGTCTGACTCTGGGCTCCCTCTGGCCTTCTGGTCCAGCGCCTCCCCGGAGCCGAGCGGGAACCCCCTGGCCCCAGCCGAACCCACGTTCTGAGAGACGATGCGCGTGCACTCGTCGATGGCGGTCTTGATCTGCAGGATGCTGGCGGCCGTCAGGATCTGCAGGGCCTCGGACTGCGAGACCCGCAGCAGCCCGCTGTACATGAAGTCGATCAGCTTCTGGATGGACTGCACGGACACCACGGACGGGATCTCGATGTCGCTGTACCCCAGCAGCAGCTTGTCCTGGAAGAAGGGGCTCCCGGCGGCCAGCACGCAACGATGGGCACGCAGCATGCTCCCGTGGATGCGGATGGTCACGTCGCAGAAGTGGCCCCTGTTCCGCTGCTCATTGAGGGTCTTAAGGACGGAGTTGCTGAAGTTGTGGACGTTGATGTTGTGAATGTGCTCAGTCATCCCCTTGAAACTGATGTCACCTGCCACAAGCAACATAACCAGAGAGACACAGAAAACCAGACAGCTGTCAATTTAACCTGGATGTTTTATGACACTGTGTCCACACAATCCGATGTGCAGACGTTTAAGAAAAAAGGGTTTACTTAGCCAGAAACCCAGAATGGCTACGCTGGCTTTCTTTGACTCCAGTAGAAATAAATGTTTTTTTGCAAAAAAACATCTGTTACTGCATTGCAAAATAAAAGTCCTATTGAAAATAGCAAAACCGCCACAGCATAAAGTACAGATTATAAGTTTACAAGGGATGTAATGGTTACCATGGATCTTCTAAAGACATGAAGCAAAAGTACAGGGTTCAGGAACCACGGTTATTGAACAGTGAAATGGAGCCCCGTTTCACTGTGAGAAAAATATGTCCTTTTCTGTTCCCTTTATCCATTCAAGGTTAAACAAATGCATTTTTCTGAATATCGGGGAAAAAGACTATCACTTTACAATTGATTCTAACCTTAAAAGTGTGTAAGGCATTTACTTCCCTAATAATGATTCCCGCCTATGTAGTAAAAATGTCTACAAAATAAAAATTCTTTTTGGCCTGAAATAGCCCAAGGGCAGAGGATGCAAACTTAAAGGTCTCTTCATTTATAATGTGTTCCACTCAATGACAATATAGTGCTGAATAAAAATTCTGCTGCACCAGAACAGTCCATAGTCTTGCATGTAGACTGTGTACCATTCCATGTATTTATATTTCGCTTTGTAATTTTTTTTGCCTGTTTCTACTTCTTTTTCCAGGGTGAGACAGAGAGTTAGGATACAAAGTTCTCCACAGATACAGATTTGTCTAGCCAAAGAGAATAGAGCACCCCTTTTTGCAGTTCTGAAGAAAATGTGAGCATAACAAAAAGCATTAGGGTTAGAATAGACGATTCAGGCTATCGGTGCTTCTCGTCCACCTACAGTGCTGAGAGCGTCCAAACCTTGACTTGAAGACTCCAAGAGTCTTTGTCTGTATTAAATGAAATATTGAAGCGTTTCACACATTGATAACAATCTATGTAAAAAAAAAATACTTCCTGATATTGGTGCAGAATTTCCCTTTAATTTCCATTAATGCCCTTCTTGTTCCACTGACAGAGCATAACCAGAAAAATCTTTTGTAATTCACTTTGTTTATCCCTTTTATGAATTTAAAAAAAAATCAAATACCCCCTAGTTTCCTTTAGCTAAGCCTGAATAGATTAAGTGTCCTAAATGTTTCTGTATAACGTATTGCATAACAGGAATCAATTTAGTTGCCCTTAGTCCTTTTTCCACAGATTTCCACATTGTGAAGTGCCCAAGACTGCACATGGTACACCAAATGTGGTCTGACAAAGGCATTGTATAAGTAAGTGAGAACGCGCAGTGGAACGTCCTGTTATATTAAATTATTTTATGACGCTGAGGAGGAGAACAACCTCAAGGCGTAAACCGGGTGGTATTCCCCCCGTGCCGTACCAATCGAAGTGCCATATCCAGCTCTGTTTGCTTTGTTTTCCTGGTTTTACATTCGGGGCTCCCATTGAGCTTCATTAGCCAGGCTGGGGGCACGTGTCTTTGGAGGTAATGTGGTGTGACTTTACGAGCCTGTGGGAATCACTCACTACCACTGCAGGTCCTCATTCAGAGGGAAGTAACGTCCAAAGGCAAGGCCGTAAGACCCGGCCCATGTTCACACAACCTTTTCTCTGCAGACAGCGGAGTGTCTCTCACACTGTTATAATTATGGTTGTCTTACTTGACCAAAAATCAGGTGTCTTTAATTTACTAACTGTGTGTGTATCAGGTTTCTATAGGTCTTTTCTGTTTATTAGTATGTTCTTTAAACTTATAGATTCTTCTTGCCTGCATCCTGAGAGTGGAGGACGAATATAATAGCAATTTCAGTTCTCCATTGCAAAATGTTTGACCACTTTTTTAAAATGAATTTCAGGACAAGTACCCTCTGGTTGAGTGCGCTGCATCAAATAAAAATTTTCAAGGGCCCATTTGGGAAGTACTTGTCTGAAGTTCAATAAAGATTTTGTGAAAGAACTGTGGTGATTTTAATTTGATAGCCACACAGATTAGATATGATAATATCTGAATTTGCAATGGGCAGTGACAAACTGCCTGCCATCATCCACTGACAGAGACATGCGGAGTACAATTTTATCCCTGATTTAGCAATTTATGATTTATGTGCAGTGGCAATTGTGAAACTGATCTCAAAACTACCTGGATAAATATACTGCCTTATTACAACAACAACAAAAAAAATCAAGCTTATGAATTTGGAGCGTGGAACATCCAACAATGGTGTTATGTGCTGTTGAGAGTGCTGCAGAGTATATGTTTTTACTTGGCGGTGGAGGTTTAAGAAAATCTAGAAAATGTAAAATCAAGGCCTCTTATGATGGCTCTGTTATGGTATTGTACAATATTCTTACGCAAGGAAGAGACTACGTGTATGTGGGCCAAAACTATCTCACAGCCTATTTATATTACAGTATATGAATATGATGATTTTATAGTAATCAAATTTCATGCCTTACTGAAATATGAAGCATCATTACTAATTTATGCCGACACTGTGCAAATGCAGATCTGGACATAGACACATTTTATTGCAACTGAACAGCTTTTATTTTGAAATGAGCAAAGAATCAGAGTCGTGTGTATACCAGGTCTCTCTGTACCTCAGATCTGCAGTAGATACATATCTTACTGTATCAAAAATGTGCATGTCTTCAACAACCTGGGACCCATTGCATACGCGCACTCATTTCAGTTCGTTATAATGTGTTTAGACTCGCACATATCAAAAAATTGCTCACAACTCTTTCTTTCATTTCGCCTGTCCATGCAGCTCTGCTCTGCATGCAGTTTTTGTGACATCACTTCCTTGAATTCCATGCTGTTTGTACCAGTGTTTTCTCATACCGGCATGGGGTGTGAACAACACCAGAACACTTACCTAACCCTCTGCATGTGTGTGTGTGTGTGTGAGTGTGTGTGAGAGTGAGAGAGAGAGAGAGAGACAGTCTGATTGGGCCAAATGTGAAGCTGCCTCAACTGCAAGTCTGCATAAGTCAATGGCTGTGTCCAAAATTGCGTACTTGCATACATCTGCACTTGTTAGTACAGACTTCCAAGTACACTAACTGGTATGTATGTACACAGACCGGTTAAATTTCAAATAGTATGCTCTGCATTTGCTTTTCATCTTTGTTTTGAAATAATTGGCTAAATTCTTCTCAGGCCACTGAGTAAAACACTGGAAAGGCCCGTTTCATACTCTGGACATTAATCGGGGGAATCTGAATGGGATTCCCAAAGCCACCATTTTTATACTTACAATTAATTTGTTGTGTAGGATCTGAATGTGTGTAGAAGATTGAATGGTGATGTATGAGCATTCTGTTTATCCACACTGTGTTGCAAATATCAGTACTGCAAGAAGAATGACTTGACCAACCAGCATCCAGAACCAGAAATATCTATTCCCCCTCTGAAATAACATACTCATGGTGTAAGAACACCGCTTTGCACTACCTTTGCTTTGACTGCAATTAGCTTAAACCTTTTAACCGTTAACTCGTCTCTCCTAATATCTGCACACTCCAGTTATTTATGCTTGTTTTTTAATAATAATTTCATAATAATTATTTTTTAATTGGTGATACGGCTATGGACAAACCCCCTCATGAAAAACAAGGTTTGAGCCATGCTGACACAAAAAAAGGCTTTTGCGTTTCTGCCGTTTTGGATGCTTTGTGAGAGCACTGCCAACGGCGGTTATGCCTGTCTGCCTCCTGCAGGAGGACACCATGCAGCCAGTCAGTTCCGCTGCTGTGTGGCTTGCAGCGTGGTCTTGGCTTACATGCATCAGCTTGCGCTGCATAAATAGCTGCTTTGGACTCATTTCCAGTTCAGAACCTGTCTGAATGGATTTTACTTATTGAGTAGTCTATCTTGGGATAGTGCTACAGATTATTACAGAAAAGGAATTGTGAGTAAAATACAGTTCAACATGAAAATGCATACCTCAGTTACATGCAGCGTTCAATGGCCTAATTATATTTGCATGATCACACACATGCACACAAAGTTCATTGCATGGTGGGAAAATTTGTCCCATGTTTTTGCCTTATTTACCAGACTAGTCACTGTTCTCCAGATGGAAACAAATGATGAAAGGGAAGTGATTTGACACAATCGAAGACATCGATTCCAATGTGACACTTTGAATGTAATTAAAAATACTGGATTGCCAGACATGCATGTAAAGTGTGTAGCCAACATGCGAAGTGTGTGTGTGCGTGAAGCGAATACTTTGAAGGGATTAATGACGTGATTTTTTTTTCCCAAACAAGGTTTCACACCTAATACATGTACACACTTCTCCAGGGGTAATGTCAAATTCTCTAGAAAGATCTATTGCATGTTTCTGAACTGTTCTCCAAACAACTACAGATGCTTTCAGATAGAAGCCCTTAACCTCACACCTGATTGGAAGACTGTTCACAAAATACTTTCCAAGTGGTCAGCTTGGATTTGTGTGTGACTCGGCTTGTGACCATTTGCTGAAATGGTACATTTCGCCGGTTGTGTTTTTTTTTTTTTTTTTTTTTGCATGACAATGATGTAAGCCAATGCTGTGTGGCACAGAAAAAACACTTGAGGGCAAAAAACATATTTGATTGGTCAGACATGAGTCGCATTGCATTTGTAACAGATTTGGACCACATACAAATTTTGTCTGAATCGGATTTGAAAAAAAAAAAAAAAAACGATTCCATGTGACTATTTGTTATTCAGACCTCAAGAAAAAGATCATATACTGTCTGGATATGAGAAAAAGAGAGTCAAATCTAATCTATTCCCATATCTAGTTAATACTACGCTGGTTGAATTTGCCAGTCAATCAATCATTTTATTTGTCCCAAAGGGAAATTTACTGTGCACTGGCGTTCACAAAGGAATATTGTTCAACATACACTTAACAGTATGCTGTCAAGGCCAGCATGCACAATATTAGCAACCAACTCACAAGGAAGAGCTGTGTTAGATCAAATTAGAAAGAAATCCAACGTCAGGCTTAAGTTCTGTGCAAAATGCAATTGTGAAACAGTCAGGAGTATTTGTCAGACAGAATACACTTTAAGATGGGAAACTTTCATCTCGGTATCACTCGTAACTTTTGCATCTCCTGGCCTGTAAGGCTACATTTGCACTGGAGACCGATACAGATCTGTTTTATTGCCCAGGGTCTAAACTACAAAAAGCTGCATGGGAAACCAGTCTTTTTGATTCCAATTTATACCACATTTGAATGCGGTATTTATCATTTTCATCACACATGCAACTTGTGCTGTCACGCATGGATTGGATTTTGCACGCCGATGTAAATTTTTCAAAATCGCTTTTCTTCGCCAGCAATGCAACGTCACAGGTGAAACACAGGATTACAACACTGAACGTGAACAGCCAATGGAGATGAGCCGAAATACCACCCTTGATTCCACTGCAAAGTGACATTTCTGTACAGACTTACTGAAACGAGTTAATTGCGAGATCTCCACTGGAATGACAAACCGTGGCTCTTGGGGTTTTGGCACCAGAGAAAATTAAAAATGTTTGTGGCTTCCTAGTTCCTGTTTCTGGTCTGTCCGTTATTATATCACAGAGATGCATGTGATCCATGCTAATTTACGTATGATTGTACGGCAAGTCACAACGGATTAATCCAATCAAAATAAGTGTGCAGGCCCGTTTAAAAAAACAAAAACATAACAGGTCTCAACTGAAGCGTAAGCGCACCATAAAAGCGACATACCTCTATGTGGTGATATGAGTGACTCTGTGGTGACCCTCCCCTCCTTCCTCTTTATCTTGTCCATCGCACCGAAACTGTAGCAGCGATCTTACACTGCGCTGTGGACTAGCATACCTTCATACATCAAATGTTAGTTTGAAATGGATGAGGTGCCTTCATAGACTACCGACCGACGGCGGGTGCCTCTGTCATTTTTTGCGTAAGAAGTGAAATGGCCAGCGTTGGAGGTAAGAAGATGATTCTGCAGTTCTTTAGTAAACCGACTCATTTGTCAACTTATCGTTCTTTACGTCAATTCTTATCATTTCATGGCATACATCATTCTGTACATCACGTCTTATCTTTGTAGAACAGCAGTCTGACTCAGTGAACTCGCACACAGACAAATGCTTCATGAGGCATCCATTAGGCAACTGGTAAATTTCCTATCATAAGTACTTTCCACATGTGTTTATCAGACTTCCTCATGTATTTTTTCCCCCCAAATTTCAATGTTTACAGACATATTTACGTGTGGTTCAGCACATTTGAACACTGGTTTGCAAAATATATACTGTTACAGACAACCTGGAAGGACTGGAAAGGAAATTGAGTCACAACAACAACAACACAACTCCCTGTACATTCTGCCTTTAATGTTAGAATGAGTTTCCAGATTACGCATTAAAGATTATGTGTGACTCATTGATAATTTGGCAGTAGGTCAGGACAAGCATCCTGTGAGGAAGTCACACGCCCAAATGGCTTGAGGAGTGCATGTGTGGCGCGGCTAGCGAACTAGCGCCAAGGCCTAATTCTCCATGGTGGTCCATGTCACAGACAATGTGGCTGGGTAAGGAGAAGTGGCTTGATAAGGAGAGGGACGGTAAGGCTAGGGTTCCCACACGCTCACATGCTGTGCTGTGTGGTAACAAGATTGCTCAAGTATGGTTTGGAAATCAGCCATGTGAGGCTGGCAGAGACATTAAAGCATTTATTCAATGGAGGGAAAAAAACCACTTGGGATGCAAGAGGAGCAAGGTTTGCTGCTTAATGATTTGGTGTGAGACATATCCACAGGTATGAATTCATTCAGAAACGACGAGTTGTTGGAACGTAGTAGGGAACTGTAGGCCAGTCGTGACGAATATGAGGGCTCTTGAAGGGTGATTTTCTCTGTTGGGGGCATCTACTTGCTAATGTTTTCAATACATACAAAACCTTGTGTGGAGCCATCTTGGGCCATATGCTAGAACTCAAACACACTTTTAGCTAACGGTGGCTGCTCTCTCTGTCTGTAAGTTTGTACGTTTAGATGTGACCTAACAGATGTCTGAGGCTGGCAAAAACACCTACACTGAGGTTGTTGTTTGGAGGCCTACTTTTTAAAAAGCCTGCTTTGTGCTGAGAAGGCCCTGGGGCAGCCGCATCTCATGCTGCCGCTAACGTGCTACGAGCTACCGAGGGTCATAGGGTAAAGGAGAAACAAAAATTAGGTTAAAAACACACATGTTATATGAAACAGGCAAGCCCCCGTCATTTTTTCTGTGATTTATGTTGTCGATATGCACCTGGTAGAAGGAAACATAAATATTATTGGATCTTAGAGTTGCGCATTGTTCAATAAAGTGGGAAATATATCCATGTGGGTTTCAGTGGGTATTTAGCTTGTCCTAGCGTTAGCGTCTCTGCTGAGACGTCTCCTCTGCCCAGCCGGAGATGCTGTGTCACCACTCTGATACTGCTTCCCTGTTCATATGCAGCTGCTTGTTTTCACAAAATACAATTCGGGGAAATCTGAGTAACAGTGGAAAAAAAGACAGAGCACCAAACAATAAAAGAAAAAAAAAATCTGCCGTCAGAAGAACTGCATAAGCACATCTGTTTCTGTGGAAAATGTTTTTGCCAAAACAAAAATGTGAAATAACTGGATTTAGAGTTCTCGGTAATTTATATACCCTCTCCAAAACTGCTTTCAGATTGTTTTCGCCATTTCTGTCCATTATAGAAAGGGCGGTTTATTCTCACGTTAGCATTTCTGTGCCTTATAGGGAGAGCAGTTTGTTCTCAGATTGGAAAAACATGAGTGAAAGTAAATTGCATGTAAAACACACTCCTGCTTTGATTCAGCAATCAATGTGAAGTGTGAAGAAAACATAAAGAACTACAGGATTTGCCTTGTGTGAAACAGTATAGTGAGTGTCATTATTTTAAATGAACAGCACGACTTTATAAGTTTATACCTGCATTCCAGAAATGGACACTAAGCACTGTGCACTGTTTTAGTTTTTTGTCCGTATTGGCAAATCTAGATAGATGCAGTAATCCTAACTGCCCTGATCCCCAGAGGGAGGGTGTGGGGGTGCATACAAAAATAAGGGCAACAAACCCGATAGAATAAAACACATCTACATGTTAAATATTTTGTAGCAGGATACAGAGATAAGCACTTAATTGTTACAAAACCTGACTCAGTGAATAAGTCAAATTATATACAAGGTTTTTCAGCTTCTGGTAAACATCTTATACTTCCACACACTTTCAAGTCAATAGAATCCAATGGATACTTCATTTTAAGGGATATTTCATAAAAATCAGTAAATAAAGATAATTCATCTTCGATACACCGCTATTCTGTACACCACTATTTTTGAAATCTGCCAGAATTGTACAGCGAAAAAGCCATGCCCACATGCCATTGTCATATGAAATCACATTCCCTTTCTACATGGGGCTTGTTCTTGAGAGTTGTTTGTGCATTTGCAAGCTGTTTTAGGCTGGTTACCCAAGGCTTAATGCAAATACTGTAGAAACAATGCACATTATGTTTCTCCCACTGAATATCCTTTTACTGTTCTTATTTTGTCAAAACATTGCAGAGCTATCATCTGACCAAAAATGTAGTAAAAGTTGTCTTAATTAAAAGTTTTTTTAAACTAGTTTGTAATAAAGGGCACAGTTTAGCAGGTGTTTGCATAAATGTGCTGAAGGAGGAATTCTAGACTAATAGTTTTGACCATCACAATCCATGCAATTATGTAGTGCAATAAGACATTCTGGGCCTGACTGAATCATTTAGTATGTGCAAAAGTGTAATGCTGGTGCAAAAGACTAAAAGAGTATGCGATTGGTTGAGGTAGTTCCTGTGCTCCAATCAAAAATCATGTCTTTGAGATTGCACATGCAAATCTAAAAGGCTTTGAGAAAACTAGCTCCCTATTCTGTGTGTATAGGGATAGACCTGAACTATTAGCCCAAGTGAGTCACACAGACCATATGGATGCAATTGAGTTTCCTGAAGCAACTTTGGTCAGGTGCCATGCACAAGGGCACAGCAGGAGGGCCTCTTACTGAGGCTCAAACCTAGCACCTCAGAGTTGAATGTCTAGCTCTCTAATCATTGCACTACACTACTGCCCTAATGGCTGTAGGTGATGAAGCTACTAATTTTGATCATTAACCAGCATTCACAAAAATCACTGCAGACGGAGTCCCATTGTTACGGACTCACACCAAGCCATCCGGTCATTGCTCTACGCTTGACTTATATATTTGCATACAGCTACATCCAAAAATGTTTAAGATAAAATGCATCAGCTTGCTTTTTGCTCTCTTCGTCAAAGACCCGAATTTAAAATTTCGACATGCCGCAAATTCAAATGTAGTATTGTTTGAATGTTTTTCTGCTTCGTTGTTATTCTGCTTTGAACCATGAGGATTTCATTTGGTCAGTCCCGATTAGTGGGCCAAGAAAGGATATTGTTCCAATGTGTATGAACTAGGACCGAGACAGGGAGAGACTTATTGTCTGATGGCTTTTCTCTTAAATGAGGACCTTGTGTCCTTCCTAGTCGGTCTCTGCTCCCATCGCTTGTTCTATGTCATTAACGGATTGAAAGCTGTCAGTTTCACTCAAAAAGGACACACTTTGCCACGGACACCAGTCCCTGCACTCTCATTGGCCCCTGCAGTCTTTTTGAACCGCGCCTCTTCTCTATTGTTGGCAGTTATCTTTACATCATGCCCCTTGTCTTCCATGCCCTTTGACTGGGTCATAAAAGGCCTTACTGGAAGTCATACTAGAACTAAATAGATAAGCCAGCGAAATGTGCCAAAAACCTTTCCTTAGCAATGAAATGTTAATTCTGAAATGTGAGTAAACGAAGAAGAAGGGAGACAGGGTTTCAGACTGCATAGACAGATGATCACTGAAACCCTTTGGCAAGTAAACAAGGTGGACTGGCAGTTTTGAATCCAGATCTTGATTTATTTAGTTTTCCCCACATATAATTGCCAGTTGTTTTATGTTCTTCTGTCACTGCTAAAATGGCTAGATTGAACCAGAGAGAGGAGCAACCTCATAGTCTCTCACAATCCAGGGACTGTTTGCCACAGTCCATGTCCAGCACTCCACTGCAGTGAGTGGTATGGACAGGAAAGCTGTATTTTTTTAAAAAATTATCTTCCTATTTTATTCTGATAACCAATTTGTATTTTTTAAGATAAGATAAGATAAGATAAGAAGGATACAGAATCCAAACTGTGTATGAACTTGGAGAAAAAGATAGAAACACTTTTCTGTGTTTTTAATTTCTCTGGTTATTGAAAACAAAATGTCCACCAGCAATATCTTTTACGTTTGTGCTTTAACTGACAGCTGATGAACATTTCACCTGTTCCTCTAAGACAGATAAATCTCAACATTAGCGAAGTGAAAGGTCATCATCAAACACTGATGCTTTTTCTGCAAAGTGAGAATGTGGAACTACAATTCCCAGAAAGACTACAACACAAGGAGGGGTGGGTGCATAAATCATACCTGCCCTAAATAACCAGAACCATTTACACATAGACATTTTAGCAGACACTCTTATCCAGAGCAACTTACAGTTTTATATATCGTGCACGGTCCATTAATACAGTGGTATATTATCTGGTAAAGGTAAAGTACCTTGCTTAAGGGTGCAACAACAGTACCTTCGCTGAGAGTTGAACCTGCAACCTCCACAGTACAAGAGAGGTTCTCTAACCATGGCACTGCACTTATGCACCATTAAGACTGCAGACTGCCCATGGCAAAAATTGGCATGTTTTCCAGACTCTCAGCCGGAGATTAAACATGTAAAGCCGAGACTACTGTGAGACTGCTGTACATTGGGCTGAACACGTTTTATAGTCCCCGAACACATCCAAAGCCCTGCATGTGTAATAAAATCTCTGGTTATTTACTGTCTCTTTTAATCAAGCTCAGATCAACCACTATAATAATATAATGCGGCTGCGTGCTCCTCCTTCGTAATTCCGCTCTGCAGACGCTGTCTTGCTCTTCTTAAGGTTAAAAACGAAAACCCTCAGCCGAAAGATAGATGGTGCCGTCCCGGCTGACACCAGCACGCCTTCCATGGATCATGTTATGGTCGTCCTTTTTTATCCTGAAACCGACCATAGCGATCAGGGGCGCTCTTTAGCCACGGTGCGCCCTCGTTAGAGGTACATGAGGACATGGTCGCAGCTGGTCCCTGGATCAGCTGCTGCATTGGAGGGGGTGGGGGGGCGTTGCGGGGACTGACCCCAGAGATGCGCAGCTCTGGAAGTGATCACTTGGAATAATCCACACAATTGCATCTCTGGGTATGATTGGAAGAAATAATCTAATTTCTCCTCTTCACTTGCCCAGGGCAATGTATTGTTGCAGCTGAAAAGAAAATTGAATTCAGGTTGTGTGCAATACCATTCCTGTCTGCTAGCTTATCGTCTTATTCGGTCTACAGAAATAAGAATGTTTATGCACTGGTAAAGTCCTCGAAGGGGTTCTTAAGCCTAAATGTGGTCTTCTGAGTAGAAACGCTAATTGGAAAACTGATCAATGTGCAACACGGCATCACATGAGGGGAAACACGGGCAAAGCTTGCGATGAAGGCCGATGCTTTATCCTCCATGCCACAAGGGGGCGAGACCGAGTCACTGGCCCTACCAGCGGGGCAGCTCAGTGGCAGCAATTTCCTGATTTTGTAAAGAGTATGCAGGCAGCCGCCCTTGTGGCTCTTTGTTTGAATGCACCGTCCGCCCTGATCAACACCCTACAGGAACGTCTAAACAGTCCGTAACCCTCTTCCTGCTCAGACACAAGAAAACCAGGAATCGATATCTGGAGAAGTGCTTAGCGACTGCTTTCAACTTCACCCAATGAGCTGGGGGGGTGGGTGGTGTGGGGGGGTGAGGGAAGATGTCAAGAGTCTGGCAGTACCTTCTCCTCTAACTGGATGATCCTAGACCAGCTGTCTCAACTTGTCCCAAATAAACAGCTGGCCAGTAACCAAGCAAGACACACTATGGAACTGTACTGGAGAGGAGAGGGTGCCAGACTCAACAGTGATAGTCAGTCACTGGTCATGTGTCGTTCTGCTTACAGATGGTGTCTGATGTAGGCAGGTTCTGCTCACTGCTAAAACACTGAGGAAGGAAGGTTCTGGGTCCAAAACTGTCATGGCTCTGTATATCTAGGAGTTAATGCCCAGTTTTGAAAGCTTTTTATTAGCTCCAGATGTTTCCAGCACAGACGTGAAGGGAATTGATACAATATAGCTACGGCACAGGCTAAATATGATTCTCTATGCGATACTTGCTCAATTAAGTGAAAGACCATTGCAGTGTGTGGACCAGGGATAGGAAAAACCAAAATATTTGCTCCAAATGTTGAAAGGCATTTTCTATTTTTAAGCCAAGCTTTTTGAATACAAGCTAGACTCCAAAAGCCCAACACAGAAGGGGCCTTTCTGCACATTGTGTGTGTTCAGTATTCTCTCTCATGTACTGTGTGTTTGTGTGTGTGTGTTCAGTATGCAAAAGGAATGAAAAATGAATCTGAACTGTCACAACAGAGAGATCATTCTGGGGAGTCATACTCAAAGTTCACTGATGTTAGCTATGGTTTTAGGGAATATTACTGTAGTACAAAGGAATTGGTGAGTAGTGTAAAAATATAATGGAAGCAAAGGAAATGCACCTAATTTAAAATTGAACTACAACTCCCACGAAGAACTCACATTTCACAGAGACTGCTGGGATAGTGTAACTCCTTAACTCCTTAATCAAAGGCTTGCTTATCAGCAAATATTTCAGGGAACAACTCCCAAAAAAGTTCTGTATTTTACTTTCTTTAATCTCATTAGAGAAATTTTGTGTCTTGTTTAAAATGAATGGCTTCCGGTGGAGTCCTGCCAGCTTGACTTCCCAGCGCAGCGCTAACTAAGGCCTGCCGACTCCCAGCAGCAGGTGACACATTGATTTTCATGCTTTAAGAGCGAGGCAGTGAAGGTAGCAAGCCGGCAGGCATTGAGACTGTTCCAGATGAAAATGTCAAGGTAAAGAGATGACAATGGCCAGCTAGCTTCACACATTCTGAGGAAGCCGTGCGTGTTTAGAATGTACACACACACACATGCATGCATGCATGCACACACACACACACACACACACATGCCACAATTATGTAAGCATGTCTTACAGAGAAAAAAAAACATTCTGTTTGTTAGGCAAGCTAGTTTGTTTGTTTGTGAACCAGTGACAGAGATCTCTATTTTGTTAATTTTTCCATTGAACACATTTGCGGATTTCACTGAAACAGTTTAATCTTAGCGCATACAGGTAATGGCTGTACCTCAGTCAGGATTGGAACCTGCAACCTGTTACATCTGGTTACGTGCTCATTTCCCTACCTACAACACCACACTGCCACCTAATGGTTACATCTGAAATAAAAAATGACTTTTTTTTTTAAAAAAAAAAGGGTGCTTTGATGCTAAATGCATTTCAAGGCTTAAATATTTCCACAATGACAGACAGTCCTTGTTTAAAAGCAGAGCCAAATTTGTTGGACTAGCTAAGGTGGGGATAGGAAAGATCAACAGTGAGTAATGACATGTTAAATATTTTTTGCAGCAATGTTGCGCTGGTTCTCCTCACCACTGTGTAGGTAATACTCTTCCTTTAGCAACTCGGTTTTTGTGTTATGAGAACAGATTTAGAGGGTTTATGAATGATATTTCGAGTGGAGGATGCACAGAGTGACAGACAAGTGAAGCGGTGCTAGAGGTGCTACTTGAGGTGTAAAATATGATATACTTCTGAAAAAAAAAACAAGATATTCATTACTATTATGTTTCCTCAAATAGATGTCATGTTCAATCCAGCACCATGGTGATTCTAACTTCACGAATAATGTCAACATCACAAACTAATAATATTACATATAAAAATAGAATAACAAGGGATTATTATACATTGTTTATTTTTATTTCTCTCATCCTTTATAGACTTTTTTGTCCATGCTGTCATGATGAAAATGTTTTATTCACCATCTACAGACTTGATATGGTTCTGTAAATGTAATAAGTGTATGTATTTTCACTCTCTTCATTGCTCTCTCATATGTTCTATCTTAATCAGACAAAAAGAATAGGCGTATATTAAAAATGGTTCTGAATGACTACACAATCTGTATATTTAACCAGCAATCTGCTTAACAAATTACAGTAAATCCAAACAATTCAATGTGTGGGAAATCTTCAGAGAAGCACATTGAAGGCTTAAATTATTCCAGTTCTGCAGATGTTTTCAATTAATTGTATATATTTCTTTCAATTCTGGTATTAATATATGTTAAGCATATTTCAGGTTCATGTATTTAAGCAGATACAAGCATAGAAAACAACTGTGAATATAACAATTTCATTTGATCCCTTAGAATGCTGACCCTCAACATATTGCAACAAAGCGAAAAGCGTTTTCAGGAATCGTTATACTGCAGCCTGTCTATCTGTCTGCATTCAAAACTTAGCTAAAAGAAACTGAGGGCCTCCTGGTGCCTAAGCAATTCAAATACATGAAAGCAATTGTTTTTTGTTTCAGCAATGTGCTTGCAAGTAATTACCGTTCGGTTTTGTTCTTAGCATTATCATAATTACCAAAAAGGCTACGTTGTAAAATGCTAGTGTATCCTTAGCGATTGGGCTTGCTTGCCCCTGCATGCAGTTTGGGCGGCACACGCGAGGCACGATACACATGGACACATAACTGCACCAAACGCTGGCCTAATCTATCAGAAAACGATTCACTGGGCACCACATGTTCCTCCGTTTGATCAGTTCAAGGCCCTCAGCGTAATCATCCCGCTGTGGAATTCCTAACATAAAGCTCATAAAATATAACTGTCATGAAACGGCACAATTAAAAATTAAAATAGGAATATCAATGAAAAATCTTATAACATTATGCCATTCTGTTGATGAAGGAGATCATTTTCCCCATCATTAAATGTTTTAGAGTTTATCCATATTTAATTCATACATAATCAAGGAAGATTCCTGTCACTTTTTCTCATTTGATCCTAAACATTTAGCTGTAAGTATGATGAAATAAGCAGTCATAACTGGACTTTATTTGAAAGTTAGTACTGAAAGTAAAATTTGTAACTATTAAAAGGTAATAATCCATAATAACTAAAAAAATGCCAAACCCGTGGGTAATACATGTGACAAACAGGAAAACTATGTGTATCTGTGTGTAGAATTCAGCTTAGCTTTTCACCAAACGTTTTTTCATTTTTAAGAAAACAGACCCAGTTAAAAACAATGCTGTCCTTGAGACATGTTACTGAGAAAATCATGCAGAGTGTAAACCTACCCCTCTTCTGACTTTCAGTTTCTGTCTTTACAAGCGATATGCTCAAATGTTGTTTGTTGGCCGCACAGTTGCACAGAAGACCAAAAGGATTTAAACGGAAACCATGTAAAGAAACGACACGCATCACAAAGCCTATTTGTACTATCTTTCTGCTTCCTAATTTGCAGATATGAGTATTTGAAAGGCCGAAATAATGACCCTTAGGAGTTAAATAAGCTGGTCAGAAGTACACAGTGTCCAGCATGGGCAGCCAAGCTTTGTTACACCATGGAAAAAATTACAAGGGTTGAGTGCACATTTACAACAGAACGCTTTTATATAAACATGGAAATTTTGTTGTTGCATGCCGTTATTTGAAAAAAAAAAAGAGAACAATTTTTAGGCTCGTAGATTAAACATGCTTTAGGTTTTTTTTTAGGAGGCTTTAAAAACAGCGGTGTACTTACAGTCAGATGACGTGGTGCTTGGTATGTGTTTGTTTGGCTGGCGAAGAGGCGCTGGACAAGCTACAGGTTGCTGGCAGTAACGGGCCTGCTCAGTGCAGAGTAGCTGGCCTTTGTGAATAATCTCATTCTTCTCTGATTTCAGCTGCTGTGGTTTCCTCTGGAAGACATAAGTGGGACTCATTCTGTGACTCACTTCAGCTGTCCCAATAGCCTGCCCTGACAACACCGGCTACGATTAAAAAAAAAAAAAAAAACCCCGAAAAAAAGCAAAATCCCAATTAAACAGGTCATCTTATTGCCAGTAGTGACATTTACAACGCTAACATAAGGCAAAGTATATTGCGTACTATTTTCTTTGTCATTTATCTATGAAAAAAGGCAAAAATCTTTAAAAGCCAAATAAGAGTGGAGAGCAAGCTAGGCTTGCATTACTATGTATGGTTCATTTGAGGACACGTTGTCTGGCTGGGCCCTGTTTAATAATTTACAGCATCACTGGCCTGCTGCTCCTAGTACCACACAAAGAGATACATGAAAAGGAGGGAAATCGTATGGTCTTGTCCAGGAATAGGTTAATATGGAGCAAAAGAATTGTTTTTAAATTTCAAACGCTCCAAAACAAAGTATGCGTAGGCCTGCTGGGTTACTTTTAAAAAAATAAATATCCTTTCCTCTTTTTTCCACAGCTCTGAGTGGACAGTTTACAGGCAAGTGTTTTACGTAAGACCTGAGATACAGCCACAGAAATGGAGTGTCATGAATTTTTAATAATTGTACCCAAACCACTGCACACGAGACCACGCCCAACTTCAGAATTAAATTTGTTGGGTGCACAGTGAAGTCTTGCAAAACATTTCCACTTTCAGATTTGCTGTTGATCACAAAATATAATCTAGCAAACTTGTATTGGCCATCCCTGCTAAATACTACAAGAAGTCTTTCTGACTGGTCCCAACAAATATTAAGTTAAAAAAGCCAATTCCATTGTTACCAGGACAATAAAGCAATATACAATTACATGAATTAAAATTATGTTATTAAATACAATAGAATAATTGCACAGTTAGGCAAATTATAACTGTTTAAAAATGACTTGGAGGGTGCCCTTTGAAAGGGAAAAGGAGAAACAAGTTTACCCAGCTTAGGCTATTCATTATGTTCTTGAAGTAAAATTCTACGACATGGTGGCTTTATAAAATATCCTGTATTTCTAAACATTTCTGTATTTCTAAAATAATTAAATACCAATGTTTCTCAGCCTTACTGTGTAATATAACCTGAAATACATACAAAATACAGTGTCAAGTAGCAACTATGTGGTCCAAGCACCAAAAATAATGAATGCTAAAAATCTGTTCCACAGCGAGTGTTTATGCATTGGCTGACATACCCTGGCATTAAAAAAAAAATGTATCCGTTTGTTTTGAAGACCAGAATATTTATGATATAGTGCTCTCATGAGGTCAGGTGAGGGGACATTTTGTAGGTAGCGCACTGTTAGCGGAGATGCAAACATAAACCAAATTTATCATCCAAGGTTTTTTATAATTCAGAGCACAACTGAATTTTTATTAGTTTGTTGTGACCAATTCAAGATGGAGGAAAACCATGGGGTCCAAATGAAGCTGCTAGTCACTATAACAGGTTATCATTGGTTTTAATTGTTCAGCTTAGCCAGTGCTGTAGGATGGAGACTTATATATATAATACTTATATATAATACTATAAAATGCTAGTTTATCACTTCATGTAAAAACTGTGCTCATAGTTGATTGACATTTTTGACATTTGCCACAATTGCCACAATTATTATATTATATTATATTATATTATATTATATTATATTATATTATATTATATTATATTATATTATATTATATTATATTATATTATATTATATTATATTATAACAGACACAGCCAAATGCTGTGGTCTAAATTCTGTGTCTTTGAATAAAAACACTTAAAATCAAATTTATCTTAGAGTGGCAGAATATCAAATATGGTGGATTTTATGGATCCCTAAGGGAGAAATGTTGGTGTTTAAGGAGACAGTGGTGGCAAGTCTTGGTCAAAATTGGCAGGAGATACAATTATTTAAACATAACCATGGGAATAGTTTTGGTCAAGGTTTTCCTGAAGTTGGTCTTTATCAATGAATTATGTTTACTGGGATAGTTAAGCCAGAACTAAAAAAAAACCAGGGGTGGAAGAATAATATAATTTTACAAGTGGTTAATTTCTAATTTTGCTAGCAATTGTTGCAGAAATTCTATGGTTATCCTTCTGGCACTTGGGACTTCCATTCTTGGACCTTTAGATTTCATTTTTGTTGTAAGTCTGTCTGGATAAGGGCCTATAACATAATGTTGTGCTTCTTATAAATGAATAAGAAATCCTTTTGGATGTTTTCTGAAGCAAGAACACACTGGAAATCAGGAGTCTCAGAAATGGAAATTTCATTTGTGAAAGGGAACGTTGTTGAAAATCCTTTTGGTGTACAAGAACACACTGGATCAGGAGAGTGGAATAGGGGTCAAAGGTCAAACCTCACCAACAGGGATAAACAAACACAAAAACTGTACGACTTGAGCGTGAGCTTGACAAACGATGTGGCCGCTGATTGGAAACAGCTTTATCCGAGGCCCATGCACAACAATATAAAGCTAGGGTGATGAGCACAAACCCTGCGCTTCTGTGGTAAATATTAACATGGTCCGATGAGTCACCATTTACTCTTTCTACTACATCTGAATGGGTTTATTTTTGGAGAAAGTCAAAGGAAACCGTCAACCCACATTGCTTATTCCTGACTGTTAAACATGGCTGTGGATCTGTTTTAGTATGGGAAGATGGATGAGATTATCTTGGGGGGATCATTGAGTCCAGGTTTTATTTAGCATTTAAGAATCATGGAAAAGGGCTATGAAGCCATTTTAGGTGGTGACACAGCCAAAAGTTGGTCCAAACAGCGTTTTCTCAAGACGTCTTAATATTAAAAAAACCAACGTCCTCACACACACTGCAAATGGACAATTGGTTTCATGAGCGCCAAGATGAAGTCAAACTCCTTTCAAAGACCTATGCTTTATTATTCTTAAAAAAGCTCCACAATAAATATGAATTAGCAATATCTTTCATAATTATTGAGCTAATCAAACTAAAGCTATGATTAGAATTAAATGAAACTATCACTATGATTATTTTCATTTTCGATTTCATGAACCGTTCAACAACCAACAAAGAAAATGTCTAAACAGTGGCCCCTAGTGGCAGAGTGGTTTATGTCACAGGAGATGATTTGCTAACAGCATCAAACGTACAATCATGCTAGCTAGCCTAAGGCCTACACCTTAAGGCCCCTCACAGTGAATGATGTTTGATTTAGCAGATACTTTATGACAATTATTATGCATCATGACTACGACGGAAAAAAATTCTACCTCAATAAAGCCCTTTTCACTCATGCACTGCAACCCTGAACTTATTCAGACATTACCCGGAGCAGCTGTATGTGAGAACGCAAATGTCCTCCAGTCATCATTACGGATGAGTCCGTAGCCTCATCCGCCATCTTCAATGTGCTGTATACAAAACGCTGCGATATCCGCAGCGACTTTTTGCATCATGTCTTGCCTCCTGCATGCTCTACCCAGGCGCCACCCCTCGCCTAAACCAAATGGAATATTTCTAGTTGGTGACACGGAAAATCTCTGGTTCTCCTAGCTACCAGTGTTGCCAATTTAGTGACTTTGTTGCTAGATGTAATGATTTTTTGACCTTCCCTGGCAACTAAAAATTTTATCTAGTGACTAGCGACGAATTTGGTGACTTCGCACAAATTTGGCAATCTCCATTCTCGGTGTCGAGCAACAGCAAAAATTACTTTTCACCAATTTGTGAATTACATAACGTTTGCCTTCCCTAGAGCTCCAGCATTGCCCACGTTTATGAAAGTATCATTTTTATATATATTTGACCTATATATAATTGACCTATGTAGAATCAGTCGCTGTAATTAACATGGAACTAAATGTTCTACAGATCTAACACATACTACGCAGCTTGGTAAACGGGATGCCGTTCAGCTGTGTGACATACGCAAATTAGATGTGGTTACGTATTGTGCGACGTCATCATGCAATCTAGCGACTTTTAGCGTCATTTCAGAGAGCCAATAGCAACTTCTGGTGAGATTTTTTAGGCAACACTGTGTGCTACAAAAAAATGGACCTAATTCTCCATTGTCCAGAGTTCATATGAGAAAATGGCTTAACATAGCTACATTCCACCCAGTCTCTCTCATTATTGTGTTATGATACATTCTGTTAGAGATCCTCTATGCATCATATTGTTACAGAAAGTAACTCCTCATTGTTTTAGTATGCCTTGCCATCAGAGTTAGCGATGATTCTGCTAGCCTTTAGCTAGTATAATCCATACCATGTTTAGATTACCTCAGGTTGTCTTACTATGATACCACATCTGAACAATGAATGTGTGTCTGTTATGCTTCCTCTCTTTCTTGCCCTTACTGTGGAAATAAAACCTTAATGTTTTGTTGCAGCTCCAAGTATTTTGGATTCATTTTTGCTTCCATTCAACATTAGGCCCTGTTTTTTTTTTTACTACCTTGTGTTTAAAAAAAATTGAATTTCTAGAATTAAACTGTCTTTCATCTTTTTTGTTCCCTCTCTCTGAAAAAAAGAAGAAAATATATATATATATAAATAAATACAGAAATCTATTCAAAGATTTCATAAAGAGTTTATGCTTAAAGTACACAGGGTCAGAATATGGCCAGTTGTGATTTGTTTCTTTACTGATGTCACAGAGAAACAAGAATATAACTGACAGTGAGATATATAAAAGCCAACTTACTTGAAGACATGCAAACAAAAATAAGGAAACCTTCAACAATGAAATAAAGCTCAAGTGAGGTTAAATTTCAAATATGAAATTTTCTACATACAATTAATTAAGTAGATGATTAACAGAATAAGATGTGATTACAATAAACAGAGCCGACAGCCATAAATAAAAACACAGAGGGCACATTGTAATTAAATCACCATGTATATGATACTTTCAGTAAAAAGTCTTAATATCCATATTAAAATATTCCCTCCTCCAAAACTCTGCAAGAATGATTATAAGAGGACAGCAGAACCTTACAGATAAAAAAACAGCACAAGACAACCAAATGTAGTCTATTCTCCAAAACAGCATTCTACTCCAAACCATTATGTCTTTGCACAATTGCCACAGAATACTATTTGGGAAAATTAGCACATTGGCTAACAGACACTAATAGGTTACCTAGATGTTAAAAAAAACAGGTACGAGTCAACAGTTATCAGACAATTGACAAACCATCCAGGTGGCAAAATAGATAGGAACAATTAAAGAGAAAGCAACTGTGGCTCGGTGGGTAGCTCTATGCAACAGATATCTAGATCATTAAAATCTTTCTTATCAGTGAAAAGGTAAGTGTTGCACCTTAATGAATCACGCTTTCCAATTGATGATAAAAGTTAAAGATACACTCTCTTACTTAAACCTGCCCTGGTAGAGAGAGCGGATACTCATGCATGATTCACCGAAACGACTTCTTTGTCAAGGCGCTTCAGCTTCGGCAAAGCATACAGATCTGTGTAATTCCCTTTAACCGTATCGTTTTCCAATTGTTAACGTTTTCCTTTATGGGAGCGAACGACGCTCTCAGAGCGACACGCAGTCTCTGCCTCTTTCACCCGGCCGCTCTTCATGCGTCGTTCTTCTGGGGAAGGAACACACAGCTTGTGTTCAGCTCGACTGAACAGGACCGCCATACGTTTCCGCTCCCTCTTCAGTATCCTAACCACACCGGTATTCCACTCGCACATTATATCTCAGTCAATGAACAGTTTAGTTTACTTACAGCACACTAATGCGCTATGTCAATGGGCATGCGAAGGGAGAGAGACACAACGAAATATATATTTTTGGTTACCTTAGATTTGCCTGCTAGTAACCTGCAGGATTGAATTTTATTTTTTTTTTTCATGTTGCATAATGTCAACTGAATCAGTAATTACAGGTTTAATTTAAAGTCTAGTTACAGATGTTGGGGTTGACAAATATGTGTTATGTGAAGGACACAGGTGTAGAACAGTAACCAATGAGATTCCAGCATGCAGAGGATCATGTATAAAACTGCTGGGTAGGTGTGGCTGCCTGTAAACAGTGCAGGGTCGTGAATGATTACATGTAATCTGGGCAACATAATCAGATTACAAAATAAAAATGACTGTAATCAGACCAAATTACTTTGGTTACGGTCACACTTTTTAAAGATTACAGGTTACAGATAATGTTTTTGAACTTCCCTGCCTGCTTGTATATATGTTCATATATTGAAATTCAGATACTGTTCAAATATCAAGCTCCTGTATATTGTGTAGCACATGTTAACAAGTGCAGTGCTTTATTTGACAAGATTGAATGTCAGTGGAAATTATATTTATTTAGTGTGTTTTTTTTCCACATTATTCATGTGATTTACCTCAATCCCTCTTACATAACCCTCCATAATCGCAAAGCAAGTTGATTTCTTGAAATACAGCCACTAGGCTGTATAACAGTAGACTTGAACACTGTCTCATAGTATTCCTCATGTGGAAATATGAAAGCACACCCATGCCCTTATCAATTAAATTATATCTATATTTTAGGAAACAGGTGTAGGTGTATGGAACCATGGTCCAAGAGTGCTGGAGATCTCTGCTTTTTTTCCAACTCCAGCACATGGTCACCTCTATCCCTACTAAGTGATGCTAAACGTCCATGATAAATTCTGTGAAATAGGGCATCATGTGATTTGGACGTTGTGCGAACACCATATTATCAAAGCTATTTGGGATACTGTAGTGTACCTGCATTGACTAAATAGCCAAGATACTGTACACATACAGTACTGTATTTCAGCGAATGTATCTGTCAAGGTACTATATGGGTTAAATACGCTACGTCCCGTTCTCTGATCAGGATTTCTGAACTCTCTTTTAACCTAATGGGACCACAGACGTATATGTGGTTGGACGTTGCCCAGACATTATACTCATGACTCAAAGTAGTTTAGGGTTGGAACCAGGAAAGTCTGAACTGCTTACTCTTTATCCCTGTCCCAAAACAGCTAACAGTGGAACCAGCAGACAAACATAGACAAAGAAATGAAAACCTGCTGGACAATCTGTGGATTGGGGTACATTCTGCCTGTTTAAGATGCTTCAACCAGCCTTGGTTAGTACCAAATGCCAACAAAATGCAATCTGCATTCTTGAAGATGAGTCCATGCAGCCGCAGGGCCTGTGTCCGTCACGAGAACACCGTGGAAGGAACCGCATGAGACCGGCACAATCCCGGTGGAATTTCTGATCACCAAAATGCCGAAACTCGAAGGTCAGCTCTCCGAGCCAACTGGATCGAGTCCACAATCCAGTCCCTTTTCAAAGAGGCTTAGTTAAGGCCTCCATTTTGTTACAAAGAGCTTTTGAGCTTTGACCCAAATGCATTTGGTTTGGTCCACTTTGGTAAGGAATGAAACAGTCGGATCAAGTTCACGGAGCATTTCACATGCGGTCTGATTAGAGAACTGAATGGGCAGCGAACGCAGACACGTCTAGGGACCAGACAAGAAAACAGGAGTCAGACTCGAGCTCATCCATGAACCTGTCAGGATTTAACCCGCCACGCTTGTTTAATCTATCAGGAAAAGGCTGTCTTTACAGCGCCTACCTTCCGAGGTCTAGGACCTAAATCTGTGCTTGAGAGAGATTTGTTGGGAGAGATTGTGTACACTATATATAACCGTCAGAGCCTTTGAACATCTGTTTGAACACACCACTCCTGGGAGAAACATTTGATTTTTCTGCAGCAGATACACATTCAGGTGCACATAGGTTAGACAGCCATTATACTGGAGTCTACATGAACAACACAGTACAAATACAGAAGGACAGTCTTTGAAGGGTTTTGGAGATGTACAAGGCCAACAAAATTACAGCACTGGGTCCAGCTGTGATTATAATTGTGAAAAGAATGTGTGAAATCCCATCGCTGTATTATTTTTCTGCACGTTTTTTCACTGGGGACGCTAATTAAAAGTTGCCCTTTAACTTGAACTTCTGCTCAAGTTAATAATTTTGATGAACGTACTGGCTTGGGCGATGAAGACAGGGGTGTAGCAGATGTGAGTTTGCGGAGTCTCACTGGAGGAGATAACTTGCTGGAGACACTCACTGGAGAGAACTCACTGGAGTGTCTCACTAGAGAGACTCACTTGCCTTTTTAAATAACTCTCTGCAGTCTTTGTACAAAGGGCCAAATTCAGAACGGCAGGTGAGAGCATTTTCAACACATTGCAAACCTTTCAAGTTTGTGGAACAAAACATTTTATAAGCCACCCAATAAAAAGCATTGGCCTGAATTCAATCTAATGCATTTATCCACTTTAATGGCATGCAATTCAAACAAACCATGGTCTTAAGCCTGAAAATGGAAGAAACAGGAGCGAGTATAGCCCTAAGGCAAAGCATGTATTTTCATTTCTGTACTTTGGTGTCACATGATGGATATCAATCACAAATTGATATCGACAGCTCAATTTGAACCAGTTCTATGGTTTTAGTGGTTTTAATTAAGTTAGTAAAAATGAAGTTTTAAATAGAAATAGTTTGGATTCTTCGAATCAAGAATTTAAATTTAACTACTCTATAATTCAAGCATTTTTTCATTCATTTAAATGGGACTTTTCATTTTTTATATCAGGAATTAAATTTGAACCAGTTAAAACTTGCTCAAATGGTAAATATTCATTTTAATGAATTAAAATCGAATTTGAACTAATCAAAAATAAAATCCTATTATAATACCTGAATCTGTATAACCTTCTATGATGTTCACACTCTTTTGGCAAAAAATGTGTGTAAAATGTTTCAGTTTCATATATTTCGGATGCATGCATTAACAAGTAATGATATTACCTAATAACCTATAAGGTTTAAGTACTATTTACCAAACAAAGCCGGAGAAAATGTTTCACAACCAGCAATGTTTCACAACAAGCAGTGACTAGGCAAGTTTAGATGAATTTATTACTGCCTCAGAAAAAAAACAGATCAGTTATCATATCAAATTGACAGTTACTGTTAACTTGCTGAGACAAGTAAAATTGCTGTTTGAACCATATGTTTATCAGACCCCCAATGGAGGTTAATGCTTTAGGGTTAGCTGATGAGATGTCAGCTGAACAAAGTGATCTACATATACATACTTTTGAGATGACACTGTTTGTGTTTGTGTCAAGGGAAACAATATGTTACAGTTAGATTTTAAAGCGACAGCACACCCTAAAACCTTGTTTCATCAAATTGGTGATTTTGTGACAATATTGGTTAAACATGGTCTTATTCACTTAATAGTGAGAATTTAATTTGGTAAAATAGGCCGGTATTTCTAAAAACATGAAGCCCTCCTCTCTTAAACAGTAGATGAAAATCAGTATGTGCCCCCTGGTCAGTAAGTGAAAATAATAGAGCAAGTCACAGTAAAAAGTCGCCGTAAAAAGTAAAGACCGTCTGAGGTGTCAGGTTAATAATATATATGCAGTCGCAGGTTCACAAGGTTATTCTTGTTGTCTGTCATTCTAATTATGAGGTTGAATGTGACATGCTCATTTTGTGTGCCAGTGTGATACTTAGTGGTCAGTGGTCCCAGAATGTCTCTCTCTGTCAGGGAATGCGGCATTTTTGCCAATTTCCATAATTTCTGATCCGATAACGAGTATCAGTTACTCCCAATGCAGATACAACTACGATTAAGAGTATAGTGAAGCTGGCCTACCCCTCATAGGTGGTATGTCCGCAAAAAACATGTAGCCAGAAATACCTGCTCCTACAATCAGTTTGATACCAGCATTCATTTGCAGCAATGATTTCTCTTTCAGTAACAAGACCGCCAAACATATGGATAATGATTAATTTGATTTACTAAACTGATTGTTTGTGTTGTTTGGAGGTTGATATTTCCAAATGGTATGCATATTTTGCTGACATCGAATATTTTGGAAGGCTGTTTTTTTAACAAGATGGCAGCAAGCTCAATATCTAGCCATGATTTATTCTGCATCTGGAAGCCAATAAAATATGTGCATAGTCGTAAAACACGATGGAAAAGTAAGACACTGTTTAAGATTTCATAGTGATATGGGGAAGAGGTTTGGTTTTCAAAATGTATGTATCGGAAACAAATCAATGAAGAAGGAATCAGAAGTTGACATTGCATTATTCTTCTGTTCCTCCAAAAGCCCATGAATACATGTATATATGGCGTATATATGACATTTTGGAGGTCTAAAGACTGTAAGAGGAATCGTAAATGTTGTCTTTTGTATTGAGACAAAAATATCTCATTATGCATTATTATTCATTGACAATGAAGACAAAACCACAGCTGCAAGTGAGCTTTCAAATTGGATTGGATCTTTCATGAGATCATTCTTTTTCATTGACACATCTCATATGTCAATCCAGACCCAAAAAACATGGAATTGTTACAGATCTCTGATGAATCGGCCTACGTTTGACAAACTTGTTAAGATAGAACAGATCAGCAAGATACGGAGCCACATATTACTATATATGGTATAGGATTTCCTTTCATTTGACATGCTTTTCATACATATAGTATATAGAATAGATTCTGCATACACATCCTTATTTTGACCCTGCATGGAATCTTGATATCCTGCCAATATGGACTCCAAACACAATGCAAAATTGCAATTTTTTTCTGATTGTAAATGTAAATTGTCGGAGACAAATGTGCACGATTGTTCACAATGGGGTCTTTGTCACCAAACACTCTTATAATTTGTAAAATAAACAAAAAATGACTCATGGGCTCACAGGCTTATATGGACCCCTTTATTGTTGACTTTGTATTTTTCTTTTCACTGTCGGCGCATTCATGTTTCATTTTATTGATACTTCCCTAAGCTGCATCATAACATTGGTTTGCTCGAGTAAGCTCTGCATAATTAATCCTTGATGGTGTAATTGACTGCTTACATGCACTCTTTAATTGCTTTTTGAAAATAAATGTGACATTGAGTGCCAACAGTGACACCCTGAGGCCAGGGCTGAAACTGCGGTCACATGCCTCTCATGTCACATGGGAAGGCATTTCTGCCGGCCCTGCTGATGGAGGCCGGTTGCCCACGTGTTTCTAGGCACTCGCTGGGAGGAACTAATGCAGCATGCAGCTGTAACCAAAGGAAGCCTGGCCAACATTAGCCCCTTCCACCCCCATTAGCAACATCTTGCACCCCTGCTGGGACAAGGCTAATTGGTCATTGTCAGGTTCTAGCATAGCCCACTAGCATAGCCTAGGCTTAAGCCTGTGACCACAGGCCTTAACTGCACTCATGGTAAGTGCCTTTTCCAGACTGAGCCACTCAGCTGCCAGAAATAATCAACTCTGAAATCCAAAATACTTATATCAATCAAGGATGCAATAAAATTACTGTTTAGAAAATTGGAAGAAAGACATCACATTGCAATTGTTTAATCCAGCACAAATGAAAATTGCCAGGCAAAAAGTGTCCCTATCCATGTTTATAAAGTTAAAACTGTACCACAGTTTATCATCGGTATCGGATACCAGGATTTAGACACTTGCTTGTGTGTAGGAGCTATACATTTTTGTCTAAGTATAACTTGAATAGAGCTCTGGGTGGCAGGTGTATCACACTGAATGGGATTCACTCCTCCGAAAGCGCTGAAGGAACGGCAGGGGAACATGCAACTGTTTTTATTTCCTGGACTCTGATTCACACAACTTTCATCCGATCGGTGAAAAGGTGGCAATACCTGTTAGCTCCTTGAACATTCAACACTGGAGAGAAGGGTACACGCAAGGTCTTACATTTCACAGATGAACATAGATAAGCTTTTGGGTGCAGTCTGATGTACTTTAGTAAATACGAGGTATGGAGTGATGAGTACTAAGGTCTGAAATGACCCAGCCGTGCTATCTGAGCAGATTTGCCTCCGATTTAAGTAGATCCATATTTAATGTCGCTTCAGCACATGTTTTTGGCATCAGACTGAAAAACGAAGAGAACAAATATTAGAAATGTATATTTTTCATAATCCTGCAGCTGATTCTCAGTAAAACTGAGCCCAAAGCCGTGTCCTGATCACCCCAGCGTTGGAGAAAAACATTACATTTCTCCATGGGTCAGCTGATTCCAGCTGATGTTCACTCACCAGTAATCACCCAGCTGTGATGTCCGCACATAACTCCTGGCTGTGCCTCACAAGCACGTCTCCTGAACACAGCGATTGCTACGCCATGGTGGTGCCACAATGAGCGCGTGGTACTGAACGCAGCTTCAGCTTCTGGATGGACACTGCCAGAATATGAACATTTTACTGAACATAGCTTAAGCTGAAGGATGGGTACTGCTTCACACAGATATTTGCTTCAGTGTGGTTTCTGCTATACCAGCCACAGTGTTCAGATTCAGGTGAAGGATGGGTACTGCTACACCAGCAATACTGTACTGAACACGGCCATGACAGGATGGGTACTGCTATACCAGCAATACTGTACTGAACACGGCCATGACAGGATGGGTACTGCTACACCAGCAATACTGTACTGAACACGGCCATGACAGGATGGGTACTGCTATACCAGCCATAGTGTACTGAACACTGTCATTACAGGATGGATACTGCATATACCAGCCAAAGAGTACTGAACACTGTCATTACAGGATGGATACTGCATATACCAGCCATAGTGTACTGAACACAGCCATTACAGGATGGGTACTGCTAAACCAGCCATAGTGTACTGAACATGGCCATGACAGGATGGGTACTGCTACACCAACCATAGGGTACTAAACACAGCCATTACAGGATGGGTACTGCTATTCCAGCCTTAGGGTACTAAACACTGCCATTACAGGATGGGTACTGCTACACCAGCCAAAGTGTACTGAACACGGCCATTACAGGATGGGTACTGCTACTCCAGCCATAGGGTACTAAACACAGCCATTACAGGATGGGTATTGCTACACCAGCCATAGGGTACTAAATACTGCCATTACAGGATGGGTACTGCTACTCCAGCCTTAGGGTACTAAACACAGCCATTACAGGATGGGTATTGCTACACCAGCCATAGTGTAACACAGCCATTAATAGTGTACTGAACACGGCCATTACATGATGGGTTACACCAGCCATAGGACTGAACACAGCCATTACAGGATGGGTACTACTGACCAGCCATAGTGTACTGGGTACTGCTACTCCAGCCTTAGGGTACTGAACACAGCTATTACAGGATGGGTACTGCTACAGCCATTACAGGATGGGTACTGCTACTCCAGCCATAGGGTACTGAACACTGCCATTACAGGATGGGTACTGAACACAGGATGGGTACTGCTACTCCAGCCATAGTGTACCATTACAGGATGGGTACTGCCATACACCAGCCATTACAGGATGTACTGCCAACACAGCCATTACAGGATGGGTACTGCTACTGAACCAGCCATAGTGTACTGAACACAGCCATTACAGGATGGGTACTGCTACTCCAGCCATAGCCATAGGGTATTGAACACGGCTATTACAGGATGGGTACTGAACAGCCATAGTGTACTGAACATTACAGGATGGTACTGAACACAGCCATTACAGGATGGGTACTGCTACTCCAGCCATAGGGTACTGAACACTGCCATTACAGGATGGGTACTGCTACACCAGCCATAGTGTACTGAACACAGCCATTACAGGATGGGTACTGCTACACCAGCCATAGGGTACTGAACACTGCCATTACAGGATGGGTACTGCTACACCAGCCATAGTGTACTGAACACAGCCATTACAGGATGGGTACTGCTACACCAGCCATAGGGTACTAAATACTGCCATTACAGGATGGGTACTGCTACACCAGCCATAGGTACTGAACACAGCCATTACAGGATGGGTACTGCTATTATGGGTGTACTGAACACAGCCATTACAGGATGGGTACTGCTACAACAGCCATAGTGTACTGAACACAGCCATTACAGGATGGGTACTGCTACACCAGCCATAGGGTACTGAACACTGCCATTACAGGATGGGTACTGCTACACCAGCCATAGTGTACTGAACACAGCTATTACAGGATGGGTACTGCTACACCAACCATAGGGTACTGAACACTGCCATTACAGGATGGGTACTGCTACTCCAGCCTTAGGGTACTGAACACAGCCATTACAGGATGGGTACTGCTACACCAGCCATAGGGTACTAAACACAGCCATTACAGGATGGGTACTGCTATTCCAGCCTTAGGGTACTGAACACAGCCATTACAGGATGGGTACTGCTACTCCAGCCATAGGGTACTGAACACTGCCATTACAGGATGGGTACTGCTACACCAGCCATAGGTACTGAACACAGCCATTACAGGATGGGTACTGCTATTCCAGCCTTAGGGTACTAAACACTGCCATTACAGGATGGGTACTGCTACACCAGCCATAGTGTACTGAACACGGCCATTACAGGATGGGTACTGCTACACCAGCCATAGTGTACTGAACACAGCCATTACAGGATGGGTACTGCAACACCAGCCATAGTGTACTGAACACAGCCATTACAGGATGGGTACTGCTACACCAGCCTTAGGGTACTGAACACAAATAATGGTATGGGATGGCCTCTGCCACCACAGCCCCATGTACTGAGCACAGTTAATGCTACATTACATGACTATGCACATAGACCTAAGCATTACATTACTATGCACATAGACCTAAGCATTACATTACTATGCACATAGACCGAAGCATTACATTACTATGCACATGGACCGAAGCATTGCATTCACCATGGACCTAATTGCAGGGTATATATAATGTTAAATGGAAATGTGAGCTCCTTGTAGGTGTGTTTATGCATGCATGTGACAGAAGCAAAAGGACTTGACATTTATTGGATGGTGTGCAATGTATTAATATGTTAATGTGTTATTTGGAGTTTATTTGCATACAGTATTTGTAATGGCTATTTATATTTCCCTTTTGATTATATAATTGATTATTGCATCTGGGCTGAGAGTGAAAAGGCATCGGCGACCCAAAGGAACTCTTAAGGATGAAGTCACCCAATAATCATATTCTTTTCATATTCTTTCGGTTTAGATGTACAATGGAGCTTCTCTAGATATCAGCAAAATTCAGATTTTAAAAGTAAAAAGTCTGTCATTACCATCCTTCATGTCAGAAAAAGATATATGAATAGAGTGGGTGTTCTACTTCCATGTAAGCAAATTCAGAGACCCCTACTGCCCCCAAGTTCGGAGTTTCAAGCAATGTGTGCTCAATTGTACTGGAGATGTATTTAATGATTTGCAGGCAATAATAATTTTGTAAAATTTTACATGTACACAAAGGTCCCTTGTTTTATTTTTCAATCTGACCAATTTTTCCAGACTGAAATTCATACTTTTTTGTTTTGTTACATGCAGGAGAAACAGTAATGCATTATGGGAGCTTGTACTGTGTGCACTGTGGGCTATCTTTGAGAAAGACCTCAGTGCTGATTATAAATTTTAATTTTTACATAAATTAATTTCAATTTTAAGATTAAACGAAAAAAGAAGGATTTTTTTAACCCTAAACGAGCTGGTATTTAACATATTTTACTGATGAGAAATGGAGCATGTATAATTATTATTATTATTATTATTACTGGCTGTGTCATTATTATATATTCTTACATATGGTGCATACAAATGAACTGTATCGGCAGAGTCCATATCTACAGAGCAATGGAAGTTCCAGTTTTATATTTGTTCTGCTACACACAAAACCACATTTAGTGACATGCTCTCTCGCACCCACAACCTGGACAACAGGTAACGTTACAGCGGCTTGATCATTTGTTTTGATACCAATCTAATGTGCAAGCACGCACGTTCTCAGCAGACGATTTTCAACGATATAATTTTGTTTCTGATGGTTTATATGCCTCCCAGCCCCTAGGAGCTCCAGTATACGCTTTCTCCAAAGAACGTGAAGCGAGCTGATTGCTTCTTTTGCTACGCGGACGGACGGATTGCGCCAGCCCAGTCTAGTGTGGGAGTGTCTGCGGGTTATGGGGGTGGAGTCTATACTGCCCTCCGAAGCACCCGCCTCCCTGGACAGCATGGCCTCGGACGAAACGTCACCCTGTGGAATTACGCTCACATTTGGCACAGGCACAGATGCCTGGTCGGGGCTCTGCGATGCACTCATTGCTAGCCTCATAACCGTGTGGCGTAAATCTTCCATTATGAGTCCTCACATGATGCTCTCGCACTGGTCTGGTATCAGCCTGGAGGAAGCAGAGCAGAGCAGTGCAGCTCAGCGTGATAAATGCGCCCACTTTTTTGGGAGGTAACCAATATTTCCGAAACAGTCACTTCAGCAAAGGGTCAAACTGGAAGAGAATCCAAGAAACCCGGTAAGCTGAGCAGTTTCTAGGCTGTACCTGGCCTGGCAGAAGCTGCTACAAGCTTCTGGAACTTTCTTAATTGCACTTTGGTAAATAACATACACACATACAAGCCAAGCCACACCAATCTATGGCCATTTCTGTGAATAATTCTTCAACAACAAACTGTATAAATTAGGCCTAAGCACTGTTTCTTGGTAGGAAAAATGGCTTGAACCTTCAATGGTCTGCTTTATGGGTGTGAGAAAGCATAAAATGCACCAAAACAGTAACCAAATTACCACATTACCAAGTGGCACCACTTATTTTGATCTCTTAAGCCAGAAAAAAGAGCGAGACTACCCAGACGCTATCCAACAGATAGCCTTCTGCACTGATATCATAAATAAGTTTGCCATTATTGTTGTGACTTTATCTAACATGTTCTTTGTGTGAAAAAAAAAAAAAAAAACGGATGGATATGTATGAGCTTTACAGCGGTAATAAAGTTCTGTGAGTCTACCCACATACACCCTGCTCTCGTCACTAATTGCACAAGATCCAGCTCAAGTGTACTTAACAATAAATGGAATTAATTTATGCTCTGATATTTTTTTGCAAGCATTAGCACCAATTTACATGGAGAGCCCTTAAACCTAAGCATTCCAAATTCCCAGCACTATCTCTCACGGGTTGGTTGGTCTTCTGTTACAGCACTATATAAGACAGAAATAAAGCTCTCAAAATAAAAATACACATATAAAATTCAGACTCTACTAATACCTGTTGAAAATCAAATATGAAAAATGAATGTGGAATCTGGGTCTAAAAGAGATACATTTTTAAGATGAGGCTAATGATACTAATCCAATTAGAACACAGTTTAGTGTCCATAAAAAAGAACGAAGATTAGAACAAAAGAAGTAGGAATGTTAAATATGTTGATAATAACAAAGGTATGTAAAAATAAATAGAGTTTTTAATTAACAGCATATTGCCCGCAATAGTCGAAACTTTAACTCTTAAGTGAACATGTTTAAGTTCTGTTAGCTTACACAGAAATGCTTGGTCATTTATATTTGGACATACATTCATACATACATACATGCATGCATACATACATACATACATACATACATGTAATCTGATAATAGCCTAATTTGATTTTTATCATTTATCATTATCATTTATGATTTGCACCTAATGAGTCATGAAATACTGTACTTATAAATAGTATAGATAGACTCATTCATAGACCAGTTGAACTTAACTCTATGTATAATAAAATACTGTTATTATAAGCACTGGTGCATTTTAGGAATGAGCAAAAAAGGTTGGAGAAAAAGAGCTCACTCAATATTTCAAACACCAGCTCTCTCTGTGATATATTAACAAAAAAAACATCTTGAGCCGATGATCCTGTCCAGGCACATTTGTGGTTTGTTTGCTTATACATCAGTGGTAGTTATTTCGCTTTTATTTAAATACGCAGACCATTAGTGATACATACAAGGATATAAACACAGAAGGAAGCTAAACAAAATCGTTACATATCAGGGCAGTGAAAGCAATATTTGAGAACTAAAATACTCTCTCTCATAAAAATGTATTCAAGCTCTCAGAATGAGAGAGAGAATTATCTCTCAATGCTTTTTTAATAAGAAACACAGCCTGGCAAAATGTTTAAAATATTAATTTAGGTAATATTGAATGTATTGCCTATTTTACAAAATAAGCCATTATTCCAGTAAACAATTGACATTGTATGTTGCATAACAATTACTATTTCACATACTACACTGTTAAGTGATCTAAATCGAAATTTATATCAGTTTAAAATCAAATAAATGATGTGAGTACGAAACATTAAATTTGCTCTACTTAACTGAAATGCTGTTTGAGGCGCATTTTATAATTTTGCAGGGCATTTTATTTCTTCATGCAGTTTTCACTCTTCTCACTCCACTTCGTCAAATAGCTTTAGGAATTCACCAGGAAATGACGTGTTGAGCAACTTCTGAACGTTATTGGTCAGACGCTAATAATATGACTTGCGTTAATTAGACCAATTAGATGATTTGAAGAGTCTATGCTTTTCAACCCATGTTTGGCACCCACGCTGGGTATTCATTAATTAAATATCAAAAGAAAATAACACCAACATCAAAGAAAATAACACTGGTACAGGGAACAGAGGTAAAACCTTATACATGGAAATAGGGTCAGCACATTGCAATTTTTATTCCCAAAACAAGTTTGTTTCTCACCAGATCATGATCAACTGTTTGACCCAAGCTGGGTTTTCTTTAATCACGGAACGTTATTTTCTGGATCTGCAGTATTTATTTGTACATGTGCATATTGTCTTTTGTTATGTCATGAGTAAAAACCCAGCACAAATGTTGATTATGTTTTGGCGGGAAAAAAAGTCTCTCAAAATAACCTTGGTTTTAGTTTTTTTAGAACTATTTGTATTTTCATTGGACGAGGGTAATACCAACTTTAAACCCACAGCTAGGGTGACCTGGAGTTGCAACTTGCAGATTTACTGTAATAAGGCGAAAGAACATAAGGTCAAATATACTGCATCAATATAATCCCAGCTAAATTGCATTTTCAGGAATGACGTTCAGCTTTGACTATCAGGACAGTAGACCATGGCCTGGCACACTTCATTGCTTTTATAAAACAATGAGAACATATTTAAAACAATGTCAAAGAAAAAGTACAGTTAAAAGCATTGTTTTAGGGATACGCAGTAGAAATAAGGGGCCAGTTTAACGGGATAGGAGATGCTTTAGCCAGGCTGCAGTCTTTCTTGACCCAAGAGCAAATCAAGTCGCTATGAGAGCTCTTTTGGAGTGTTAAAAGAATGGAGAAAGATGCAGGCAGAAGGAAAGATATCTTATTAGTTATATCTTTTGATTGCTCACTTTAGTGAAAGAACAATATCTCTCACGACGTTTACTGTTTAAACCAAGGACACATTTCTAGATTGTCGATTGCTCTCTATAAACAAATTGAAACAGCAAGAAGCAGGCTAACTATATAATGTTAATATACATCAATCAGAACATTGCCCTTCATTGTTGGCAATATTTTGGGGCACGTTTTAGTAAAATCAGGAAATGTAGATGATAAAATTGTGTTATTAAAAGAGTTAGATTGCTAACTCTTCCATAATGGATGTTGATGCGATACTAAAGTAACTTGTTCTGAATAGCAGTTATAAATAGTTACATCTATTCTGAGATGGACTAGATATCTGGTAGCAGGTAACAGGCATAAAAAACGTAAGCACTGCTAAGTTTGCAACATTTAAAATGCAATTACTTCATGATGGCTGCAGATGAAAAAGTTACATTTTTCTGTACCAAATAATGATAATAGTAATAATAATTATTATTTTTATTATTAGTTTACTTAATTGTTTTTGGTGAAAATGTAAACAATTAGCATCCCTATCAAGACTGCTGCATGCAAAACAAATCAGGAAATCAAAAGAACATCCAGTAAAAACGCCCCTGTCCCAGCCATCTGCTTCCCCTGGTGATCCATAACTAGGTGAATATGTTTTAAACATTTTTTTAATTATTATTAAATTTTTCCCTCTTTATCCTACCTGAGCCTCACTATCCTGTTTAGTGTCATGTGGCAGCCCTCTCCTATCAATTTGGGAGCACGAGACTGTGACATGTGACTCCATGAGGATCACAAAGTCAGCATACTATTCGTTTGTGTATCTACAGATACCAGGCTGACCAGGAGTGGCCGCTAGAGAGCAATTAAACTAACTAGCTTAATCTGCTTAACCCCTATCTTTTTCTTAGCAGTGCTGGGCCAGTTCTTTCCTTGACTCTGTGGAACTCCAGATGTGTCTGGTCATGCATTTCCCAAACCAATGCCCTGCGGCCGCTGCATGTTTCAAATAAACTCTTGTTTGGCACAGTGGAAAGTGTCTAAAACTGTCTGAAAGGGTGTTGCAATTTGTCTGGCGATTTTTGTAACTTTCTGACTCAGACATTCCAACATCTATGACCACTTTCTCCAGAGATTGGCCAGTTGTGTTTAAGGTGTACAAATGGACGGGGTTTCAGGTGGTTTGAAAATTCTGTCTATTCATTCTTCACACAACTACTCCTGCTGCCATTTTGACAGCTCAGAACAAATACCTTGAAGTCAAACTTTCTGATAGTGTTCGTCGGTATCTTCTACTGTTTGTCTCTACACGTCCCGAGTGCAGAACCCTCAGAAATCTCTAGTAAGTAACGTTGGGAGATCATGGGAGCTGCAGGCTGCAGTCTGACCCAGACATAAACACCAAAGTTCGCTTTCAAGATCTGAAGTGGTTGACAAATTATATCTGAAAATTAGAACAAAAGCTCACACTATATGAGTTTCTAAACCATGTATACAAAGGTAAAGTAAGTTAGTTCCTGTTGGCAAATGTCCTATTCCATAGCCCATACATGTTGCACCACTTAAAGAAGAGAATAGATAAATTACAGTAACATCATAGTATATTTTCTATGAATTAGTTTCCACCTCTCTTGTCTGGTCAGGCTGCTGTTATAAAAATAGGAGAAACTCGCCGAACAGCGATCTCTTTTTCACTGCGTTGTTTTATGTGACAGAAATGTAAAACACCACGGAATAAACAAAATGAAGAAAAAGTGAAAATTACATTTTACCCTCAACTATTTCTTACCTCTGAGTATTCTCACCCCTCTCTGTGACCGACAGTTCCTTGCCCCACGTGTGAGTTAGCTTACTCAGAAAAAGCTCGGCGTCATGATAAAAAATACAATAACAACGGCCACGGCCGTCGTCTTTCACCTGCTCATGTAAAATGTGCATATACAGTATATTTCATTTTTGTATGAGGTTTTCTTGCATATACCGTCTCTGTGGGCCTTCCAGCATGATGGGTAATGTTGCCTATGACGACCTTAGAAGGTGGCTATTTATATGTTCATGAAGAACCGCCCGACAATCGACTATTATGGCTACATCTGAAAGATTGCTTTTCTCCCACTTGCGTACTCTCATGACGTAGAATGCAAAAACAAGATGTGTACATATCATCTGCAAATTTTTTTATGTGGCAATTTTTAAAAAATCTTTAAAATAATAACAATAAAATTATTATTATGCTTATGTGGTGTGGTATATAATTTGATGGTGATTTGATAAAATATTAAAAATAGTTGAAAATTGTATAATATTTATGTGCTTTATCACCTTTGTTACAAAATCTGTTTCATTGAGGAACAAACAGTGGGGAAGTAAATTAGATTTTTTAAGGAATAAAAATAAATACTAAATCTTTAAATACCTCATTTCTTCTTGTCGCTATCTCACCAGATTTTCAAGTCATCTAACCTGCACATGGAAAACAAATTTGTGATTGGCTGCTTTCGGACAAATTGAAGGTGACAAATAATAAACATTTTTCTAATATCAGATACTGTTTAATAAGGAGTAACCTTAACATCAAGATCTCATTGAGAAAGGACTGAAATATTTTTTAAAAACTGTCAGGTCACAAGAAAAGGAACCAGAATAAAAGAGTACCACAACTATCAGACCTGGTATAATTTATGTCATATCGCAGTACCTTGAAACTACAATGAAATTCAACAACACAGAAAAGATTATTGTTGTAAGTGGTTCAGGGGTTTTATTCAAGGTCTGTAATGAAGGCCCACATAAATTGTATACCTTCATGACAGCCATTGAAATGCCAGATTTAAAAGAAGCCCGAGCGCAGAGCAGCCAAAATCCTACTGGTAGGCAGTGGCAGTAATTATGATATCATACAGTTATATCACTTAAAAGCAAACAGAAATATTAATTGACTTGCTATTTCAAAAAATTGCATCCAGAAATTGTAAAGCATGGATCAAAAGAAGACAATATGTTGACAAAAATAACAAATGAAAACTAAGGAATGAAACATATAATATCATTGATGAAACTGAAATAAAAAAGAAACCAAAGAAAAATGTGACAGGGACATACAATCATGGCCATATGGCACCAACACACAATATGGTTATTATAGCCAATCACAATAGTGAATGTTGAAGGTCTGATAAATCTCTTTATGTTACGAAATTCTCCATTACGGTGACCTGAAGGAGTACGGTGTCTGGCTTCCTCTGGCCTACAGATCGTGCTGCTTGTGACATAGCAAAGTAAAGCTGGTAATACGCTATAATTCCATGCTCTAAAGCTGAATGAAAGAACGCGTTTACATACTGAAATGGATTTATTTAGGAACATGTCATTTTTAACCTGTTACGTTTATGATAACTCTATGCTTATTTATGAAGGGAGGGTGTCAATATTATCGACACTTTCTTGCAAAGGCATTTTATATTGATATGAATTTGTGTTTGATCATATGCCACTCATATGTAATAGAGCTGCCATATGAATCGCCTATTTAGATCATAAGACTGACTATGTTTCCTTTGGAGAGGTTTACTAGCCTCAAACACAACCTCATAAGTTTAAATGCATCTGTGTGTCATTCTTAGCCATTAATGTGATTTCGGTTAGCTGCTGCATTGAGCTTCTGAGAGAGCAAAGTAGCTTATAACCAGAGTGATCTGGATTCACAGTGCATCATCAATACAGACATGGGGGCACATTGAGGTACGGAGGGCTGCTGGTTACTTTCCTGTTGAATCCAGAGGGACGGTAGCTGGGCAGAATCCCACTCTGTGGGTGATTTTTTTTAGGCTGCTTTGTCTTCTCAGAGGTTCAATACCTCCATGTGCCTCACACTGTAACCTAAGTCATACTGACGCCCTTTGCTGCAAGCCAAAGGTAGAACCTGCCAGTCATCAACATCACAAAAATATACTCTTACAAAAAAATCATATATATATGAAATATGCAAATGAACATGAATATGCAAATGACATGAAATATGCAAATGTAGGCGTGTGTAAGAAAAAAAAAGACCTACATCAAAGAGAAGACCATGATCTCATTGAAATGAAGCAGAGCACAGCTAAGGCAGCTTAACAACATGGCTTGCATATTGCATACAAATTCCCAAGGACAGAAACGTTATTTGCACACAATTGCAAGCTATGTACATTTAGGACACACGTATTTAAGCTTTTGAAATCCAACAAGTGAGCATGAACGGAGGACAAAGACTGGATACAGTTGTGTGAAGTGTTCATTTAAACATCACCCTCATCATGTTGACACCCTTTTCTGAAACGCTACATTTTTATTTTGGGTAAAGCGAGCGGCGCTCATTAGCGTATGAACAAATAGGCATGAATTAAGCACCAACGATTATGAATCTTTAAGGAGTAATTAGAATATTTAATTAAAACACAAGCTCACAGAGAGCTGTATGAAACAATTGTCCTCTCACTCTTCCGTGCCAAGATGACGAAGCTGGCGTTTTACGGCGCGTTTGTGTGTATCCGTGGTCTATAACTCACTCCTCAAGCAGGTCGGATCTGACAGGAGGGTGAAAAATGATTGATAATGTCTTGCCTGTGATGCTGAAACGCAGCTAAAGGTAGGCTCAAACTGCCACGGGAGTCTTTCCGCTGTTCTTCAGACGATATTGCATTTTTCATGTGGGCCTCTCTCCTGGCCCAGATACACAAACCCCGGGAGACTGTTGCCATGCTGCGTTTATCAATGATTAGACTGTGACAAAATGTCTGAGACTGGCTCCTCGGGGGCAGGAGATGGGGGGGAAAAAAACAGCAAAATATAAAGTGTAACAAATCTGTTCATTTTGACAATTCGAAAATCTATGCTACATCCTTGAAAATAAGATTTACCATGGGCTACATTGAATTTTGTTTTTTTTTTTGGAAAACAAAACTCTCCCGCAGTAAGTTGAAAGGCAGCGCATTTTCAATTAACGTTCACTCCACACAACATGCCTTGGCATTTTGGTTTCAATTATCACACCGAAATTGTATAATACCAATGCTGTTATCTGTAAACACCTTCTATGTGATTTTTTGGGTCGGCTGCTTCATCGCATTATACCGAAACTGAATAATAAATTGCTGTCAATCAAGAAAAGGTCTCCTCTCATTGGGCCGTCAAAATGCACTATGTAGATTTATTCAGCTTCCTCTCAGGTAGGTGAAAATTATTGACGGGGAATATATTTAACATACTGTCTCTTTTTTTTAACCCAAAAATGAAGTCAATTAAGCAACATGCAGAGGCGCATAGGACGCTAAATATGTGAACCAGAAAAGTGGCAGTTTTGGTCCCTGGACATTGTGGCTATAAAATTAGCCTATTTTTTTAGGCTTTGTCGGTTTCTCTATAATCATAAACGTTCAACGAACCTTTACCTCTCACCAGGAGCATTTGTGCACCACTTATGCCACGCATTTAATAAATAGCAGTTATGAATCTCTGCACGCTATATAAAATTGTGTATCGCCAAATTTCACCCAACAACAAGCGGAGTAGCAGTAATGCATGATCTATAGGACCAGACAGCTCATATACATTTCTTTATAAGGACAGAAAATAGACTGTGCTTGGCTGATCACTCAGTGTACACCTGTCATACCCCATCAACGTCTCCTGCCTCTCATCCGCGCAGACACATATGCAGAGCAGGGCATTATTTCAGTCACAGTCGCCATACGCAAACCGAGACAGAATGAAAAAATAAATCTGCCATAATTTCTCAGGTCACTGTGGAGAAAAAAAAATGATCGCATGTCTGATGGAATTTTTCTGATGTCTCGAAAAAAATGAAAGCAGTAAAAATGACGGTGATGGTGATGGTGGAGGTGGGGGGGGGGGCGGGGGTGGGGGGATTAACCTCAACTGACACCAGTGGAACAAATAAAACTCAATGAGGCCACCGGCTTCCCTCTGAAATGGTAGACGGTTTATCCTGGCATCTGCTACTCCGGTAAAAGAATGGAATTATTCTGTTGTCTGTGATTGGAGTGTGATTTCGCACACTGTGTGTGTGTCAAACATTAAGCTAGGTGTACCTCTGACTTGAGACTAAATGACGAGTTGATTTTCAAGGACTGAATGGCTAACATTAATGTTGTGAGGGCAAGATAAAGATAAAGTTATGTTTGGCGAAATGGACATTTCCTTTTTTTTTTTTGTGGGACATACCCACAAAATCATACATGACTTTTGGAATACTAAGTACTACAGTGGACTTGCACTATACAGCAATAAGCTCTTTGACACAGTACGTTATAGTTATCTCTATTATATATGTATATATATAAATGTGTGTACACATACATACATGCTGTTATATGTCCATTTTGCCCACCATAACTTTATTCAGTGTGTGAGTCAAAGACTGAACACAAATCATTAGGAAATACAATAATAATAATAATAATAATAGCAGTAGCTGTAGCAGTAGCGGTAGAAGTACCAGAAGAAACAGTAATCAGGTATTGTAACCAAAATTTTATTTGGACAATGACGGCAAATGGTAACATCCTAAATACTTTTTTTAATACTTTGTACCACAAGTAATAAATACCAAAACATACTTTCTTGTAAACCTTTGGAATGAGTAATGTAGGAGGTCTGTGGTACTACAGCATTTTACTTGCTCTCTAGCAAGATGCTTGCTGATACGGCTAGCTTTTTGTGATGTTTGGATGTGCCATGGAATATTAGACCAGCCTGACCGAGGTCAACCAATACTGCCGACAGGTTTTACAGAACATACAGAGAGAATCCAAAAAGTGGGCGCAGCACAGAAGTGTCAATTTCCCACCCAATATTCTCTTACATATGGACCAACGGAAAGCTGAATAGCCAGTCTAGGCAGACATTGCATTCAGCGACTCCAATTCAGCCCCTCGCAAGACGTCCAATTAATTAAAGGCGACCGCCGAGGTACCCCAAACCAGGCAATAGGTAGAGGAGGAAAAAGAGAGAAAAATGAGTTGAGCTATGACATGTGAGGTGTGCTCAGTAAGCACAGCAGTGCAGAGCGCCTCAGTACCTCAGCATGAAAAGGCCCGTTCCTCCGCACAACCGCTTTGCATTGTTTTAATTTACGGTACATTTATTTATAATGAATTGTGTACGTGGCTGTGAACGTATGATCATTCAGCTCGTTATGGCAAATTATCCAGGCTTGCAAAGTAGGCTCGTACAAAGAAACGGTGAGCTCTCCCTCAGAAATATGCCAATAGTCGTGTTGTTCAACGTTCTTCATTATTTTCCTTGTATTGTTGAAATTTTATTACCCACTGTAATAAAAAATTCTATGTAGTGTAGTAATAAGTCGGCAGACTGCGTTGCATGCGTGTTTGTTTTACTATTGGCTGTTCAGCCTTAAGATTTGAAAGAGATTTCGAAACATTTCACATTCTGATCAAGTGGAAAAGCATTGAGTCAAAGGATTATTCACATTAAGATCGCTAACTATTACCATTTACAGCCACCCCTGTCAATATTTTTACTGAACACCCAAACAATCTGCTCCTTTCTATCTATGCCACCCTTGTCTTTTGGTCAAATTTCAAATATAGACCTCACCGGTCAGACGATTTTTGGAAAAATTCAGAAAAAAATTATAATAAGTAAAAATTCCTAACAATCCCAATGATCGACCATTGAACTGATCAGTCAATGACATTTATATCTTATAGAAAATGGGTTATGGTGTGATAACCTTCATTCAGCTGATCTAGAGTCAGTACATGTGCTCTCTGTATAACTGTTTGTGTTATTGTCCTCGCTCTGTTTGTGAGTGACTGAACTATGTGATCTGGGATAAGGATATGGTGTCCATATCTACTAAGATATGGCTAAACAGCCATTGCCGAAGAAACAAAACTGAGACATTGCTGTACAATTTATATTACAACCACACTGTAAATGTTGTATTACAAAGCCCATCTTAAAGGTTAATTGTATTATAATCTCCTCTCCAACGCCTTGCACAGTCACATCTAATAATTACAACCATGCACATATTTTCATATGTCTAACTGAATGCAACATTGCGTCTGATTTTAAAAAAACTGAATTGGGTTTTTCTCTTTGCATGTTTTACTCACAATTCTGACATGGACATGTATACCCCTAATATGATACAGAAACCCTAGTATGACCAAAAGCCTGCTATTTGCTTTTTCTCAGGGAAAAATCCAAACAGGCTTTCATTCGGTCTCACATGCGTTTTGTCCCTTCTTTATTTTCGCTTCAATGGAACATATCAATGTTCTCTTTCAGAAACGGGCCAGATACGTTTCCACCCAGTGTCAGGTGAACATGTTTAAATTAAATCTTGAGTTATGAATATTGATATTTCGCAGTGTGGATCCGTGACCTGCCAGATGATACAGATGGTATAATACAGAATGTCAGAAAGACTCAGCCGTGAGAGGAGGAAACGCTGGAAGGAGCAACAATGTTCTAATTTCTAAATGAAGCAATATGTAGGCCACTATCTATCCTTGTTTGACCTATGTGGAAACTATCAGCCAGTGAGTGAATAAGGGAAAAACGAAAACATAAAAAGCCTTTTACTTCCTGAGCTTACAGAAACAAGCATTACATTTTACCCCACTCCTCCTTCAACTAAAGCAAGAATGCTTTAACTACTATATCTGGTTCATATAATAATAAAAAAATATTCTAGCTAAGAAGGTGTTAGGAGAAACCATTCTTTTGGGGGGAAACAATTAAAAAATAATCGCTGTCTATTGATAGAAAATTTGAGAAAATTGGTAAAAGACAATTAATCTTGGATATCCATTATGCTAACATTAAAAATGAAACCATTAATTATTGCACTTTCTTCCATTTACTTTTAATAACCGTAGAATTTTTTTTCGTCTTGTTAGAACTATATATGTTTAAAAATGACTAATGAAACTATTATTTATTTAATACCAAGCAAAATAAGGCTTTAAATTACATATTTTAGAGAGAGATGCTGCTTCAATAATTGTTGTTGTTGTTGTTGCAGTCTGATCTCTCTGTCTTCACTCGGTAATTAACGCTAATGCATCTAAATTTAATGCATTTCTTGAAATAATTGGTCTTATACATTGGATAAATGCACCCTAATATGATTATCAGATTCATAATGTAGGTGTCAGCTTCCAGACCTCAATCAGAGTTAATTTCGCTGCATGAAAAAAAGAATGCTTCAGAAAACCAACAAAATTGTTGATCTGCGGAATAAATGAGTTGAAATAATAGCCCATCCATGAGCAGAAATTAATCACCGTGATATTGTGTCTGAATCACATAATTTGGAATTATTTATGATATGACTATGTCCACGTTCTCAATGGTAGGGCCTGGAGAGAAGTCTGCCACAGTGCGCTGAGAGTACACTGTCTCACGGGCGGGCGATCCATGTCCTGTTGTAAGAATGGCATAGGAAGGCACTGGACACATGGCTACCACAGCCTCTCACTGCAAGTTCATGACACACCAGTCATTACCGTTTGTATCCGCATAGAGCATTCTGTTTGTTTTGGATGACTTGCGAGTAACCAGCTAGAATATGCTGGTACACGTTCGGAGGAGCTCATTTTCAGTAAGCTCCTCTTATTGTCACAATATGGAATGCATTTTTTTCCCATCTTAATGAGATTCATCAGATGCAATTCTACAGTTACATTGACTCACGGGCCTTGCAAAGCTCTTGACAAACACTTTATTTTACTAAATAAAATATGCCGTTAAGATCATTGTTGAACATGATGAATTCAAATTTTTATCAGAACCAAAATTTCTAATAAAATTTCTGTAAAAATGCAAACTGCCCTAAACTTTGTCATTACTGCAAAAAAACCATGTTACTAACTCACTCTATCTTCTCATATGGACCCATTCTTTGAACATAAAGTAATGAATATTAATTATGCTAAGTCTTTAAATATGCATACTCGTCCTATGTGACAGTACAGCATATGTGCGCAATATGCCAAAATATTTTTTTGGATTCACTGTATAAAATTGTTCAAATCATCGTGGGCATACATGGACAAGAGGCCAGTACTTTTAATGTGGTGATTTTTGTACGGTCCCAAAAATTGTGAACGATGTTTGAATTTTTTGCGGTATACCAACATATAATATTCAAATGTAAACAGGTTACTGTATTGTATAATATTTAAATCTAGACAGGTCAGTGTATGGACGGTTAATCTTTGAGGTGATGGGCAGTCGACTTGGCAAAATATTTTATTGAACAAATCAAAGCCACATTTCCACTGTTTTATAATCCAGAATTTTAATGAGACATTTTTTTCCACTTTTGTTTGAATACTGATTATTCCTCAGAAATACAATTATCCTGTATATAATCTCTTGTCCCTTATTTTTGTTGATTCCCATACAGTCATTTCCCTATTGAAACATGTTCTTTGCAAAAGACGCTACAGACGTATGTTGGTAAATATGAAATGACATTTATGAATTAAAATGCCATTAGGCTTGACCATTAGATGTATGCCATTTGAAATCTCACACTACAGTGGGCACAAGTTACTAAATGTTTAATATAAAACACAAAATGGCCACCATGCCATATGATGCTTCAATTGTTTTTTGATTTCGAACTAGAACAATGTGTACCTAATTCCTCATGTACATGGTGCACTCTTCCAAAACGGGAAATATATGCACACATAGTTTTAATGCCTTCCAGTATTGCCGTTATTTGAATGAATGAGTAGAAAATCTTGTTACACAGTTAATGTTTGCCACTAACCACTCAAACCTGGACTAAACAAGTCTGAATTTATACACTGGTCTTCACAAGGCCAACCACATTTTCCATGATAGTCATTTCCATTGAAATGCTAAACAAGAAAAAACTACAGAATGAAAAAATAACAACAATATAACACCAGGACTAAGACATAAACCCAAAATGACAACAGGAAATAAAAGCTTCACCCATCCAAATGCTATACTCACTATTGTACTTCCACTGAAAAGTAATGTGATATCAGACAAGACTCGAGACATAGCCAAAACCTAACCAGCTTGCCTGGAGGAAAAGAAAGAGCCAGTGTACTTTTTTTGTGGATATGGAACCCCCCCCTACCCCCCACACTCCTTCCCCACCCCCGTCTTTAATGTTGTTCCTTTGCTGCACTGTGTAACACAACGATCAAACCCCAGAGGGAATTGAATAACGTCGGCTATCACCTTACAGTGTGGGGCAGACTGAGCCAGTCAGTGTGGAGAAGAGTCTCCAGCATCGCTGCCTGCTCACCCCTCGCTGCCAGGGCTAAAATACTTGGTGCCTTTCTATCTTTGGCCGGGTGCCAAAAGTGGCTGGACGACCAGGTCTGGGGGAACAAAAGCATGTCTACTGTGTATCCCCTCCCTTTTACCTCCTCGGCAAAAAAAAAAAAAACTTGCGCTAAATTCCTATCTAACTCTGAAGTAATTCCACCTGCTCAAGAGGTGAAATGAGGTAAAGCTGAGCAACAAAGAGACAGCCCAGACTAACAATCGCGGGCTCTTACAACACAGACCGACACACATTGCTCACAACGGTAATTCCATTTTAGCTGCGACACAGTGGCTGAGAAGCAGCCTGTTCCTACCTGCCGTGAATGTTAATCAGCCCTGGAGTCTCCTCTCTCTCTCTGTCGCTTCTCAGCTAAAAGGAGTTGTTCCCTTCAAAATGTATAGATCCTTCTGGTGGCAGCTTCTCTCCGCTTGCCCTCCACTTACAAAAAAATGTGCCTTGTTTTTCTTCCTCTTCTTCTTCTTCTTCTTCCTGATAAGAAATTATACAATTCCTCTGTGTCTTTTTTATCCTCCTCTCTTTTAAAAAGGGAAAGAAAAAACTGATTTGGAGAACGTCTCAGCCCCCTGTTATCGATCCTCTCTTCTCTCACTTTCACCACTCTCTCTCCCCCCTTTCTCTCACTCCGTCTCTCTCTCCCTCCCTCCCTCTCCCTCTCCCTCTCTCTCTCTCTCTCTCTCTCTCGCAGTGCTGTCTCTTTCTGTGTGGCTCTCGGTGGAGTGCGCTGTCAGTGTCCCCAGAGATAGAGGGTCAGTCTGCCTGCTTGAAACCAGACACAATGCTCTAGACTCAGTGCGCCTTGCCCTGCCATCAAAACACAGACCAGGGGGAAAAAAAAAGGAGAAGAGGGGTCTGATTTATAGGTGAATGCGACACTGTCAGTAATCAGGTTAATCAGAGATGCTTGAATCAGCTGGAAGCTGCACAAAGAATATACAGCTACTGAAGAGTATTTATTTTTTATTAGGCCGCCATGTCAAGAAAAAAAAAAAAAAAAGCGCGCGTCTGCGTCCGCTTGTGCGTGAAGCGCGTTCGGCTGTGTGGTTTTATGTGTGTGCGTGCGTCTAAATGCATTTGTGAGTGTAATTGTGTGTGTGTGTGTGTCTGTTTGTTGGGATAGTAAAGGTTTGAATGATCTGCTGATGTACCAGGTCAAGAGTATTACAGATTAGTGTTTGAATTAGTATCTCTGAAACACACCACCACAGTGCACAAAACAATGACACACAAATGAAGGGACACAAACACAAACACACACACACACACACACACAGTCTCCTCTGCATGAATTAACGCAGAATGCCCAAATCTGATCTGGGAGAGGATGAGGACATGTTATGTAGAAGCTTGTTTTTTTTTTTTTCCTCTGTGACCTATTTCATTAATATACAAATGATTTCTCGCTGTCTGTGCCTCTCAGAACAAACACGTAAAACTTGTAGGTGTGTACATTCCCAAATTCAGCCGAATAACAAGGGGAAAAAATTATCTGTATACCAAAAACAACAATGTGATGTCAACTGTACTGTAGCACTGCTACACAACTAATCACATTTTTTTGTACATGATCTCCTTACATTGAATCACGAATGTTGAATATTTCTGTCGTGTTTATGCAATGTTGTTAAATGTGTTGTTACACGTGTTTGTAGATTTGTTCACACGAATATTTCACTTATGTCTGAATGTCAGTTCACAAACTCACACCACAAAAGTTCATTCTCACTCTGGTCTCAAGTCTGTCTCCATAGTTTTTTTCTGCATAATCATAGGGCCCCTGTTAAAAAATATATTTTTCTTATGACATTTATACAGATTTGGTTGTGTACTTTTTTGTTATTTTATTTTTCAAACAGATTTGGTTGTGTACTTTTTGTTATTTTATTTTTCAAACATGGTGTATGTGACATTTTTATATGGTTTTCCTCTGCAGAGTTTAGGCAAAGTCAAGCTGATTCTTTTAATTCAAGTAGTGCCACTGTCTATGTGAACATAGTTATGCCATGTCACATTGCAGATTTTCAGCTTAGCTTACTTCTCATACCATTAACCTGCTGCTGAAGCTCACTGCCCTTACATTCAATGTAATTGCATTGAATCGCATACAAAGATGGGAAATGTAGACCTTGTAAAGACCATATGCCAAGATTCAATGGACACATGTAATTAGCTTTGAATTTTAACCTATTAAATGGGGTTTGACAATGCTCTAGGCTGAACTCGGCAAGCTTTTCGTGAATAAAAAAAGTCAAGTACCGCACAAAATATTGATAGAAAGCTGGCTACGGTCTTGCCTCTTCAGCTCTATTCTTTATACCGAATAGCTCGGCTCGAATGGAACCGAGGGTTCCATCTGTGTTACAAATGGAGTGAGGGTTGAGGACATTTTCAAAACAATTCCCGAGGAACATCTGGAGAACACAAGGTGGCTGAAGGCAAAAACATCGCTTCAATGAGAAAGTCGCATCAACTTCAACGTCCTTCTCGCAAGGTTTATTTATACCTGAACTTGAACATACTATTTTCTTTCACCCTTCTCAAATCTTCACTGTATCATTCAGTCTGGCCTCAGAAGGTTAGTCACCTCTCTCCGCTTTATTATCTATACTTACATATGCTGCAGGATGCATTGAATACATTATAAATAAAAAGGGCTTTTTGCAGTTTGTAGCAGCCAGTTGGATTTTTTTTAAATCCCCATCAAATCAATAACAGTAGTGCTTTGTGACTCCAATAAAAAATATGAGACCATTTCTGTTGATTGAGTCCGTCTATAATAGTCTGCATGTGTTATTTTCAAGGAGAGACTTCAGGCCAGATACCTAGTGCTTTCCTGTATCAAAACTAACAGCATATTAAACATATTAGGCCCAGTCTTTCACAGAAGCTAACAAGCTCAAATGAGACTATAGATTTTACAAGGAAATTGGTGGTGTCCAAAACCATAGCCATACAGCCCGAAAATCGGTGTGTTATAAACATGTCTGAGAAAGCTGTGTGAACTGTCATGTTTTAAAAATGATCCAAGTTACCATTATTTGTACTGCACAGGTAGCAGCAAATTGAATTAATAACAATTCTCAGAACTAGCTGTTGGTAGCTAGACTGAGTTTTCACGATTGTCCTCCATTGGAACTGGTTTATGCTCACTCAGTTGCTTCCAAATTTATTTACAGCGATAAACTCTGGCTACTTAACATGTGCTATAATGTGTGCTTGCTCTTTTCAGCAAATTGACGTCGCCTCTTTTGAAGTTCACAGTAGCTACACACACATCTGGTTTCGCTATTGTGACAGCTGTATTGACTGACTTTTCGCTGGTTAAAAGTGATGAAAAAACTTTCAATATTGTCGTTCAAAATTGTTCAGCCTTATTTATTTTAATGCGGGTTGTCTCAAATTTAGCCTTCCCAACAATTACCATTCCTAGTGATATTATCAAAAAAAAATGCTTTCTTGCTCATTTTAATAAACTAATGTTATTTCAGCAGCAACGTATATAGAATGCCTTTTTCATGCAGACACAACAAAAATTACACAGTTAAAGCCTGCCAAGTACTCTGTTATTATGAAATGACAAAAACTAGTTACAGACTAACTAATTAGCTAATGTTAGTGAGCGTTTTATGGGGTTGCTACATTAATCTGGATGTTTCATTTAGCTTCAATGGTTAACTTGTGTCTGAGGTTATTTTAGGTACATATTGATATTATCAGCTGCTTTAAATGCATGTAGTTAAAATCACAGTCTAAACAGTTATGTTTAATAAACATTTATTTATTAAAACAAATACAAGTAACATTAAAGCTGTATTTATGTCCCAGTTTGTTGTGCCGTGTTTCTTCATTGGAGGTTCTCGAATGTAGCTGACCCGGGCTAATGTTATAGCTCCTGTGTAGCAGTAACTAATGTCAACGGCCCAATCTCAGTTTGGGAGAGTGCATGTTTTGCATCGTAGCTTTAGCTATATCATGTATTTTAGTACGCCTTGAACAATCCGAATCCAGGACCAGAAATGATTGATTTTTGAAATTGTTAAGTGCATGCAATATAAATTGGTTAATGAAACATGGATTTGCATTTGATAGCCCCAAAACAAATGCAGCCCCACACCCCATTGGGGCCACAGGTCCCAGGTTAGGAATGGGCACTAGCTAGTCAGGTTGCACGTTATCAAATAATAATTGCGGAGACAATTGTCACCATTAAAAAAACTGGAGTTCCAGGTTAGTTCGTCAGTCATCATCGTCAGTCATCACTCTCTCTATCACTCACTGTTCAGCCCAGATGTACCTACCTGAAAAAAAAATGATATTGGTTCATACAAAATTGCATTCAGTTTTTATTTGCACTAATTGGGCTCATTATTTCAACATAAAAATTAAATTGCATATATATTCATGTTGCATATTTTCAATATCTAAGAATTCGGACTGCCACATAGGCTATTGCTGAAAACAAGCATGTTGATTGAAGCATTATATAGCGCAGTTGTCTTGCTCTTGGAACAAACAGACCTAAGGCTATCTTGATGCTATTGCATACAGGCCAGGGCTGACATGACAAAAATGGGTTCCTGTCAGTGGCGGCTGGTGACTCAAAAAATTGGGGAGGACAGCTGAGAGGAGAAGGGCTAAGCAGTAGAGTGTCAGACAAATAAGGTTTATGCAACAGCAACATTAAAAAAAGGAATATTCATTTGTTTCATGGATTTTTTAAGTATATTGGATTGTTTCCTTTATAAACAATTAGCATCATCATCCAATTAGCCTATAAGTTTGATTCAAGAATAGGGTCTTGAATTTTTGCATTAGCATTACAACTTCAAATGTATAAGGTTATTATCTATGAGAACTACACAGAGAAATTAATCATAATTACTATTAAAATTTGATTTCTTTTTATCAATTTTTATTGGGTTTGAAAAAATATAAGCTATTAGATGTTAGATAAATCATATTGAAGCATAAAATTATATAATTTACGCAAATAAGCGATGAAAATACATTTTAACATTATGTTACTACCCTCTATATTAGTTAGCTATGGACTTTTTCCATTCTGCCCTATTGATATAAGTTATTAACAATGTACAAATGCTAATATTCAAACTACCCATAGACTTCAAACGCATTTAGAAGAAAACCTAAAATAATGCTCGAAGATGCAATTCACTTCTTATGTCACCGGTACACATTTTCAATTTTGGCGACTCCACTGTCTGCTTGATCTAGAAGGCAATTCAAGAAAATCGGGTGAACAATGGTAAACTACGTCAAACAATGCAAAGTTTTAATAAACAAGATTGTCGGTTTTCTGTGTGAAGCTCTTTTCTTCTCTTCTGTCAGTACTGAACAAAATTTCTTTTTATAGCTTGTTGAATCATCTCTACATAAAAAATACAGATGTACAATCAGTTTAGCTTTTTGATTCACACTGACAAAGGGTAGGCAGGTGATTTTAACAGAGTCAGTGCCCTTCTCAAGAATGCTTTGCCGATGGTTGGATATAACAATAAGCCAATCACAAAGCTCACCTCCCTTCAGGTGCCAAATTACGTTTCCTGGCCAATCACAGGCCAGGACAGAAAAAAATGGAATGCGTTGACTTAATCTGAATCCTGCCCCCTGAGGATGAACGATGCTGCTCCTGACCAGAGGTAGTTGAAATAACGGAATATTGTACCCATTAGGTTTTATAATGTAAATGCATTTTTTATGAATGAGAGCGAGGTCTTCCAATATTACATTCCAAATATATTTTTATTTTATAGTCTCCCTCTTTCCTCTCAAAAAATAGCGGAGGAGCATCCTCAATTACCTCCGTGGATATTCCTCCTTTGGTTATTGTATTTGGCTGTCATCACTCTTTTAAAAAAAGAGTGCTATTTTCCCCCTCTGCCACTTCTGGTTTTATGACAACTGTTCTTAGTGGTGGGAAGGTTGACTCCTTTTTTTAATCAGTTGTTTCAAACCGTTCAGGTTCGTGTATCAAGTTTTCTTCAGCTTTCGGACTTGATTCTGAGCTGAACATTCAAGCTGAATGCAGAAGAACTGTAGTGGATGAAGGGAAGGCTGAAAGACTGTTCATGAACTAAATAAGTATTCAAACTACATATAGTTCAACATCTCTAATAGTTCGCTTTCCATTCATCCCCTCAGTTTGGTGTAAACAATCAGAGATGTGTGTCATGACTTCAGATCTATTCCCTGTTTCATTATCTAATCAGCAAATAATGTAATAATGTTTCCAATGTTGATAAACTGATTTATCTGTATCGACATTTGCTGTTTCCATCAATAATTCATTGAGATTTAATTCATATAAAAAAACATTTGAATGGAAACATAGCTGTTGTGTGTTTTTATGAGGTGTCATTTTTCCTCATCAGCGAAGACTTTCTGTTTATTGGTCTCCATTTAGATACCAATTAATCTGAATTTTATCTTAATCATATTTTTTGTTGTTTTTTGGTGGAGAAACTATGGTAAATTAAAACCACAGAGTGAAAATTCTTCAGTGAAAAAATTTAATGCCATTTATATCAGAGTTGTGTTCATTGCTAGACACAGTACTCCACAAGCTCAGATGCCATCTAATTCTATCTGTGGTTCTCATTTAATTGGAAGAATATTGTCAGATTTTTTTGTGACTTTGTGAACTCGTCTTGGTTGTACTACTGGATGATTTGTGGGTAAGTCAGTGTAAGATTCCTGAAACAAACGGCCTTTGTTAGTTTGTCTTTAGCCATTTTCTTTCCAGAACATGGCCTTTCCGAGTGATACAGCGAGCTAGCTACCGCAAGGGTTAAATTTTATTGCACAACTTATTGAACATGCATAAAACTCATTGCTTTATTGTGTTTTTACTACATTTTAAAAAAGGGAACTTTGGTTCAAACCACATTTTTGAGAATTTTACACCGTTCTTCCTTTGCGTAAACAAACCGTTTATTAGACTTGTCACATATCTTGGTGCAATTTGGAGTGCAGAAAATAACACATGAAGTGTATCCTGGGGTAAGGTTTGAAGTCCTGGCCTGAATTGTACTCAGTGCTTGATTGAAGGGTTACTTCACACTCTGTTTCAGGCTGTCTTCGCCTGTTTACTATGTTTGAAAGACGCTCAGAATCGGCAGGAAGAGAACCGGGGAAGGGGCGGAAGTGAGTCTGTTGTGACAGAACTTAGCAATGTAAACACATCCAACATTTGCCTTATTTCACTCTAGAAAACACTCATCTACAGCACACGGCACCTTCATGGGTAACAGCGAAATACCTCTCATCCTCTTTGTGTAGGCTCATACGTGGATCTTAGTCTCTTATGTCTTCCAAAACCACAATAATCCTATTGTAAAACCTTCTCGGCATGAGGAGATAAGGTGTTAGATTTGAAGTGTTGCTGTTGCAGGAGAAACGTAAGAAACTGACAAACTATTGAAGTGGCTTTTTACCGATTTATTATATAACCAGAATAAGAACTGGATTAAATATGTAATCGCAACACCTCGGGCATTGACTTTCGGATAGACAGAGGAGATATGAGAGAGAAGGGAACACGGATAGATGATGTCACCAGTGTTCGGAGAAATACAGGGAAATATTCTGCGCTAATCCCTTAATCTGGATGAGTGTAATATCTGAGATTTGTCTGACTGTCTGCACGAGAAGTTTTAACAACGAGGCAAACGGCTTTTTGGGAATTGGGAAATCTTGTCAAGTGGCTCAGTTCTTTTTCTGGTTTGTTTCTAAGCAAAAGAGACATAAGTGGTCAGAAGGTTTTATTCCATCTTCATAAAATTTGCCCAACCCATAGCCAACACAGAAAATGACACACAGTGACTTGTTTTGCTGACCACTAGGGGCAGCACAGAGGCCAGTCTGCTGCCAGCAATCATCTGTGGTTCGTAGAGGGAGATTGGACACCATCTTTGATATTTGGCATGGATTATTACAGAACTTTAAAACATTTATACATAGTGGATGCATGCACACTTGCACATTTCTGATGCCAAATATACTTTGTAAACGCATTTCCCTCAGAGCTGTAAATAACCTGCAGTGGTTGGTTTGTTTGACATGATTGTCGTTTAATTTTTTTAAAGGAAAAATAGCTACGAAGAAGGAGAGGGGAGCGGCCAATGAGGACGCTATTAAATATTGAGGAGAGGGAGTGGGAGAGAGAGAGGACGGACAGCCAGTTCATCAGCGTATGTGAGCGGAGCATTGGCTATTCTATGCGTTTATGTGCTCTGCATTCTACAGCACAGCACAGCACAACAGTAATGTATTATCTCAGCATTTCAATTTGTGGTGACTCAATGTGGTGTTGATATTGTGGTAGGCCACCATGAAATAATCTATTCACGAGCAACACTGGGATGCCTCCTGGGAAACAGGTAAACACACTTTCATTCCAATTTCCTGACTGATTTTTTTGTGGAAATCTTTAAGTCCAATCTGTTGCCACCTCTGTTGCTCCAAATATGTAGCCAGTTAGTTCCATGTTAGTTAGTGCAATGCTTAGATTGTTGGAACTTACCCTCTGTTAAATTCCACTGATGTCTTCATGAATGAGGTAGAATGATTTTGCGTTCACCCGGCGATCCATATCAACTGAATATTGCGTTGGGCTGTTTGGGCCTTGTCCTAAATTACAATTCATTTACATGCATTTCACTAAACAGTTGGACAACTATAACTAACTGTGGTTATTGGTAAGAGAACTGCTTTCTTCATAGTTTTATTTGTTCATAGCTTAGCTAGCCAGTATATAACATTACTGGACCAAATTCACAGCAAGATATTTACATGAGTTAATCGTGTAGACCTCAACATAGAGAATAGGTATTTTTAACTTGTGTAAAATTTTTTGGATTATCAAAAAACAAAATATAAAAATCATGGATACATATCACCTGTCTAATATTTTACAGATTTTTGTTGAAATTGAGGGTAACTGAACAAGCCATTCCCTAGCTTACTTTCAATTGATGTTACTATGTCTCCCTCTTGACAGATACTAGCTACAATGAGAGTCCCTATCTTATTGATTGCATGTCAATCATGATGTTGATGTTAATTGCATGTCAGTCATGCTAATAGTTGCTTTTCAGTCAACAGATTGCACATGACATGCCATCTTTCCCAAGATTACTTTCAGGTTTAATAAATTATGTTAAATGTGATAAATTAATCTGTTTGCACAACCTCCTTCCACATTTTCAAAGTAATGTATGGACACCTAATTTTTCATATTCATTCAAGCTAACCTGTAAAAATTAAAAAATCTATGTGTATTTCAGTTTTAATACATACAGTCCCATTTATACCCATTAGGTGATCTGCAGAGATGATTTATGGTCAATGGTAACAGATATAAACATTTTTTCCTACATTCAGACCTTCAATAAGCCACCCGTTAGTGAACTTAACGGACATGAAGTGTGCTCTATTTTGGCAAAATATCAATACCGCTGCCAGTGTGTCAATACATGAGAAAATGAGTGATGATACAATTCCGTATGGATATTTTGAGCTTCTTCTTTGTTTTTGTCGAAGGCATGTGCTTCACTCACCAGAGAATGATGGCAGTAAGGAGGAGAGTCAAACAAACCTCCGAGCTGTCCAAAATGAGCTGTCTGAAATGAAAGTGGGTGTGTTTATTGTATTTTTAAATTACCGTTGTGCAATCAATTTAATTGTATTTTATTTTCAATATATATACTTTGGTTTGCAAAACAGCATTGTTTGAGCTTTCTTTGGTTCGGAGTGCCATTGAAGAAGAGAGGATAGGATTTCCCGTGCATTTTTGCAGGATCTGTGATTGTGAATGGGATTCTGACTGTGGACAGCAGAACAAGCTGTTCACTTGGCTTCGACATCTTTTTGGAAATGAAAAGAGAGTAGGATAAAACAGTCTACTGTCTAAGATTAAAAGCAGAATCTTTCTGTCATGTGGTATTTTTTAAGAACACTGTCACTCTTGATGTGAGAGCTGGGTGACAGATCAAATTTATGATATGATATGGCAGAAGGATTTTCGTGATGACAAAATGAATCCACAATGGACAAGAGTTGGCTTGTCTTTTTTGGAATAATTATATTTAGCTTTTTAAGGTCCACTCTTGTCGAACGTTACTTCCTGAATTCGCCTGAAGAAATAGTCATGAAATGGAACCAGAGTTAGGATACGGGACACCATGGTTTGAGAAGTGGCGTCTCTTCATTTTCTTGGTGACTTTGTGAACAGAATCGTTGTCACGTCTGTACGAACCAAAGACTTGAGCAATCGTTTCAGAAAGAAGTCAGAAGGATTTTCATGGTTGAAATGCTATTCAGTTACTTTCATTGATATGACAAGTCTCTGTCTTTGATCATTATGCAACTCCATTTTTTAAGCACAGGAAGTGATTCATCGTTTAAAATGTCACAGGGGTCAAGAGGGCTTTTAATTCGCGCTCCTGCCTTTCTTTAAACATTTGATTAGGTGAGGAGATGTCAAAGTCAAAACCAAAAGTCATCTTTTTCAGAATCAACCGTAATTTTTTTTTCTCGTTCACATATAAAAACATGTCACAAGACTGAAATCTTAAGTAGGCTACACATTGAGAGCTAAGCAGAACCATTCAAAACAGAGAGTATTGCTTATGGTATGGGATTGTCTCTCCTATTTTTCCATTGGAAATGAATAACTCAGGTCCATGGTGTAGCTGAGATGCAGCGATGTTCATTGGAGCACCACAGGCAGGCTGACTCCAGGGGTGACCTGCCTTTTTTGGAGCGTGGGTGTGGCCGCTCTTGTAGACACGCCCCTGCCTCTGACATCACTTTTCTTGGACACGGTGCCTTACGATAGGTGTTGGGTCTTCATTTGAAATGTCAGAGGATCCATCCGCAATAAGTGAAAAGGTCTTGGCATTCTTGCATTTGACATAAATCTGATAGCCATGATTTCACTCATTTCCAAATTGACAGTTTAGCCACATGGACATTGACAGTAGGAGTGTGTGTGTGTGTGTGTGTGTGTGTGTGTGTGTGTGTGTGTGTGTGTGTGTGGAGGGTGGGGGTGGAGGATCCCTTATCAGCACCGAGTGCGTTGCTATACAAACAATATAAAATTCACACACTAAAAGATTCACACTTTCAATCTTTTTCAACAAGTGTACTCTTCTTCTTCCTGTTACACACAGATATAAGGCAAATACCACAACAATTGGAAAGATCTCTGTTTTGTTTCAGGTTGTGTCTCTGGAGCGATTGCTTGCTGTCTGTTTTAACAACCATCATCACACGTCACAGCGCGACCACTGCCTGTCTCGTCTGAACTACCCTGAAAGTTAAATTCCTGCATATTTTCCTTATTTCTCATCAAATTCCTGTTTCTCGTTTTGAAACTGGACTGTCATTATTGTTATTTCTGCCACCTTCTGTCTTCACTAGCATCCCTCCTTGATATGCCGTTGTCTTCTCTCCTGTTTGTTTTATGAAATACTAGAAATGACAGGTATATGGGGTCCACAAATAATAGAGTATAACTGGTAGAAGGAAATTGTTTATATTTTAGCGCTATTCTCACTGGTGTGTTTCAACAATACAAGGGAACAGATGTATAATTTAATTGGGTGTATCTGAACTGACCAGAAATGAAGGAATCTGTTTCTCCCTTGCTGGGGTATTGCATGGCCCTGTCTGGTGCTTGTTGTCTCCCCCTGCCTGCCGAATCTGTACCTCGGTATCTACCACTCTGCCCACTCCTTCTGCCGGTTCTCCATCTTGTTTTTTCGTTTCTTCGTCAAATCATATAACAAATGAATCTGTCCACAGAAAAATGTTTAAGTTAGCTAGCCAGCTGAGATTCGCAAGTGTTATTTCTCTCGAATTTAAGGTCAGAGCCGTGTTGAGATAGTTTGCTTATTTTTATTTTGCATCCTTCATAAACTTTAATTATGGTTGGTTTCATTATGTCATGTATGCTTTTGTGTTCTTTGGTTTCTTAATGACTATTTTGTCATGTAAAATGTATTTTTTTTATATATAGTACAATATAAATATAACTCATGGAGACTAAAAGAGCCTTGAGCTGTTCTTCATGTAGTTCTTTTGAGTTTGACTTATGATAATGTGTTTTTACATTACAGATTCAGAAACAAATACATAACTGCAACGCACACATATTAAATGCACACAAACTTTCTTTTCAAAATTTCATTTATGCCACAGAAGCTAGGCACTATGAATAGTATAATATTTAATTGCACAGGATTCCTCTGGACCTGAAGTGTGGAACCCTAATTACTTTTCACAGTTTTCTAGTGAGGAACAATTGTCTCAATATAGAGGATGGGACTATAGGAAATTATCTTAATTAAGAACATATAAACAGTGAACTAACTCAGTCTTTGTTCTCTGAACAGAGATGGAAAATTTTGTTTTTGAAAAGTAGAAGTACGACCACGCTTGAACAAATTAGCCCCCCTACCTGTCTGAAGAGTTATCCTAATTAGAATACACTTTTAGTGTATTGGTGTGGCAAACACATGGCAGTACTTCAACTTTCTCAAGTCGAGCTTCTCCACCTCTGTTTCTTAACACTAACTCTACGCAGCTAACTAACCTCAGCAGGGTATATTTATCAGTGTGTAATTACTATGGGTGCAGCAATTACTTCATTTCTAATCATGCGTAAGTTATTCATTCACGTCTTTGATTTTTATCGAATTACGATGCAAGCGGTCAGACTGAAAAATAAAAAAACATCCTCTGACTTCTTAGCAGGTATTATTTTAAAGGACTTCATTTATTTATGCCAACTGTATCGGTTTCTCTAGAAACATGTGTTCAGGAATTGTGTGGGTAACCACTTTGAATAGAAAAGTAGTGTGCCATATGCAAGAGCTTTGGCCCACCTCATTACACACTCATCTATCGGCTTTCCTTTCTTTCCGAATTGATTGCTTATGCCACCTTGGTTGTTGACCCCTCTGAATATCTTCGGCGGAACTCAAAACGCCCATTCTTCGTTCGGTACAACTCTGGGACAACATAGTGTGCTTCTGCAAATGCTTTAAACATTTTGTAGTTTCATCACTTGGTGCATGTACATTTTTTTGGTCGACGGAGGTGTGTTTGAATCGATCATTTCAATAATTAGAATCAGAGCACTCGACATACCGCTGTGGGCTGCAGATACTTCTGTTTTTGTTTGAGGGCGTTTCTCTACGCCTCATTTGACCATCAAGCGACGGTCTTGGCTATCACGGAGACTGCTTCACGCAGACCTGAGGTGTGTGTCTCCTAGTGACAACAACACTAAAGGCCTCACTATACTCCATTCAAATGCAAACTTGTGCCGCCAAGTCGATGCCTGTGAATTAATTGCTTTTGCACTTTGAGTGACATCATGTTATACCACTATCTCATTGAGATGCAGTTTACACTGTAGATTTTATTTACCCATTCAACATCAGGTTGGCACCAGACAAATTCATTTTATTTTGTTCAGAGACCGATCATTTGGTTATGGTGGCAATGTTACAACTCCCAAAGAATAAGATGGTGGAGACAGGTAAGATAGTCATGTGTGGCAAGTAAAAAAGAAAATTAGGTGGGGGAGGGGGGGGTTAACCATGGTGGTCAGAGCAGTGTGCAAAAGGGAAGAAAATTACTTTTAACCATGGTGGTCAGGCAGTGTGCACTATAGAGGGAAGGGCACGTTAACCCATGGTGGTCAGAGCAGTGTGCACTATAGAGGGAAGGGCACGTTACTTACTTTTAACCATGGTGGTCAGAGCAGTGTGCACTATAGAGGGAAGGGCACGTTACTTACTTTTAACCATGGTGGTCAGAGCAGTGTGCACTATAGAGGAAAGGGAATATTATTTGCTTTCAAATGCCTTCTGGCCAGTTCTACCCTGATACAATCGCTGCCATCCTCACTGCCCCCCCAACTAGTTTTCAACTAGCCTGTATACTACGACAGCATAACAGAATTCCTGAAATTTATTCCAGTCCACCTGGGGGCGCCACTGCTTAAAAGCCAAACAACCGTCTTGTAATGAACAAAGTGACCCTGCTGGAACTCACTCGGCTTCACCTCCTTCAGTTGAGCTGCCCCCAAAAAGTGAGGAGCATCCCTGTCCCCTTCAATTTTCCTGTGGATGAACCTGTTGAAGTACTCGCGAATGCCCCCATGGCAGCTGCAGAAGAGGAGTCAAAACCCCTCCAGTGGATTTGAAAATGGTGCTCTTTCTGAACATGACAATCCAACCAATCAAGACGAGCGGACAGACCCAGTCGACCTCCCTGAACCTAACTCTCCCGGCCCATCTTTACATGGGATTTTTCAGGAGCACGCTGGGGGAACAGGGGGACGCTGAGGCTGTCAAGACCACTCGTGACATTGAAACGGAAGAAATGCAATAATTAGGATCGGCTGGAGATTTTGTCCGGCGTTCTCTAAGGCAGCTGGAGGAACCGGAGGGACTTCGGTACACCTGGCTTGGAAATCCAAGGCCTCAGCACAGCCTTTAGCTGTTCAGTGAACAGTCAGATTTCCCTAAGGAACAGCTCATGCATACATCCCCTACCCCAGTTATACCACTGACCAGTCAACCGTTACATTAGCGCAATGGGGATTGTGCATCTTCAAAAAGGGGGAGGGCGTAACCCCGGTTAAATAATGGGACAAAAAAAATTAAAAACCAAATTTTAATTTGTTTTTGCTGGATGGAAGACATATTGGAATCAATTATTCATAAAAGGTAAAGTTTGTATGAATAAACAAACCGTCCAGTTAACATTGGAATTAAGCCTGATTTATTTAATCAGCTTGAATATGCCTGTCTGCTTTCAGGGTGACCAGTTGGAGAATATCATTCGTGTCTTTCTGAATAACGATGAGACTCACGCTTTGAACAGCGGCTAACACTGTCAGGAAGCTAACACCCTTGGGCTTTCACCCTGTGCTGCCATTTCTGGTTTTAAGGCTGTCTTTGCGTACAAATTCATTCTAATTAGCGGGTGGTAGCCCCTCTGATGGAAGTTCAAGCTTCTGGCTGCCCACTGACAGCTTCTCAGTTCCACCATTAAACAGGCCCAGTGGAATCATGACAACTAGCCAGTCGTATTCACTGACATCACGAAAGCCTTTGACTCCATTTCCCATGAGCACAAGCTGCATTTTTCAATTGCGTGTATTTGAAGCAAGGTGTGGCGATACATTTTGACATGCTCAAAAACGCTCTATATTTAGAGTACAATTCTATGTCCAGTTGTCGGCGGCTCCTGCGGTCACTGAGGTAAAGTCCTGTTGCTCACATTTGCGCTCAGCTGGAACCAGCTTCTGTTCAAGAGCGCAGTGGGTGACGAAGAGCCTGCCGGTGTCCTCAGTGACAGGGCTCTGGGCAGTAGCTGTAAACTCAGCATAGACACATGCTAATTAGGGAGACCTTATGTCACCACTGTTATTTAACATTGCCATGGAACACACTACACTGCTTCATCTGCACTACTCTGGGAGCATGGAAGCCAGTCCCTATAAGATATGCATAAAAAAACAACATAAAACCACGCTAATATATTGGCTACTAATGCTATGTGTGTGCGTGAGAGTTTGAATGTGTGTACCTATATGAATATTGCGACAATGAAATTAGCTTTTGATATTCATATCTATCAAACTTATTCCATATCAAATCTGAATTAATGATGCATCAACATGTGTTTGAGTAACACATCAGAGATATTGGCAACATGCAGCCAGTTCACTGCACAATAATGAGGAATGTGTTCACGCAATCTGTTGCAGAAATATAAGTATTACATTTCAACTGAACTGGATTTAATGCAATTGTATATGATTTAAATATAGCTATAATATTATATAAAAATGAAATTTAGCTTCAGTGAATTCTCATTCGCTGTAATGAAGGTGGTGATAAATGTTTTTTTCACTATATTAGTGTTATACAACCTTCTGTAGGTTTTTTACAAGTACTATGCAAACTTATACTTTAATATAGATAATGCTAGACCTGGATATATTGTCAGCATACAATAAATATAATTGAAATTGAGTAAATTATCTAACCTATGTAACAAATGATAATGTTTACCCATAAATGATAATTAATTATGTTACTACAGGGTCTAAGGAAACATTTTTACATTTTTAATGCAATTTTCAATTAGATACTTTGCTGTCCTTCTCAATGGCAGCATGTTCTCTCAGCTGTACATACATTATTCTGCCCAAATGTACATTTACAATAACTTGTAGTGCTATTTGCATAAATATTTTAATGAGCACAGATTCGCAAGCCTCATGCTGACATGCAGTTAATGGCTCTAGGAATGCTGGAATTTGGAATGATAAAATTATACCATTATCAACCACCAGAGGGCATTTGTGAGCCTTCAGTTTCAGCAAATTCCACAGCAAGCACAGACAACTGAACAGTAGTTCATTTGAAAAACTGCAAATTCAACAAACAGATTAGCTTAGCTATTAAATGTAATCATATTTTGGAGAAAGAAAAGAAGATTCTTGGCTGATGTGTTGTTGTGGAAAGCTATCGTCTCATACTATGAGTGAGGGAGGCAGAGCATTAAACGGACAGACTCTGTGTGATGTGTGTTAGTGTGAAGTGTCTCCAGTATAAGCAGTCTCAAGATATAATAATTTGGGTTACACTTTGTATCATCAGACTCTTGTGATAGTACATATTAAATTAATAATTATAATATATGCTGTAATACTGAGTTTATGGCATATACTGGAGAATTATGGGAATCTGAGTTGTGCTCAGAATAATAAATAACACTTTGCACTCTGTATCGAGAGAAAAGTAAGTTTGTAATAGACATTTTTAGGAACAGGCCGGTTAAGACTGAACTTCAATCAAAGTTCCTTTCAGGCCATTTGCACTAAAATCAGACCTTTTAAACCTGCTTAATATGGTGTGGCTCCACAACAAAGTAATTTTTTTTTTCCTCACAGCAGTGAAATGAGGAGGAGGTCATGTTCTAATAATGTTTTAAGTTCCACTGTACCTGATTAGTTAGGAGAAACATAACATTTCTCCTATCTAGTATGATCAATCTGTTATACAGTACCTCCTTAGCACAGTATTAGGTATACATTACAACATGGGAAAGGAACAATTAAGTAAATCATTGATACAGTAAAAATATAAATGAAGACATTAAATAAATGTACAAATAAAATATCAGGTATTAAGAAAATAGAAAATACCAAAACATGTGTAACCCTGAAAATCATGGTGGATTGGGTAAAAATTGCAGCCATATTTTCCCAACTGAGAACATTTGTTACAGTAGTAAACATTTCCAACTGCGGACTTTCTGCTAAAACCTCTGCAGGATACAGCAGGCGCCACCAACTTCGCAAAAATGAGACATTTTATCAAAATTGGATTTTGTTTGGTTGGAATTGCTGAGAGCAAAAACATCTGGATTACACATTTCGGAGCTTGATAAGCACGCTCAAACATTCTCACCATCACAGAGAAATCTTAAAAAGCAAATTGGCACATAGCTGAGACAACTCTTAAGCCAAACTTTACATACACCTGTACATAAAGCTCATACATAACATTGCACTAGACTAAATGAAATGGCATTTGGACAGAATGAAATCAAAAATGAGCATTTAAATCCCTTTAAAGGCAAATTATATTAAATCAAACAAGACTTGTACTGAATAAAAATGAACTGATTTTGTTTCCCTGCATTTGCCTCTAATATCTGTTTATTTAAAAAATAATAATTCTTGGTCTCTCTCCCCAAGCTAATCCCCATTAAAACAAGATAAAACATTAAGTGAATCTTTGTTTACTAAAGATTGCATTTAATCTTTGTATTTCTTTCATTACAAAAGTATTGAGGCAAATTTCAAATATGGCTGGCTTTTAACTCCTCACCCCAGAGCTCATTAAAACAAAAAACAAAAAAAAAAAAACAGGATATATGAATATTCAATAAGGAACACAATGACATTGCACCCCCCACACACACACACACACACCCACACACCTCCTCCAACAATACCATGCGTAGACAAGACTACTAGTCAACTTGCACACGAGACACAAAGGAAAACCGGTACCACCTGCATATAATAATCTGCACAATTTTCATAAATGGCTCGGCTGCTACAGATACATCATCACATGCCCTGGAGAATAAACGATTGTGAAAGTGAGACGTAAAATGTGATGCCGAAAACAACACAACAATTTGGGGGGCATCTTGATTAACTTGAATTTCATTTCAGCTGTATGTAGTTCTTGTAGTCCATTTAACTTTGTCTCTACCTATATTTTCGTGTATAGCCCTGAAGCCAGTAACATGGCGACATGGTGCTGATTCACAAGTGTTTCCCACAGCAGTTTACGAGTGTGGTGTTTGTGTTCACAAGGCATGAAAAATACTGTTTTCCTGTGCATTTGCTTTGATTTGAATTGCGCATAGACGACTGTGATATTAGTATTAGAAAGGGGAGCGACAGTCTGGCAGAGATGCCTGGCACACCTGTGTGTTTAGGCTGCAGATTTCAGAGCATGTCAATAAAGTGTTTTCTGTATTATAGAAATGTGAATGCTGCGATTTTGTCTCTTTCACGCTGAGAAGGGATTTGACTGCTTTTGAAGTGGTATGTAGCGTTCGCTTGTATATCTTCCCCAAACGCATATCAAATGTCACACTTAAAAAGTGCTTTATTTAATACTTAGACTGGAACCAGACATGTTTTTTATTACCATGAGGCCGCAGGTTACCTTACCCTCTCTGCGTGATAAGAGCATGCTTTTAAGTTTTTCACTTGAATGCCTAAAATGTTAAATACTTAAATGATACAAAATACAAAAAATACAATACAATGAAAATATGATAAATAAAAAAATGTATTCACATGACAAACAATTTTTTAGTCATCCTCCTATTCCTCACAACCACCTGCTGACTCTCAAAGTCCCTCTCTAGCTCTCCATCCTCCCTGCCCACAAACCCTCCAGTGCAGTCAGCGGTCCGAGAATTTTGGCACACATTACGTCATTACCTCCACAGTCTTTTCCCCCAACACACATGGTCCAGTCCACAGCACTCGGTGCTCTCAAGGCCAGCCTGCACCTGCCTAGCCCAGGAGAGGGGGAAGGAACCACACTCAGCCTGACTCGGGAATGGAGGGCTGTACCGCCAGGGGAAGGAGACAAGGAGGAGTGTACACACACACACACACACAACACAGACACAGAACAAGAAAAAGCAAAAGAGTGGACTGTGCCAGGCCAGTCTACACCCCAAAATCAAAAACAAAAAATCAGAAGAAACACACAGATTTTGGGGGCGCTCATGGCACTCTTCTGTGCTTCCTGGCTTGGGCTACTGGCAGCTCCTCACTGCACCTCCTTCAGACCCCGCCGACGCAGTGTCCGCTGTGGTCCAGGGCTCTTAGAGAGCGGAGCTGCAGATCACCAACCCGGCCTCCCTCTATGCAGTACAGCACTCACTCGCACACTCAGCTCAGTTCACCTCCGTTCCCTGGTGAGGACGGTTTTCCCCAAGCCGAACCCGTAATACGTGAATAAGAGGGGGTCCCCGGCTCTGGTCCTGCTGCTCCTCACACTCTCATTCTGTTGTTCCAGCTCTTGCCCTCCTTGCCCCATCCAGCCTCTGCTGCCAGGTAAGTCTGCCGTCTTAACAAACTCACAAACCAACAAACACACGCTCTCCCAGCCACACTAACAAAAATACAAAGGAAAATAATAATAATCAATTAACACCAGACTGTGACTCTAGGGTTTGAACTAAAGAATAAATAAAAGAAAAATTCGCCACCAGAAAAATGAAACTGAAAACCCATTGTGAAGATTTCTTCCTGTGGTGTGCCTGTAAATTTACTCCTATTCACTGTTTCTGTCCCCAACCCGGCCAGATAATTAACAAACGGGAGCAGATGTCTCACCCCACCGCCATGCAGAGATCTCCTCCAAGCCCAATTATTCAATAAAAGTCAGTAACTTCAACCCAGACAGCATGGCTATCAGGAAACTCCTGACAGTTTACCCCACTGCTTTGTGGGTAGTCGTCCCTGACCACACTTCCCCTGGCATGGGGGTTGCCCTAATGGGAGTGATGGAGGGGGAATTCTTCTGGTTTCTCAGGGGGCCCTGCCACCGTCTCCTGTTGCTGGTCCTGTGGGGGAACAGCAGGCTCCCCCAAGCTCCAGTCCTCCGACCCTGCAGGAACACAGGGAACCTCATGGATGTCTCCCACTGGGTAGGCACACAGGTTGTTCCGGTGTAGGGTCCGGTACTCCCCACCTCCCTCTGGCTGGATGATATACACCGGCTTGTCAGGCTGCACCTGGCCAGATTGACTGGCAACTGGGCATGGCACCCTGTCAGTACGAAGTGCCAGACGTTCCCTGTGCTGCTGTGTATGACACTATTATACATGGTTGCAACAGGGCCAGCAGGCACTCCAGCCACTGGGACTACTCTTCTGCCTGCAAGGAGCCTAGAAGCTAAGCAATAGTTAGTTATTTGAGCCCACAGATCGTCGTCATCCTGCTGCAAGGCCTCCCAGTCCCACGTGGCCTCCACTGCCGCTCTTCTGTGCTGCACTGACCCTACAACCCCCTTGTCCCAGAATAACCGAGACCAAATGTCCTTGTTGGTATTGTGGGACTTGGACTTTATGGATCCAGGTCGTAGCTCGCCAGTTGAGCCACCAACCGCTGCTCGGGCACCCGAAGAGACGCTGTGCCTGGATGCACTTGGAGTTGTGGTCGGTGTGAGCCGTGACCTCAACTCCCCAGAGGTAATCCTAAAAGTTGTCTGTCACGGGCCACTCCAGCGCGAGTGGCTCTGGCTTGAAGGTGTAGTTGTAGTCATTGACCTTTGCGGTATGCAGGTTCTGGCTGGCATAGGTGAGCACCAAGGCACAAAGCGGGGCGGCCTTCAACTTCCTCAAGGCCTGCTGGCAGTCCGGACCTCACTCCACCTGCTGGGCTTGCTTACCCTGAGTGGCAGTTCCCTAGAAAAAGGGGATGAATCTTCAGTAGTACCCAGCGAACCCCAGAAACACCCTCATCTGGTGTACTATCTCTGGATCCATAGCCTCCACCACCCCGGGCCAGGGGATCCACAACACCACGTTGTGCTCACCGTAGACCTGTGAGGAGTCAAGACAGGACTCAATTGCCGACGAGCACCAGCAGGGTAAGGCCAAGGGATGGCGGTGTACATTCATTATGCGGAGGTGAACACTCCCCCCATGGTCTCACTAGAGCCTGAGCCACCTGCCATTCAACAGGCATGGCAGCCTCTCAAATGGACCCCCAGCATCATTTCTCAGCTGGCTGGTACCTCTACATCGCTGCTCCAGCTCAGACGCACCAGGTGCCAGGGCCTGCGCCTGAGCCCAATGGCACAGGGAAAAAACCCGCTCCCAGACTCGTCAAGCTTTACCCTGCTGAGAGCCAGAGAAAGTTAAGGCCCTGGGCTGCACAGTAACACTGGGACACGACATTCATCCCCAACAGGACACTATCCACCATTTCAAAATGAAACCATGAAGGCATATCAAACAACTGCGTAGATGTCAGGTGATCAGGAAAAGCAGTAGCCCTTAACTCCTCTGTCAGTGTTTGATGTTAAAAAAAGATGGAAGCCTTTGGCTCTTTACTGAGTACAGGCACGCAAAGACTACTATCCCCTTCCTAAGTCTGAGGAGAATTTTGTCAAAGGTTTTGCCACATTGGCAGCTTCTGTGAAAAAGATCTGAGAATAAATGTTGGAAAATATTTCACCACCTTCAGAGAGCTCAAATGTTTCAGAAACAATCATGTTCGTTGTTAAATATAACCGTGTAACCACGTTAGCTGCATGGGACGGGACTGGCACCAGTCCAAAGCCAGGAGCAGCACTCTACCCCACCCCCATATAAATAAAAGGTAATAAATTCATAAAATCTTTTAATAAAAATAATTATTTCAAACAGTTAAACAGCTGAGCAACTGAATAAGGTGAATAATTGTGTTTGTAGTTTGTGTGTGAGTGTGTATATGACTGTGGCACATGCATCATAATTTTCAAAATGTTTGCTTCCTTGAATTTTTTTAATGCAAACTCATGAGTAATCTTAGCATACAATATTTTTTCTGCTAACCTTTTGATTGACACTTTTTTATCGTAAGTCTGCTGAGATATTCCTGACCCATTGCTGACCTGAGATAAGTTTTAATAAGCTTCTCTCTGAAAATCTCCTCTCTGCAGAAGCCGCAGTTACTGTGCGAGTGATTTGAAGTACGGTCCTGAGATTTGGGTAAAGTTCTTTAAACTCCTGGACAGCTGGTGATTCTCCCTTTTCTACAGATCTGATGATGTCAGACATCTGCTCTTGGTGGTTTACAACAGGAGTACAGTCCAAAATGAGCGAATAGCCTTTCGACCTTTCAATCACTGTCGCTATGATGTCCAGTATCTTTGAACTGAAGGGACCAATTAGCTCATTCTTAATAAGGTTGCCAAGGTAGCGGGAATGACTGAATTGCCACCTTGGGACATGATCGATGTGTCGCTTCATCACAGGATCAACCTCTTTTAAGACACTCCCATTGGCTACTTCATAAAAAGTGGATGAAAAGCAAGGTTCCTGTCAGCCAATGAATGAGTAATGGCAATCGCTGGCAGGATGACATGTTGCCAACACAGTTTTAACTTCCGCCATCGTTATTAGTCTACCAATGTCCACGGTATCTACCAGTGTTCGCTCTTCAGGACGCCTGTGGAACTCGATCTCTGTTTCTGGGCTTGTAGGCGGATAATTATCCCTCCCGATTCCCAGTACCAGCCAGAACCCTGTGGAGAAACTTTAAGCTCATATCTGGAAAAAACTTTTGGGGTTTAGTTAGTCAGACTGCTCTCCTCAGTCGCAGCTTAATTTTACACCCATTTTATGGGATACATTATTCAGCCATCGACACTGAAATGATTAAATTGTCCGAAACAGTTTTAGTTTGGTTTAATAATAAATGTAACATTTCAAGCTGCTGTTTCTTCAGGCTCCTTTAGGATTGAGAGTAAGGTAAATACATAATCAAAGACCCCATTTTCTTCATTTATCTCATTCTTTCATTTAATTCATGCCCATTCATTTTTAATGTACATTTAGAAAAACCAGATGCCATTTCTTGGCTGTGAAAACATCTTTCTAAACCGCATATCTCCAAATAAAATGATCTAGACTGAATTCAGAGGTAGATCTTACAAGTGAAAGATGTAAGACTGCTCTGGCTTCTTTTTTTGTTTTGGTTGTGAGCTGACTGAGGTGAGTTCGGTTGCTCAGTCTTTGAAACTCTCCCTCAGATTATAAAACGCTTCATTGAGCCCACTTAGCACTTGTTGGAACGAGCCCAAGGGCCTGCCTAAGCCACAGCTGGATCCTCTGGTCTTCGCCTTTGTACCGGCCGGTCACATGACACCGCTAAATTGGATGGGAACTGTGTCACCCTCTCATGCCCACCGGAGAACGGTCACTGAACATAATCTGAGGTAAAATATGGTAAATCCTTCAGAGCTTGGTGGCCGTGTGTTGTGTTTCCTAGCGATATGCTGTGTGACACGCCATCTAGAGGTCCTGGAAACCATGGGTGGAGCCATGAATACTATTGCTCCTCTGTATGGCTGTTTGTCTCGGGGGGGTGGGGTAAGGGTGGGGGAATGAGCATTTTGATGGGCTTGAGGGCGTGGGGTTAGCGTGAAGTGTGTGGTATCTGTTGTCAGGGGGGTGGGGGAGGGGGTTTGAAGGAAGTACTGTATATAACTGATTCTGTAGTCCTTATTTCAAATGGAAGTCAAATCCAGACATCATGAACCTGAAAAATACATGGCCTCCATCAGCTCTTGAGTATAATGACTGCAAGACTGAATTTCTTGGGGGATAGTCTGCCATGTTGAGAGTAAGAAGAACAGGCAATTATATTTAGTCGTGAAATTATTTTCTAAAACTTACTGGCAGCAGAGAAAGGACAGTGCTGAGGTAATAAGACAGGTTCTTTTCGATAATATTAAGTCTTCATCCTAGCTGCCAAACGATTAAGCTGCCAAATGCTGTATTATATTCTCACTTTGAAATCAAATATTTCCTCACAGGAAACTATCGCTGACATAGTCTGCAATAAATATGGGTTTTTAATGGACCAATAAGCTCCATAATAGCCTTTAACAGAGCAATAAGGTACAGGAGATCGGTATGCCATGAAAATTGGAATGACCAGAGGGTGTTGTAAAAGGTATGCATGCACATTTATCAAGATTTTTGGTTATGACTTGAACGGTGATAAATGACAGGTGGCCAGATGCAGGAATGGGCAACAATATAATTTTAACTGAAATAACTGTAAGCACTTATGGAATTATGAACATGCAATTGAGAATGGGATAACTTGAATGGAGGCTAATTACATTCACCTTCAGAATTCTCAGGGAACCGAGGGGTTTTCCCATGTGTCTTTCAGCAATTTCCAGAGACTGGTGAAGATTTTACAGTATATCTTATTTAGTGTTATGTTAAAGTGGAAGGTTGTATTTGGACATTTATAGAGGAGATTATGACAAACACAGATATGAAACCACAGTTTTATATATGTTACCTCTGTTCCTTTAAATTCAACATGAGGCCAAGTTTCTAAAATCCCGGAGCGTGGCAGTAATCATGATGTACCTTATTGCTTGTATAAAATCAATTCACATTTATGAATTTGGAGACCTGAGACATTTAAAAACCACATGTTTATTGCTCATACGGTGAATATTATCACTCTGCATATTTCCTGAGAACACTGTCTTGTTGAATATTATATATTGTTATTATATCGGATTTTAAATATCTAGGAGAATATTATTATCGTGTATAGTTTCTCTCTAAACATTATCGCCACCTGCGCCAGACTGCTAGCCCTGGTGCTGATCCCTCCCCCATCCAGGGCGAATGTAGGGTCGGATCTCTCTCCTGAGCCCAGTGGAGAGGTGTGTTTGGGGGCAGACAGAGCTGCAGCCCCCTCCAGCCCAGCGCAGACCGGCCCAGCCCCAGGCTCTGTTCCGTAATGGTGCATCCGGGGATAATTACCATCGATGACTGATTACAGCGGTGGCTGACTCCGGGCAGTAAGAAAACCATGGCAACAGATTTCCGCCACACTTATCATTGGGCAGAAAAAGAGCAGGTTGACAGAGAGGTTGTAGAGGCCGTATAAGGGACAGATATTTGTAAATAATGTTTCAATCTAGAATTTTTTGCGCTAATGAAAGCGCTTGACTTCCACACGGGAGCGAACAAGAGGAACAAGACGGTGAATTCCTAATATCCCAGTGGAGATCAGGGCCCATCTCTGTACTGACACTGCGTTTTCATCCATTACACAATTTCTGCTGTCTTTCTTTCAGTGATGTATAAAATAGGCAATCGTCGGACTGCTGGGGAGCAGAAAGCTCAGCAGCAATAAACGATGAAGGATAATTTACTCAGGACACATTCCCTCTGACTCACAACCATTATTAAGGGCGGGGCCTACTTTCTTCAGTGTGACCTTAAACTGGTTTACAGGGCGAAATACGAGACTAACCTGATTTTTGCAGCACGTCTAAATTTCAAGAGGAATCCAAAGAAGTTTGGTAAAAGGTTCAAAAACATGAGGCCGCTAAAGAGGTCAAAATGGCCAACTGCCAGATCAATAAAATGGAGAGCAGATGAACCATTAAAAATGCAAATGTCTTTCTGCCACTTCCCCTCCCCCCCCCTTACCCATAATAGTCACACCCTTTAACCACTTGAAGTGCTCTGTGCTTTTATTTTTATGAAATTTTATTTATCCATTGTGTGAGAAAGAACAGCAAATTGAAAAAAAAAAATATCACAGAGACTGTTATTGTTTAGTTCTGTGTCATTTGGCCACTAACCTTGTGTGTTTACTTGCGTTCTGTTTGGCTAATCCGCGCTCCACGGCAGGATTTTCTAAACGATCCACACATTATGGATTCTATTTTTGTAAAGACAGTGATGCAGACGCACCCAGATAATAACAGAGTTGTTCATTATATCCCTCTGCAAATGGAATATTTATCACCTCCATCCGTTTCTCACCTATACAGATCACTTAGCGGAAGACAGGTCTGTGATAATTCTGTAAGGCCGTTCTCATTATCGTTCCAAAGCCATACAAATAAGTGCATTACTTGTGAGTTGATCTTTTTTTTTAAATTAATGTACGAATATCGGTCAGTTTAAGACTTGGTTGCAACACTGAGAAACCAACATTTAAGATACAAAATAGTATTTATTATTGATTATTGATTTAATACAGATATAATCTGGGCATTTCAAATGCTGGCAGGAGAAAGAGAACATTTTTTTTGGATTAGAAGCTAAAACATCATTGTCATTGTGACCACAAAATCCACTGTAGCTGCATTAAAAACCACTAAAAGAAGCTAAATTGACTGTGTGATCATGGAGAGCAATTAGCTTCTAAAACCACGCATACATCCTACATTATGTGTATCTATACATTAGCCTTATTCCAGGACTACTTATCTCCGCCCTGTTTATGGTATGTATGCTATCCACAACTCCTGAGGTCTTGCGACTTGAGGACTTGCGACGTTTGTAGGCTGTAATGATACGCAGGTTCAGTAGGTTTTGGTCAAAAATATTTTGAAGCAGGTCTGACTAGTGTTAAAAGTTGAACAAAACTTATTTGGTCAGTAGTTGAAGTATAAGATATTGAAGTAGCGGACTGTAGAGGTTCAAACAAAAATGACTTTAAGAAAATAAAGACAGGAAAAGGAACAAAAGGGGCTATAGTGTCATGGACATGATTCTAATTTCAGAGAGAGAAAAAGATTCTATTTGAGAGAAACAATTCACATACAAAAATTTATAAAACAATATCTTTGAGAAATATTTGAATGATGTTGAACGATTTCTACACCAAAATATGATTTTATTCTATGTGAAATAATACAAAATATTTGCCGTCCTTGGCTTGCAACTGCTGTTTTAAAAGAAAAGAATGAGCTTACAGCTGCAAAAGAAGCAAGGGTAAAACATAATTAGGCCTCGTTCAATGAAAATATAAACTAATGACATTCAACGTCATATACATATTATGATCATTTTGCGGCTCATCATGGTTCTGCAGGGTTTTTTTTTGTTACTCAGCACTTGATTAGATAGTACAGCAGCTGACATAGACGGCTCTGCTGGTTGAAGTGGTCGATGAAAACAAAAACTAGAACATCATGGGGCTCTCCAGACATAGCGTTTGCTGTCCCTGTTTTAAACGGATACACAAACGCACCTCATTTCAAATGAACAGGGGATTGGAATCCCTTCGGTTGTCCAAGAGAACTAGAATTGTTTCAGATGTAAGTCCCGGGTGCGTATGGTCTTGCAGCGGAGTAGGCAGGTTTGGGCGCATACTGTGCTGGAGCTGTATTCGGTCTTCCCTGCGTATACGTGTTCCCAGGTGCGTAAGTTGGACCATTCGCTACGGATCCTGGGTAGTACTGGGTAGAGTAGTACTGAGGCGGATAGCCCCTGTAGCCGTACCTGTCGTTTTGTGGTGGACAGGAACTACAGAGGATAGAACCACCAATCAAAAGCAGAGCAGAGGTCCCCCATCCAATGAAAATAGAGGCACCCAGCTCCCTCTTCTGAGCCTCAGAGACTAAGGGGCTCTGGTAGTCCGTGATGGTGATGGTGGCCGACCAGCAGATGGGGATCAGGCAGACGGCCCCTGAAACGATGCAGAGTACGCCGCCGAAGATCACCATGTTGGCCTTGGAGGAGTCACCGTCCAGGCACCCGGTGCACTCGCCCCCGATGAACGACAGGGTGAGGCCGATGAATCCGAGCAGGATGGAGACGACGATGAGGGCGCGGGCGGCCTGCAGGTCGCGCGAGAGCTTGAGCAGGGCCTCGTGCATGCGGCACTGCATCTGGCCCGTGCTCTGCATCACGCAGTTCATCCAGAGCCCGTCCCAAACCACCTGCCCCGTCACGATGTTGGCGCCCACGTAGGTCGTCACCCTCCACATGGGGACGCCGCACACGATGATCACCCCCAGGAAACCGACGAAACAGAAGACTTGCCCCGTAACCTCCCGAAAGATCTTCCCCATGGTAAGCTCCCGGCAGTGACCAGCCACAAGTAGCGGAATACGAACCCAGTCTCGTCAAGTCAAGGAGAAGTTAACCACACCCCACTGAACATAAAACCCTGAGGGGGAGGGGTTTACAATTATCAAATGGGTTTCTTTTAAACATTTCTGGCCTAACTAGTTTCCCCAAACCAGAACCCCCAAAACAATTCATTGTGTTTTGCCTCGCTTCTTCATCAAAGCCCAAAACCATCTGCCAGCAGTGGGGTATGCCATGTTTCTATGCGTTGTATCTGCATGCGTACGATTAGGACGCGTCCCTTCACTAGGCCCAGTTACACAATACTGGCACTGATTTCACACCTCATAAAGTATATCACTGAAAGGCATTTCTTAATAGCTCTGCGCGCTGATTTTTATTCCAACGGAACGGAGCTGACCAGGTTTCATTCGGCCGCTAATTTATCACTGGTCTCAATGTAAAATCTCTTGGCATTTATCTGCTATATGTTCTGAGTGATTTTTCATTTTAGAGTAGATTCCAGGTGTCTTAATGAATTAATCTACAGCAGTTATCTGCTCAAGTCCCCTGGTGGAGGGTGCTATGCAATTACCCTTGTGTGTGTGCATTCATATGCGTGTGTTTGTGTCCGTCCATACATTTTAAAGTAGAAGAGTAATGGACAGGAATGCTAAAAACTTTGTAATTGAAATCTTGGAAGAATTTTAAATGTTAAATAATTTTCAAGCATTAAATAATTCCGAAATAAGAGACTCTTAAATTAATCTAATGAATCTGCTTGGATGTCTTGTTGGATCAAGTGTCCCAAATTATGAAACATAATTTTCCATTTTCATTAACACTGGTGTAATTAGCCAGATTTAAATCAGTATTACTTAATATTCATGAACTGTGGTCATCCAACAGCTGTATAGCCGTATTCTCCTGGCCGTAACCAGATCCACAACATGAATACAGCTCATCATGAACATAACTCTAACATACACAATGCAACCTGTGGTATTGCTTTGTGTATTTCTATTTATGGGGCTCTTATGAAAATAATGTGTTTCTATTGTATTTCATATTACACGTCATGCTTTTGTACCATGCATAAGACATGGCACAAGTTTTCTCCTGTTGTATGTGTCACATGTACCCATTACATTTCTTATACAGCATGAGGTATTGTGTTACCTTGTATTTATAACCAGTTATATTGATTAAAATTCTATGTCATTTTAAGCAACAGGAAATGAATATAGTCAACCGCCATTTGGTATGTAGCACTATGCAAGTCACAGTTTTTCATATTTAATTGATTAGCCTTCTGTGATTTGAACTATGGGTTTTTCTGACCTAATATTGTTCAGTCGGGAAACTGCGCTGGCCAGTGTTCTGACTCACACAGTACATTAGCTAAAGAGAGTGAAGGGTTGATAGGCCATTTCTCTGTGTTTGGCTGATTCATTCTGTAGACCTGATAAACCAGTTGATGGATCGTTTAGCCAGTTTCACCTGGGCTGCTGCAGGGAGGGGCTGAAGTGTTGGAGATTTTATGTTAATGCTTTCTGTTGGGACTCCTGGCCCCTCTGTCTGTTGTCAGAAGGAGAGCAGCCTAGCTGTTTATCATATATTTACCTTAGCAGCTAGGAGATTGCTTTTTTCATAGGGGGGTGGGCGCAAGTGCCATGGAAACAGGCCTGCTTGTCCAATCACAGGCCAGGAAAGTACCCTGTGCAGTGTCTCTGTTGATCATATGGGGAATAAACTGATTAAAACAATTTTAATTGATGTAAAAATGTTTTACATGCATCCTGAGAAGCAGAGCGACCAACTGGTAACTGGTGCAGTGTATAGATACCTCCAGAACAATGCTAAGAGCATTAGCCAGCAAAATAAATGAAAGTTAATGATAACAGCTATGTTGCTGCTCTCAAAAGTGAGTAAATCTGGGTTGTTATTCATTTATACTGTTACGGAGCTATATGTGGCATTTGTGATGAGTAAAATGACCCATTTTATGAATTACAAAAAGATTATATTGACTTAATGTGTTTTGGCCATTTCCACCTCTGATTCCAATTGGTGTGAGACATAATTCTCGAGATTTGGTTTGGTAAACCTGTAGATACACCACTGGTCTTAAAAAACTATGCTGACCAGCTGTGTCAGGGATTCAGCTCCTTGCCAAAAATAACAGTGACTTTTGGATGAATAAAATACACAGTTTGTCAAAAATCACTTTAGAAATATTGGTGATAAAAAACATAACCTAATTTTTGGTATTTCTTTCTGACATGCAATATGTACTCAGGCTCCTATCTTCCCACAGAGAGGGAGTGTGTGTGTGTGTGTGTGTGTGTGTGTGTGTGTGTGTGTGTGTGTGTGTGTGTGTGTGTGTGTGTGTGTGTGTGTGTGTGTGTGCGCACCTTGGACCCACCTAAGAAGGTGCAGTATGTCAGTCCGTTTATTTAAATAAAACAATTTTAAATAAAACAACTACGACTTGATTTTAGGCATAGCTCTGTTTGGCCATAACCTCCAATCAAAACGTCTGATCGCACCTAATCTTCAGCCTTACCCACCCAAATGCTAATTTTTGTAACATTTGCGCTTCAAGAAAAAAAATGATGAGCGTTTCAGTCTGAAAGTAGAAAATTCACTCAGTGTTACAGCTACCTCCGCCTAATTCTAGGTATAAGATCGGGCCCTGAGGAGCTAAACCATTTTCAGATAAAAAATTTAAATGCCCCCAACATATGTTTACTGCTTTTTGTGTAGACAAATGTATCCATTTATTTAAAATTTATTTATCATATTTTATTCATGGTAGATTGATTTGGCTCCTTGTTCTCTGCAAGGAAACTTGAACAGTGTTTGTACGATTGGACACCGGGAACAAACATTTGGCTGTGATTGTGTTTGATTGATTTTACCCCTGGAAACATGTCTGATTTCAATAATAAATGTGTTTATCAGATATGCAAGCAGTACTCCCAAAGCAGTAATAGACATTATCATACTATTAGAAAATGAATAGGCTTTCTAGTGTCCATGATTACATCTATCACCTATAAGGAAATTGAGTTATATGTCAATAAGACGCCATTCTTTAGTCTGTATTAGGGAAACTGCCACCCATTATTGCACACACACACACACACACACACACACACACACACACACACACACACACACACACACACACACACACACACACACACACACACACACACCTAAATTCAGCCTTTTTAATTGAATAATAAAATTATTTATGAAATACTGTAAAATTCTATTCGTGAAATGCTCATAAGCACTTTTAATCTGAACATTTTTATTGTTTCAATGAGGCCTTCTAGTATTTTTTGTACAGCTCCAGTACAAAAACCGATGCCATTTGTTTAATAACTAATATATCCACATACAATAAACACAGTCTTGAATTACAAACCGAGTTGTTATGCCTGGGTTATTTCCTGAAAAGCTGCCTTATTTGAACATCAGTTTGCAATAATATTTTTAATATACTGTAGTCCTGGGATTTACTACTTCGGGAAATCCTCTCGACTCAGAACGAAACCATCCCTTATTCGAAATTTTTTAAATTTAATGAGATATCCTTCAGAAAGGCCATCGGTGATGTAATTGCAAATATGATATAATTAGGTAATGCGATTCAATACTGTTAATGTGCATTAACAGAAATGTAATTATTAGTATGAGATTTATGAGGAGAAGGCATGACAATGGCATTAAAAAGAAGGGCAAAGCAGCAGAGTGGACAGTGGGGTGGTGTATGTGATAGATCTGTGGTATTGCATTGTGTATTTCTATTTATGGGGCTGTTGTCAGGAGAGTTCGGAACATGTCACCTGTTTTGTACATCGTCACCTATCCGCGTTATCCTCTGTGCGTCCCTGTCTTCCTCCGGAAAGTGTAAGGGTGCCTCGGTGGACTCAATTAAAAAGGTTGAAAAAAAAAGAGACTTAATTGCTCTGGGTAATATTAGCGGAGCCGATCTTCACCGCTAGTTGGAGCAATTGCATTTTCCTGCCCTCTGCTTATGATCGTTTACAGTGTAGTTTTTCCTTTCCCTTCAGGTAGCCCCATTGTGATGAGGTGAATCAGCTGTATGAGAGCTTGTGTCTCTCTCCTATTCCTCTATTTTTCACAAGTGTGTTTCCTGTAGAAATAAGACACTAACAGGTTCTGTACAGCAGTCAGTCTGTTTCCTGGGCACAGGGGTGGAAAAAAAAAACCGCTTCCCTCCTTGCTGATATCCGCCGCGCTTTGAAGCCGCCGTCATCCCGCGCAGCTGATAGGTCAGCTCTTCTGATCCGGTATAGGTGTTCTCCTCTCGGCGACAGATCAAAGAGCCGGAGATGACCTCATACGCACGGCTGAGGGATAAACGATGACTTTCCCCCGCTTGCTGTTGTCTGACGCGCCTTTTTTTGTGTGTATCGGAAACAGCGGGTGATCCAGCCAAGTGAGAGACCACTCTGGAGGTGATATCAAGACACGTCCAAACTCCATCAGCCTGCGGTCTCACCTCCACCTCCGCTTTGGAGAGGAGGTGTCATCCACATCTCGTAACGCACACTTTTGTCATCTCCTCCTGTCTCCTAACAGGAGAAAGCTCTTGAACACCACGTTACCATGGTTCCTCTGTCCCATTCTTTCAGTGTCACTTTGCTGTATAATATTGTTTACGTATTAGGTAGGGCTGCATGCATTTGTCTCATTCACAATGGGACTCTCCTATATCCGGCAACCCATCTTTCAATCTTATCGCAAGTCTGTTACAGCAGTAGCCCCTGGGCCCTCTGGATGAAGTCCAGCATATTTTCTGCCATGATATATTGGCTCTGGACTCTATTGGCACACATATAGATGAGGGAATTTAAAGCTTGCAGCTCATTGGAGGGTTACCTTTTCACTTGTGATTGATTGGCTCCTTCTCCTCAGGAAAATCAGGAAGGACATCTAAAACTAATGAATGCCATATTGACATCATTTGAGGTGAGTGGAGTGGCATCCAAAACAAAAAAAGAAGTAACTACATTTAAAAAAAAAGTGAGGGAGTGGTGAAAAATAGAGGACAAGTAGTGTTTTACAATAGTTACATCTGCCGTGATGCTGCTGTCCCCGCACTGAAAATAAAGATTTGATTTACAGGTACGCTGAGTATGCTGTGAACAGCCAATACGTGTTGTAACTTGAGGTCTTTGTTTCTAAGTTGCAGAAAATAAAATATTAATTTACTGGTGAAAAATGTGTATTTCTGAATTTTGCATGTTGCGGTGTACCTGCACATTAGGGTCACTGTAAAACCTTCTGCCTTTGTGCCTTGAAAGTCCAAGTGAACTTTAACCTGAGAGCATCACTGCAGTCCAATCTATCGGACAAATGGCCCAATTATACTATGAAAGGTTAATTAGGAAAATCTCACCAATAGATATTATGGCACATTCAAAAAATAACACAACAAAAGCAAATATCCACCCACTTAACACCAGTGGTATCATTTCCTGTGTAAAATGTAACACAAAAGAAAGAACAGATTAGCATTTGACTTCAGAGGAGAATGAAAGAAAAAACACCAGTCACAAAAAGGTTAGGTTTTATGTACACCGGCTTTGATGGGACTAGGATTTTGTTCTTTCATAGAAATTAATGGCAATGAGAACATCCTGTCTTACCCCATTGCTTGCCTGCTGCTAAGAGAGCACCTAGCACTATGCTAAGACACTATGTGACCTGCTAACCTTTCCTTAAAATCTCCTCATTCATATTCCAGCCTGTTGATTACACACTCATGGTCCCCTTTCGTGCTGTAGCCTCACCTGGTATCATATTTCATTAGAACTTGTATTGTATCTTGGTATTTATTTGATCCTTTCCGCATAGTAAAATAAAAAAGGGTCTACTAAGCTGTGATTTATTGATTATAAATAAAAACCCAAGGAGTAAAGACAAGCTCGTAAGATTCAGTCATTAGCCTTTTTCAGTGTGCATGCAGTTGTTCGCAATGGAATCATTTATGCTCGTTTTCCCTGATCAGAGTGTGAACCAAACCTTTTTTTTTTTTTTACTTCAAGTGAACGTTTACTTATATGTGCCTAAATGCTGTTTTTCTTAAGCCAGTAGAACAGGACAACCTTGAAAAATGTGAAGAATTCGCTAAAAGCAGCGGTTAATATTTCCTCGTTTGGTCTTTCGTTTCTGTCCACAGAGCAGCTCGGACGCTGAGTTACAAAGTGGTCCTCGTGCACAGCGGCAGCTGATTGGCCGCTGCTTACCCCGTGCAGTGACATCTCTTTGCTGTGTCGCTGGTGATTTGTGGTGGTGGCCATCCTCCAGGTCAACTACATCCAAGCAGAGGTGGTGGCCAATTCTCTACCACAGACAGGAAACACGAGGAAAGCTATTGATCGGCTTTCTCCTCTCACATTTGAGGCGCAACAGACAAAAAGCCACTCTGTACTTCGGTGACATTTGGCGGTTAAACCAAAGGCCTTCTGGTCATACTCAAGCTTATGCTTTCTTATCTCCAAAGTGAGATGAAGACTTCTGCTTTGGTACACATGAACCATGGTTAGTGTCTAATCCCTTCCTATTTAAGAAGGAAATGAAATTCCGCAATTAGACTGACCTTGATGCAGTTTCGGCCTGGCTCGTGTATCTCCCCTGGTAACGTCCACCTTGCGCAACTATAAGTGAGCCATCCAGTGTGAAAAGGGCATACAGTCAGTTCTTATCCCCTGTACATTATTTATGGTGCATTTTACAGACAGTAAAATTTATCTCGCTCATTTAAAATGCAATAAATTTTAAGGAAAATTAAAACTGCAGAGCAGAAGGCTATGTGGCTATTGACATTTGAAACAAAGGAAGGTAGCTGAATGGAACACTAATCATGGATGACAGCTGGCAAAGCAACTTTGCAGGTCTATACTTATCTAACCAATGCTTTTGCGAGATAATGAATCGACTCACTCCCTTTCTCCCCACGCTGTTTTTGTGTAGTTCATCTACATTTCGTTTTATTTCCCTTTCAGGGCTAAGCATCTGTGTTCTGAATGGCCGTTCTCTGACTTTCCTTGACTTCCTTTACAAAATGAGAGCAACAGGAGACCTCTATTTCCCAAGCAACTCCCGCTTCAGTCAGCCATTTTTTAAAGGAAAATGAAAACAAACCTTTTTTGTGCACATTCATATTCATATTTAAAAGGAAGAGTTACACAACCCAGTAAAGGAAAGATCCAAGAATTCTCCTCTTTGAATTCAACCCCTCAAGAGGGTGAGAGCATCAGTTACTCAGTTACCCCCCCGCCCCACAAAGACCCCCACCCCCCGCACTCCTCCAGATCTACAGCGTGTCATACACTGCCTCCTATCCTCCAGCTGAAAATCAGTTTACCATACCTTCCCTGTACCGTTTTTGCCCGGTACTGATTAATAATTTAAGGCCAGAACGGTTATCTTTTCACAAATATAACCAGCTGAGAGGTGCACAGCCATTCTGGAAAGGGAAATCAATAGACATACCTAGCAACTGATGCTTTATGGCTCCCCACATAAAAACGCTCGCCCACTTCCCACAGGTCCTGACAGTTACTATGGTTACAACATTTCTTCAGAGTCACAGTGCACAGAATGGTTACCATGGCACCTGCCAACCATCAACAGAGAAAGAGAGAGAGAGAGAGAGAGCTGTCTGATCACTTTAGTTGTATAGACACCCCCTCACCCCCCCAAACCTTCTTCAAAATTGTAATACTTCATCATGACGTTTAATAATCGCAGTATTATTGACGTTTACCTTGCAAAGAATCGCAATTATCAATTCCCCCCACCCCTCCCCCATTCTAAAATATCAGCACAAGTGTTGCGGTAACAAATTATATGTGAATGTAGTTGTACTGTCATTTACTTGTAGACAATATCGAACCCTAATTTGGGTGGCTTGCAGGTTAAAGTCAATATATAATGGTGTAATCTGTGAAATATATGATATTAAATTAGCCAGTGACCAGGAATAAACTTAAGGCTTTGTTTACTAAAATGTAATCTAAATGGTAGCTGGAAACCTAATTTAATTTTCTGAAAAATGTAAATGCTTGTGATCCTTTGACCTGCTCCATTTGCTTGAATTCAGCTCATGCCTGTGAATGTGAACCAGTTCGGTTTTTCTGTCATTATTGAATATGGATCCCCCCCTCCATCCAAAAGCAAATTCTGCTGCAGCAGACATAGTCATTTCACCACTGGCTGCAGTCCTGTAGGAATGACATACCGAACACTCAGAAACTGATTCACCCCAAGTGTGCTTGGTAGGACTAATACCTATATAAAACCCTGTACTTTTCGCGATGTTGCCTTATGACACTAAATGAAGGAAAATATCGTTGAATTAGGTTGAAGTCTGTGTATTTCCAGCTGCCCAGACAGCTCACAGTCAGATAACATCTATTTCAAATAGCTTTGGGATGCTGAGACTATTACTGAAATTATGACACTAGGACAGGCTACACAATTTCAGTCCTTACATGACTGACCTGTTCTCTCTGTCACATGTTCTTTGAACTCTTATCCTTAAATTTCACTGCCTAGCAACACCTAAAATAAAAGCAATCAATTATTTTAGTATCAACACCTTTACTGATAGTTCATGGGAAGAAAATGCTTATTTGTAGTTGCGAGAAAAGTGTTTCAGTAAACTAGCTGGAAACAATTTCAACTTTTGGTTTCGCTAATTTAAGCTAATAGCATGGCAGTAGTACTTCTATAAAAGAGGGCTAAAAATCTGTTCGCATACTCCTTACCGACTGAAACATTTTCGACACATCTTACACTGCGGTGCGGCAACGTGTGTCATGGTCATATTGTCATATTTTGACGGGATAGATATTTTGCATTATGTTCAATATCCACCATGTTCCATAAAATCCTCCATTATACAGGTTACTGAATGGCAGTCCTGAAGAAAAAACCCAACTCCGCAGAACAGTGAACTATTGTGCTGTAAAGTTGTGCCATAAAACTAAAGTTGACTCATACGCTTGCCTCACCTCTATATTATAAAGAGGTTTGATGGAAGTTCAATTTAATTTGTAAGCCTTTTTAATCCAGTAAAAATAGCTTAATCATACTGATGAATTTTTTTTTCTCGTTGCATAAATTAAGCTGAGTAATTTGACTGAGCCATAAGCCGGGTTTCTCCGGGACGGAGCTCCGGAAAAGTGAGATGAGATCAGAGAGAGAAAAAAGAGGAAGTGCCAGGGTCTTGAGTGCTGGGACACTCATCCACTTTACTGATCTGTGCTGATTGGCTCACTCAGAAAAGAAAGCTGATGTCACAGTAGATATCTAGCGATTCTCTGTCAGTCATGGGCGGGGCTGGGTTCCCCTTTCCTGTACTGAGGAGATGGGTTATCTGATATCATGGTCCTGAAATGGGGATTTTGCTTTGAGCTTCCAGGCATAGTGTGACACACACTTGCCCTTCTGACTGGGGTAAAGATGAACACGTTGTATAGTTTTCAGCATATTAATAAGGAACCTTTCTTAAAGAGAACGTATACAGTTCATTTCTGTCTGGAAATCTGAATCCCTACAGAGACAAATCCAGCTGAAGAAGGGTGGTGGAGACTAGAGTTCAGAGTACAACTTAAAGCTGAACATTTCATTAGCTCACTCCAACACTCTCCTCTGTGAGTGGTCCTCGATGTCGTGTGTGCGTGTGTGTGTGTGTGCGCGCGTTTATGTGAGCGTGAAAGACAGTAAGTGAGTGGACATGTCTGTGTGTCTCTGTGACTGAGTATGCGTGTGTGAGTACCAAAATGTGTGTACGTTTGGATGTATGTTTGTGATTATGTGTCTTTGTGTATATGTGTCAGTATGTGCGTGTTAATGTGTGTACTCAACCTCCCACGCTGAGCAGTGTAATGATGACTAAGTCTGACAAGCACTGAGAATTCATTTACTATGTATTTGTAAAATTATAAATGTATATCTGTACATAGCCTGCAGAGGAACAGTGGCTGTGAATGTTTGTATGAGAAAGAACATTGCATGCACTCACCTGTAGGGGGTGCTGTTACATTGGGCGGGCAGAGAGTGTGATCAGTAAGTAAAGAAATACAAAATCTGTGTACGTAGAGTTAACAGTGTTTGTGAATTGCTGCGATTGCATTACAGATTACAGTAAATTGGGATTTAAGGTATTTCTTATGCAAATCTGAGGTGGTTGGGGCATGATTTTTCATAACATGTGTATGGGGGTGGGGTTACATATCAATTAGCGTATGCACTGTCGCTTTGTTTTGGTGTGTTTTTACAAGTAGCTTTACAGGCTAAGTGAGCTATATTCGCTCAGACCATGAAATACTATATTACTTACTTATTCTACCCTTATTGGCTTTTTAAGATAATAATATAAATATAAATATACATATAAATGCAAGTATGTAAAATATGTAGTTTATACTAAACTGATAAACCTGTGTACAGTTTATACAGTGGTATACCAGATTGATTCTCGTTGTTAACTGTCTTTCTAAATTTGGCGGTCTGACTTCATGTGATCGCTCAAAGCTAGCTAGCATGTAGTTAACTTGCTTCCACACAAGATAAAACGTCAAAATCATCGAGGTATATTCAAGCTTCGTATTTGTTGCATTTTGTTTATTTGTTAAAAATCCAGGTATTGAGAGATTATTGTTTCCCCTCATTGTCACCCTTGTTCCCCAACCAAAACTGAAATTTTTGATCTCCCTAGCAGCCCAAACTGTTGACTCCCGGAGGAGTTGTAGCATGTAACTTCTCCGATTCATGTGACGATGAGCCATCGCTTCCTACCGCAATGTAGACGCACCGCCGATCGCTTGTTGTCCATGCCGTCGGAGGCCATTATGTTCTCGGTTTATGTATCTGCAGGTGCCTGGCCTGACCAGGCGTGGCCACTAGAGAGCAGCGAGACTAGCCAGCATACATACATTAAATGTCATTGTTGACTTTGTTAAAGGGACACTGGAACAATGCATTTCAGGAGAGTAGGAAGGTAAAAACCTTAGCCTAGGTGATACTGTGTTACATTCTGCATCACAAGTTTCACCAAAAGAGGGCGCCATTTACCAAAACATAACTGTAATCTCAAACAAACTGTAAATGTTTTTTGGATGAACGAAAATCAAGATCGAAATCAATTTAACCCAAACTGTCCTTTTCAAAAATCTGATAATGTGTTTGGTAAAAACTGGAAACGATGAGCCTTGGAATACACTAGGGGGCGCCCCCAAAAAGCAGTGTCACCCAAAACAATAAGATATGGAAACACTTCTACAATGCGAATAAGAGCTCAGAGATAGCGTTACACAGGATGGTGAAGGATTATGGGAAGAAGAGCATGCTATTTGGATAATCATATGAAATCTCCCTCTTTCTATGCCAATAGGAGAATACTAATGGGGACAAACCAACACACCACGAGGGTAGTGAGTCATCCATATTCTATCATCCTTATTAGATAAGTGCTTTTATATTTTCTTTCTTACCGGAAGCTTACATCATGAGCCAAAATCGCAAAGATTTCTGTAACTACCTTATAGTTTTTTGCTCAATTTTTTTAAAATATACCTCGTAGTGCTATAGTGCATAACAAAATATTATACCAGATGCAAATTACCAAATTATGGTACTGATTCACTTATTATTTACATTGGTAAATACCACGGCATATATAGCTGATTGTATATGATGAAAAATGTTTTGAAGAAGCATGTTCTTGTGCTGTAATGTTTTGCGTCCTATAAATTTAACCAATCAACATTTAATTTAATTTCACCATTGGCCTACTGCAGAACAGGTTCAGCATACAGTATTAGAATTATTATTATTATGATTGGATATAGTATATATAGTCTATACAGAGTATATACATCAATAAACACATAAGCACCTATATGCCTATATACCATATAAAGCACATAATATAATAATAGTCTAGCAGATAAATGGAAGTTACGCCAAAGTATGTGTGCCTTAGACTTCACGGCCAAACATAAATATGCTTCAGCTCGTATATGCAAGCTTTTCTCATATGATTAATATTTTTTAATATGCTGACATTGATACAAATTTGGCAGGGTGCTGAAGAATCCACTTAAAGTCTGATTTTGACATGTTGTGTAATATTTACTGCTGACTTGGTTCCATGCAAACTTCCTGTCTGTAATCTGATTCTCTATTTTCTTTATTTGCTATATTTTTTTGCCTTATTTTCCATCCAAGGATTATACATATTTTCACATATTTTCATAATGTTTGTTTGTTGGAAGCATAGTATGTAGCAGCAGTATTATGCCTGGGTTTGGAGAGATGACTGAAATTACTGACCCAAAGCTGAAACTACAGAGCGTGTTTAACGTGTTATAATGGTTTGCACCAATTTGCAGATGCTATCATTAGTAGCCCTGCAACTGTCAAACTTAAAGAAATTGAGCTGTGGACATGAAACGCTGGATCTGCACTCTATTTGGCTAACCAACCAGACAAATGAAAGGTAACACCCCCTCTCACATCCAAAGGAAATATTTAGGAGTTTCCCACAGAAATACTTAAGGAGACACTCCTTCAGTCCCATTCAACCTGTGTGCCTCAACTTCAAACCCTATTTTGGAGTGCACTATTATGCATTTGTATATCTTGGCCTGTTCTGCAATCTTTGCTTAAAGGGTGTGGCCCAGTGGAGTTCACCATGTGTCATTAATAAGACAGCAGCCCTTTGTCTGGAACCAGGAGGAATGCACTTAAGGCACAAAGTAATTATAGAAAATGATATAAACGCAGCCAAGTGAAATTGGCTAAAATAACAATTCCTTAATTAATTTTTAAAATCCTATTTAGCTGTGCAAATGTTCTGTTCGAGAGGTAGAACAGATTCCTGCCCGTATCCCTGGTCTTTGCAGCGAGTGGATTCAAAACATGTAATACGTCATACTTTGACTAAACTTACTATTCCCAGCTGAGATGATATCAGTCAGCAGTTGCCTAAAGCTTTCAGACAGAATTCATATATTTCAACACAGATGCAGATTTTTTTGCAGCTCCCAAATATCAACATAATCAATCTGGTTGTATTCGCAAAATTATTTTTCAACTGAATGAATATTTAAATTACGTTAATCTATAATTGTATATCTCTATAGTTGTCTGAATTTGGCTTCTAAAATTCAAATTTAGTCAGATCAATTATTCCATTTCATCAAATGTTCAAAAAAAAGAAATCCTTCCTTATATGGGTCTTAATTATGATATATGAAATGATGATAGTAGTCATAGTCATTTTCATCTGCTGTGAGGTTAAATAGTCTCTGTCATATGCAACATAATATACAAGTGCTTGTTTTATGATATGAAAGACAGCACTAGCTTTTGTTGATCAGCTGTCAGCAGTGATTTTAAGTACATATACAGAGCCAGATATGTGTGTGTGAGGTCTGTGTTTGCATTGGTACCTTAAGGCAATAGCTTAAATAAACCTGGCTATCAGTGTGGCATTAGCAGAGCGAGGAGGTGGGGTGGGATTGGTATCAGAAGCCGCGGCTCTCCCAGCCCAGCCCCTCAACCCCCCACACCACCCCCCCCCCCCCCCCCCCCCGCCACCCCCTCCACAGAGCGGGAGGATGTCACTGTCTCAGGATGAGTGGAATGGGTGGGGGGGGGGGAGGGCAGGGTGGGGGCTTTTCACTCCAGCGTGTATAGCACCTGGTCCTCCAAGCGTTCGCTGAAACACGGAGACATGGAGCAGGCTCTGGAGTCTGTTCTCCTTCCCGTGTGAGCCGGTACATTCTCACTCTCGCGCGCGTGTCTGAGGTTTGCCGGCTGGTCAAGCCGCGCAACGAGCAGAGGGATGCACAACCATCCAATCCTCTGTATTCTGCACCCACGGTGGCCAACACACCTTCTAATATCCTCCCATACAATAATGCTAACACTTAGAAGGGAAATAAATGTACGTTACCCTTTTGGTCCTTGCATTTTTACTGATTCCAACCTACCAGTGCTCTGTATTTCCAGGATGACAAGATATCCAGGAAAATCCCCATTCTCAAACAGGAGTCATTCAACAGGGCCACCACCAGTGATTAAAAAAATAATAAAAAAAAAGGGAAAGCTTGCAGAAATGGAGATTGTTAGTGGCCAGATTGGGAGGATGTTCAATCATTCATAGAGGGGGGTTGGGGTGGAGGGGGGGGGCAGGGTGGGGTCGTGGAAGCTGCTGGTGGGAGCCTGTGTGCGAGCGTGGATGAGGGAGAGGGGAGGGGGAGGGGGGGGGGAGGGATGAGGCGGGGGGAGAGGGAGAGAGGGAGTCATTGGGAAGAGGAGGGGAGATGCGATGCAGGGGAGGGGAGGGGGGAGGAGGAGGGTGGGCTTGTAGTCATTGTAAGCCAAGCAAGTCATCGCGAGGCGCGGCCAGGCTGGGAGAAGGCAGGCAGGCAGGCAAGCAGGCAGACTTTGCAAGAGTGTGCAAATTGTGATGAGCGAAAGCATTATACGACTCAGCTTCTGATACCGCCGGAGTGTGTGTGTGCGCGCGAGAGAGAGAGAGAGAGAGAGAGAGGGAGAGAGAGAGAGAGAGAGAGTGAGAGAAAAGAGTGAGGAGAAAAAGGAAGAAGGAAAAAAGGAAGGGAAAAGAAAGAGGATACTACAACCATGCTGTGCTGCATCAGAAGAACTAAACCGGTAAACTGCCTTTAAAATTGCACCTCTATCATTTCTCTGATTTCTGTTTTTTGGGAATGTTTGTTTTTTTTTTTTTGGGGAATTTTATTTAGCAGGTTGCTGTATAAAATAATGAGACTGTATTGTGTGTTTGTAAAGGGGCTTGAACTAGATTTTGAGAAGCGTATTCACTTTCTCTGCCCGGCTTTGACTTGCGGTGGGTGTGATCTGGCTGACACACCTTGCTAATGTGATAAAGGGAAGGAACGGTCCTCCACCATGTGCTATACGGCTGGCAGACAGGCTGAATACTGTTATACCACAGGCTAACCTCTTTAACAAAGGCTATAGTGTAAAATGCATGGCAATTTCAAAATCTGCATTTCTGCTGTTACCTGTTTGCTAGAGGCAGGAATCTTTCCCTGTGATAAATCCTTACCAGAGAGCAGTTCAGACACTCACCTACTGTAAAAATATATCAAGTACCTCGCCCTCAGTGCAGGGTGGTGTGCCTTGACGATTTTCCTCCCTCAAACCGCCCGCTAATGTGATTGAACACTTGTAACGCTATCGATCAGCTTACAGTCATCCTTCTAACTGCCACCAAAGTTGCAAGATAAACACCCGTGTTAATGATGGGATAGACGATTTGGGATTGCCTTCTTCTTTTTTTTTTTTTTTTTTTTTTTTTTTTACAAAGCAGGCTACAGCTGTCACGATGAAGACTTTGTGTAGAAAAAAAAAAGGAGAGGAAATCAGATCAAACTGAAACTCCTCTGGCAACAAGGAAAGGCTGTGGTCCCTAGGGAGGACCGAATGGAAAAATGAATTAGCGCCTTCGTGGTATTATTATAGCTATAGGTTAAGAAATAGGCCCAGTCATCTGGGTTAGCTTCATTATGTCTACACTTGTTATAGAGCACACACTTGTTATTTTCTTTATCCGTATCCAAAAGCCTTGAAGGATGCCATAAGACTTCAGATAGGTGTCTCTGACAAAGAGGGCGGGTCTGACAAATTAGTGAATGAAGCCGTTCTCAAACCAGGAGTTCTGTGAAAAACCAGTTTGCTACTTATTGCTTTTAATGATCACTCCTATATTACTGATTCATCTTTCAGCTGATTACGATTTTCCAGAATTAAGGCCTTAATTTGCATTTCGGGCTCGCCCTATGTGTCGGTATTTCGCCGTTTCTCCTCGTCCGTTTGGGTTTTTATTAGTTCCGTAGTGCATTAGTATTCCAGAATGTTTGGTAGCCAGCCGCACGTCCATACGGCAGAGGATTTCTCGCAACTCCTGATTGCCGCCTATTTAAATGTCAGATATGAGTCATATGAGAGGAGCGGTGCTGTAGACTGGGTGAGGCAGCTCTCTTTCAGAGTGTGGGTACCGCATCAGTGAAAACCCCAGCTTTTACACAGCCAAACCTCAGCTCCACTATTTTACACTTATAACACCAACTCACCGCCTCACATTGCTAGATTTAGGAAAAAAAGTGCCACTGCTTTTAAAGAACCAGCACTGATTGAGCGAGCATGAGCTGCTGAGATTAGGTCCCCGGCACGAGTCTGATGTCTCTTGGTTTTCACGGAGGAATACGGCACCGTGCCCATGTGCTGTGGAAGCTAGAGTGAAACAAGCACGGGATTTCGGTCTGGGAGCCAGAGGTAAAGGTGATGTTACGGACGTCTGAGGGATGGTTACAGTGCCTTTTGTTCAGGCTAGACCAGACAGATTTAGTTGTTGGAATGAAATCAGCTGCGATGCCTGGCACATGGCTAAAATCTGCCGCAGCCGACTCTGGAGAATTACGGCACTCTTAGGGAACGAACACAAAAAGGCCCCCTTTAAAACATGGTTGTGGGGGGAGAGAAAAGACGGCAGCGATTCTCTCCACCTGAGCCCTCTCTCTCCCTCTCTCCCTCTCTCTCTCGCTCTCCTGCAGACGGGATGTGGCTCAAAGGGTGTGGTGCAGAGTGAGTAGGCAGTAGCACATTATAGCACAGACTGTATAAGGTCTGCTCTAGCCTGCAGATCGCTTCCCTTTTCTTTCACTGTCTTTTACTCCTGCCATCTACATAATTCTGTCATGCTGAACAAAGGGATGATGGGACATTAATGTCTGCCCATCGCAATCCATGGACACGGCCACAATGCCCAAATTAAGCATTCTTTATTCGGCACTGAAAACATCTATGTCCCAGATTAGAGAGCACTAGACAAACTGAAGCAAATGGGCATGGTGCTTTTCACACCTACAGCATGGGTTAGAATTTCACATCCTTTGCTAACATCATAGTTTATGACATCTGTAGACTCCTACCCCTTTTATACATGCAAACCTAATTCTTGAGGGTAGAATGAAGGAGGACACATCTCTGAAATACAGGAAGGTATTTTAAAGGTAAATTAAAACTGTACATGTACATCTGTTTGAATCCCTCTCTGTCTGTCTGTTTCTCTCTCTGTCTATCTCTCTCTCTCTCTCTCTCCAGTACAGTGATATTTCATGCTCTGTGTATGTTTTAGTACTGCTGTAAGTCCCATCTGGCTTCTTTAGTGAGATAACAGTTTATCACTGTGGAGAGCGACTCTGAAATCCATTTATGGCACCGAGAGGCCATTCACCAAGACATGGGTGTGGTTCTCTCCAGTTTTCTCACCCTCAGGGATGACAAAGGGACAGGAGGCTTTTGCTCTTCTTGGTTTTGTTATCTTTCGAGGTGGATTTCTGACCCTCAGGAAACACAGTCTGGGTAGAAGACATTCTGCTTATTGTATACCTTTTTTAATGTGGATTTATTGAATGAATGACTGCTGCATATATTTTTATTTTAGTCCCTTTTCATTTTGGTTATCTGTGGGTTCAAACTCATGCAGTGACAGTAAAAAAAAAGGTTGATAATAGTCATGTCAATTATCTGAAATATATTCTGATAACCCCAGTGTTTGGCAAGACAGACTTTTGCTTGCTGTCCTGGAATTACTTGTAAACTTCTCAAATGTATTTTAAGATCATTATACTGGTATTTATGACTCTGACAGCTTACTCTTGTAAATTAGAGCTGTAAGAGCCATAAAATTATCTCCAGGTCCTCTTGCAGATGTATGTATGTATGTATATTATGGATGGTCTGGCAGGTTAAGTGTTAGCAAAAACATGTAGTCATACTTGTGCCAATTCACGCTTGTGCCAATGAGATCATCTCCAAGACAGCATATGATCTCACCATTGCATCGTAATGACGGCTATGCAGCATATTCCAGTAAAAGGTACCTTTTTTTTTTTTTTACATAAAAACGTACCTGCTTAAGTGAGCTGAGAAATGGACACACCCTCCACCATGTAAGAGTGAAAATAGACACTATGACACCAATTCTGGAATAAACACTTTTCAAAATGATGCAATTTACCTGTTGAGGACACTCACATAGGAACAACAGACTACTAGAGATTTTTAAAAGTGCATGAATATTTAAAATCTAAAGGTGAGTGAGAATTTAGATGTTTTATTACATTGTGAAACCCCTGACTATTTAGGTGCAACATTTTTTAGTTTGTATTTGATATTGTGCTATTTTTTTAACAAATTGTAATTCCCTAGGCTAATATATGACTAAAGGTGGTCTACATGTTGTGCTGCCCTACTTGTTTGCAAACTGAAGCTAAAGTGAATAGCATATAATGCCTGTATCTTACTTTTAAGTTTTTAATCAAAGCCTGAGAATTAATGACTACTACTACCTGTAGTAGTACGCCAAGTGTTAAATTACAGTATGAATTTCTCTACAGCTAACACTGGAATGCTTACAACCCACTATGACAAGGTTGATGTAACACATATCGAAAGTCTTGAACAAAAGGAAAAATAGAGCATACCCTAAAATAGCTAAGATGTTTCTTTCGTGGAAAGATCTGTCCAGTAAAATCAATAGGACTATAAACCATCATCAATCCATCATCTTAAAACGGACAGTTTAGACTTTTTATTGATATGGGTATTCGGTCTGCGGTAATGTCACCTGGTTTTAGATTCTGGGAGGGATTTTACACCATTAGCATGGCTACAGGCTAATTACCTGTACCCCCATCCAGGAAACGGGCATATCGGGTCTGGAACACCTCACATCACTGCAGTGTGTGTATCCATATGCGATTCACATGCCCGTAATTACCTGTTTCAGTATGCCGTTCGGAATATTCCGCTGGAACCCAGCGAATCATGAATGAATCATGAATCGTCCGTAATCATCTCAGCTGGATACCGACTTTATTGTATCTCTTTATTAAGACTGAATAAAAAATATGGTTCAAAAATCTCTCAAAAATCTAATCTAGGGAAACTAATATATGTGTGACAGCGGTTAGATCCATCAATGCCATGAATTCTAGAGGCCATAAAATGCATTCCCTATCTTACCGCCGTTCATCTGTAGCCAGAGCCTGAGAAGACTTATTCTCAACCATATCCATGCACAATTATCATATTGAAACCACTGAAGGATATACTGCATATATAGACATGCATCCTGCCATACATACATTACATTCCCTTTGAAATTTGTACGAAGATGTTAAACTGTTTAACCACGGTCACTGCCCACCATTTTGAAGTGTTCTTCAAGAATAGGAACAGGAAAGGTAAATAACAGGTAGTTCCAACAAAAGGTTCAACATGACTGGGAGCCATCGAGTATGAGCATCTGTGAAATGTTATTCGCAACTTCGCTCCATTTTTATGGCTGGGGGGCGGGCCAAGGATCTATTTTAATGTGTCTGAGCAAGTATTGGGGGAGGGGATGGGGTGTGGGTGGAGTAGGAAGCAAAGCAGCATTTAATTTGCTAGAGAGAACGATTTCTGCGAAGAAAACAACACAACACACGCAATATAACAAATGTTAGAAACGAAAGCTGATAACTATTAAATCCCAAACGTGTGAGAACTTATACAAAATCAAAACATGGGACTAAATGTAGGAATAGCAGAATGGTGCCCACGGTATGATGTTGCTTTGGGTGAGGCCCTGAAGTGCAAGGTGATGCAACTCCCATCGTCTGCTCTGTCAGCTTCCAGTCATTGCTGTGCAGTCTGCGAGTGCAAACGTCCACTCATGCATGGGAAGTCACATACCGGAGTTAAGGATCAGTTCAGTGCAAATCGAATTGTGATGATGAACAGTTTCAGCTTCTCAAAGCCAAGCTAATCATGCGTGGACCAGCAACGTTGAAAAGCTCTGCCTGGTTTTGATGGAAAGATAATCAGGTAGCGGGCTGATGCTAACTGCTCCAGCCGGTGACGCGCTTATTACTCAGACCGGCTCGCTCGAATATGCACACATTCTGCAATACCCCATACTGTACTCTTTTGGATCGCTGACAGGTGGGAAGATTAGAGTGCAATGTCTCTCCAGGTCATTCATCTCATTGACTGTAGTTTCTAAGTAGGCCCCTCCCAGTTTTGCCGATTGGCTGGCCTCGCTGTCTGTCAGAATTCGATGCGATGGAGGAATATGGACAGATTTGAATTGACCAGCAGTTCACAGACAGTCTGCCGCTCTTGGACCTTCCGCTGAATGAAAACAATGGGTTCTGGTGTGCGGCACTGCTGGCTGCTCTCTGTCTGAAAATCCTCTCCGTCCTGCAGAGCATCTGATGGTGTGAAATCATTCTGTGAAAGCACACTGTGAGAGCACACTATAAAGCAACACCTTAAATTGCACTATAAATCCATACTGTAAAACATACTACAAAAGCACACCATAAAACCACACTATGAAAACACACTGTAAATTCACACTGTGATAGCACACTGGGAAAGCACACGAAAGCAAGGGGCAGCTCAGTTGCTTCACTCTAATTCCAGGAACTTTCAAAGCACGCCACTACGAGGTAGTAATCCAGTTATGGAATTACTGATACAAGAGCTCAAAGACAGAGTGGTGATGTCACAGAAATTACACACTGTCATTGCCAAGCACATTTTACAGTAGCACAGCTGAATTTATATGATTGAATACATATAAAATGTAACTAATTGCTTGACACATTGAGGCTAAAATGACAGATAACTAGGCAGCAGTAGCAAGTTAAAATAATGAAATCACTCCTAAAAATCAATTATTAACACTTATTATAAATATTTACTATTTATAATTTGATAAATCATACAGGAATTAAATCCTCTGGTTCTGGACCATTTCATTTAGTTTAATTCAGTGTAGTCATTTTTTTCTGTTGTGAAGGCTTTGGAGAAATCATGGGACCAAAAACTGCATCATATTCATCATATTGATTTGTGATAAATTGCATGAATGGATGTTGATAACTCATACTAATGATGTTTGAAAAATGCATTTGAATTTCAAATGCCATTGTACTTTTATTTATGTATATCAAAAACATTCTGTTGGGACTCGGCCATATGAAATTAAACATTTATTTGCAGAAAAATAATCTTTCATGAATAAGAAAGCTCAGCGCTATGGTCAGTTGTGCCGGTTATCAAAATCAGCAGAACCTCAGAGATACACAACTTTGTTACGAAACCATAGGCTAACAAAGTTCCTGTGAACCCAGAAAAGAAAATTAAAATGGGTAGCTGTGAAAATGATCTCCGACAAATCTAGCTCCCTATTATGTTATTATCACCCATAAAATCACATAAACTTCTCCACCATAATATGGCTACATAGGGCTCAACTGAAAAGTAACAAGTTTTCAAATTAGCAGTGCAATGCTACAAAATCAACAGCACTTTTTGTGTCCAATAAAACATCCAGTTTGATGCATTGCTTTTTGCATTATCTGATGTATTTATTCATTAACAGAGCTGGAGGCTTTTAAAGCTCTAAGAAGCAGCCCTCACTTTACATTCAGCTTGGCCTGTACCCTTCTACAAAGTGTTTTTCTTTGTTAATAGCTTTTGTTTTCCTGTTTGATTGTTTGTTAATATTCATGAAGGTTTGTGGCTAAAAAATGAGTGCAGGCTATTTAAAAACAAGTAGTATTATGTCTCCACTGTATAGGAATCAAGATCTTTAACTTGGACTATTTTGAAATCACTTCTGGGGGCATCTCTGAGATTCTGTTCTTGAAATGATATAATCAGGAATTTTATCTATGTAATATTTATCACACTGGTATTCAAACACTTTCAACAAAAGGAAATACAATAAAAAAAAAAAAAACAAATAAAAAAAGATAAGACAAAGAGAGAAACAATGTTTTTTGACACGAAAGTAGTAACACATTGTCCACGAACATAAAATGATAATTATTCATTTGAAAAACAATCAAAATTTCAAATCGTTACCTTAAAATTCCCTAAAATAAACTACCGTTTACAACTAGCTAGCTAAGTAACCAATTTACATGGAATTCTTGGTGGTTTTATTAATTAAAGAATGACGCAGATGCACTTTGCTGTGTTTTTAATGTAATGGGAGTTTACTGGCTAGCTAGTTAGCTGCTATCAATACTCATTTAGTCATTTGAATAGAATGGCATCTTTGAGTCTCTCTCCTGTGATTCCATTACCGTCCTCAAGTGTTCTGAGCAGTTTTGTTAATTTTGGTCCCTTGGCTGTACCCTCTTAGAGGGCCATCGTCCGTGTTTTGATTCTCATCTTATCAGCACCATCCTCGCTCTTTATGCCACCATCCATTTTTAATGGTACAAAATACTTTCACTTCAGCGGAAACTACTGAGATTGGACCACAGCTAAGCGGCATGAAATAAAACCTACCAATGCAGAGACAGAACCCGACTAGCACAAGCCAGACACGATAGCTGTTCAGTTTAATTTTCGTGCTTTTCAGCGGCAGTTATGGAGCCAGTCAGGACTTCCTAAAAACTCTGGTCTCTTGGGAAGTTTTATCAGGTAGTATTGACAGGTCACTAGTCTCCTCAAAACCATTGACTTACAGCAGTCAATCATGCATAATTTGATTTGTTTTTGGAGGAACTTGTCTAAAAGGTTTAGGGTTACGGTTTTAGGTGGATTTGTAAACAGAGCCTTTAGCGCATGTTACATTTTTTTGGCAATGCAATTTCAGTGACATGATTTGTGACTGGAGAGCAATTACAACTCTCAACAATAACTGCCTGAACCAATCACATACTTTCTTAGTGCTTTTTACCAGCAAAGCAGTCATCTTTGCACATAAATCAGTGTCATAGTGTTTTTGAATTAGTTTCACGTGCAAAATAATAAGCTGGAGACAATGCTAAAAGATACCATTTCCCGTGAGTGATACGCTCAGACAGCTGCCTACTGCCTACAACCTTTGAAAAGAGCTCTCTTTGAAGGCAGGTAGACTGCAAAAAAGTACCTAAAACAGGCAAAATATTTGAGGGACACATTGAAGGTAGAATTATGTCAGACAGTACTGGAGTACTGCAAACAAAATGGAGTCATACATCCTGAAAACAAAAAAAAAAACTAGTTAGCTAGCTAGTTTTGGCTAATTACTAATGGTTCGGTAAACCCAAATAATTTAATTTTAATTGATTTGGTTGAACTCCATGTGTGCTTTTCCTGATCAATTGAACCCATCTAGCTCACAGTTTGCTGGTGAACAATCAAAATACATGTATTTTTTTTTAACAACATCACATGGTTGATTTATTACACTTGCAAAGCACCTGTTGGTGTCATTGTCATAGTGGTGACACGGGCAACCATTGTGTAAACTGAAATGAGCATGCTCTTTGGCTATCACACAGAATTATGGGATATCCTACATCACAATGGGAGTTTACATAATCCTACCTCTGTCCTCCAAGAGGAGATATTTTAACTTTAATATTTGAGCTCAAGTAGCTTGCTGGTCTTCAAATATATTTTAATATTTTTCATGCTGCTAGATCTGATGACTAGTTTGAACAGACAATTCTCATAAGAAGTTGGCATATTGCTCTGCTGAGACATCTGGTGTAGATTTGGTTTAAGAGAAGATAAGAAACTGGAGGGGCTTACCTTGGCTATGAGAAACAAGACTTTTACGACTGACTGTTGAACAAATTTAGGAAGACTGTGGATAACCATTCGACTGTTGGGAAGAGCTGACAGGTGATTTGTTTGAGTTGTATTCCAACATTGCACCAAAGAAATTCAAGCTGGAATATTCAGCTGAACGAATACAGTAGAGGGGAATTTTGTGAATGTGTGCAGAAAATGCCCATTGCTGCCTCTTTTGTCAGAGAGGTGTTACAGACATTTTTGTTCACACCAAAACCCATCTGGAGAAGGCAGCCAAATCCAAGGACATCAAGTAAGTGTAATTTAATAATGTTAGTGTTAGCTAGCTAAAGCCTGCAGTAGAGACAATTTGCAAGCTATCTAGCTACAGTCAGATAGTTTGCAGTGATTGGCTTATTTGTGGCTAACCATGAATTGTGGACAGACTTTCACTGGCAAGTTGATATCACTGAAGGGTGAACTATTTTATATCTGGATGGAACATTCCAGGCTACAATTGACCACAGTGTCAAGCAACTCTGGTTTGCTTTTCAAAACTAGTAATTACCTTCTTGGTAAGTGATTGGTGAAATATGACATTTTTCAAATTTAATTATTCTTTATTAAAGAATAAGAAATGATCCAGTCATTATGGACTAATCATGGATTAATGACTTAATTTATGCAAAGAACATCATACAAAACTGCCTTTCTTTTAGCTGTGGTAGCTTTTGGATTTGGATTTGTCATTGGAGGAATATTAGAATAATATTTTTGGTGTACAAAACCCACAAACACATTTTAGGCCAGGGGAGGTCACTATAGAGCAAGAAGACATGTGAGTTTAACCATCTTACCCAACAGTTTACCCTTTTCACACTTCTGGTCATGCTGGTAGTAACACAGCTATGTGTCTACTCCATGTGCCACCTGAAGCCACGCCCCTTTTTTAAGGTTATTGTGGGGACAGAAAGACTATGCAGCTAAAACGTGCACACGTACCCATTGTAACTGTGCCATAAAATAATGTGTGTTAATGTTTCAGAAGTTGCTTGTCTAGCTCATTAGATGTTTAAAAAATTTATCTTTCCTTAAGGGGAAAATACTTAGACTGGATTCATCTCACATTATTTATACCGACAAAATTAATTTCTCATTAACAAAATATTTTAGATGATTTCCTCTTATCTCTCCTCAAAATGTTTTATTACCAAAATATTTCCTGAGCTATAGATGTACCATAATAAGTCCTACACAACTGGATGTTCATGTTTGGAAAAACTGGTGCAAAAACCACAAGTTCAACCGTGGCTAATTCTGGAATCCGACATCCTCGTGCCGAGAAGAAATGTATACAACTGAAGGACTCAGTGCTCGAAAGGCAAATCAAAGACACACTGTTTTAAATTTGAAAAAAGAGTGTGCTTGGACAATCAAACTTAAATTCCACAGCTGCTTCAGCCCGTTCCAGTCTGTTGAGTTTGTTTACCTTAACAAACGCGGATGTGAGGCTGCGGAGCCAATGAAACTCCGGGACTCTGGGACCGGCGGCGGGGGCCGTGAGTGAGCGAACACGAGCCTGGGGAGCACCGTTACCGTGATCCCCTCCACCCATCCAATCAGCACAACAGGAAAATTACACCAGCAGCGATGGCCCCCCTGTAATTACTCAGATTACTTTCACGTAATTCACTTTGCAAGAGTCAGACGGGGAAGCAGGCATAATGATTCCGAAGAACGTAATATCCGTCTCTGGCCATTTGGAGGTGTGGCCCCAATCACACACAGCAGCGGGAAAATAACTCTTCTCAACATTCTGCGACGCCACTCCCGATTATAATGGTGGAAGCACCTTAAAAATGGAGTCTGAGGCTGGGATTCCCTGCACAAATGCAGTCTACTTGCAAAGGAGTAATAACGAAATGCAGGAGCTGAGGTACCGACCGTAACAGTTTATTTTACATAATTTAATAAAAACGGCTATGAGAAAGGAAAAGTTTCACACCAGTTTCAAGTGCTCCAGTTGTCAGTAGGAGTATGGAAGACTTTTAAAAATAAAAATATGGATAGCGATAGTAAAATGGTACTTCTAATGCCTGAGACTGGGAGAATATATTGCATTTGCCCACAATTTAAAAAACAAATTTAAAGTAAAGAGAGGTGCTACTAAATTGTACGCTTAGAGGATTCGCTGCTAACTATGAGAATGGCGAATAACGCACAACAACCTCACAGAACAGGGTATGTACTAGACAGCATATCAATGTAATACTTCACACAGTGAGGGGGACAACAAGCTGAATGCTACCTCACACAGCATATAGCCCAGTGTACACAACACCATGCAAAAATGGATATACCCTCTAAAATGCCTTTATGAATAAATGTATTTCACTTGGATGGTATGAAAATCCAAGATACCACACAAAGCTAACACAGTGTAGCACAATTTGTGTATTGCACCCATCACACAATAGATTTCAATGTTTATTTTGTGCTTAAATTGCACTTGATGACAATAGATATATTACACTTTACCCATACTGCTTTGGGGTATTTCATTTCCAGATGTCACCAAGAGGTGTGCTGCACCACTGAGACTTCATAATTGATAATTAAAATGAATATGACAATTATACACACTTGGGGCTAAAGCAATTACTAAGTGCAAAACTTTTTGTTGACTCAAAAAGACTACGAGAGCAGGAGATTGGTTGAGATAGTTCATTTGGCCCAATAACAAATCATGTCACTGAAACTGCATATGAAAAAATGTATTTCAGCTATAAAAACTATAATAAATCAGGGTATGCGGAAAACAGTGCTTATCCTTTTGAACAGGTGGAGCCTTCGTGTTGGTAGCAGCTGCACGTAGAATGGTAATTGGCTTCTGTTTTGGCCTCACACTCGTCAGCAGCCATGGTTTTCTTCCTTGGGTGCCTAAACTGAACCAAAACTGTGACAGATCATTATAGAGTGCAATAACCCACACCTACTCCAGACTGGAGGCTTTCACTGTATGGATTCTTGTTCTGGACACTGTGCACTTATGGCCAAATGATAGTTCACCAGAACCAGCAGAAATGGGCTTACATAAAGCTACACTGCCCCCACCTAAGGCTATGCACTGGGTCCCAAAATCCTATGGGTTATAACCGCACAAGACAAATATGAATATAATTGAATGAGATATGGTAGCACAGCTCTTTTTCTATGATGGGCCTGTCTGAAGAGACGCCGTCTCGCCAAGGGAAACCACTTGACACCCAGGGGAATCCATGGAACTTGTAGTTTATTTGTGCTATTCCAGGTGACGTGACAATGGAAAAGGCAGAGACCGTCTGATGTCAAGGGGTTTGGGAAGGTGCGGAGAAACCGATGAGACTTTGCGATGACGGTATACCTCTGCCCAGTGTCTGACAGATCCGACAGCAAACGTCTCCCCACCTCCTGTCAAGCAGCAGATTGCGATTCCTTGAACTTTTTTACAACCATGTAGCTATTAATATCGCGGCTGTATGTTGTGTCATTCGCACTAATGCAGATCTTATGACGGTGTGAAGTCTGACTCATGAACATGGGTGATAATTAGTCCTTCGCAGAGAGGGACCGTTGGGGACAACGCTGACCACATGATGTTCTTGTCCTGTCTGGGAAGACATGGTTTGCCCTGTTTTGGGCTCCAAAACTTTAAAATCCTATTCCCGCTCAGATCACAGATAAGCACACCGAGGAACAGACCATAGAAGTACTCGAAGGCAGACAATGAGCAGTAGAGACCAATTTTGTATCCCTTAAGCCAATAAATGTGAGTGTGTGTGTGTGTGTGTTCACGCCATCATGGGGGTGACAGGTAGCTGAAAAAGTTTGCAGACACATATGTCCTCTTGTGTGAGATGAACGCTTGCATGATTTTCATAACATTTCCGGACACTGTATTGCTAATTCCAGCCCAGGTCATGTCAGGATAAAGCAGAGACCCTATTTCTTACTATGGGGTTTAGCAACTTTACTGCTTGAGCTAGTTTCCTGACTGGTTCTGCAATATTGATTAGTTCCAAACTTGTCTTTCCAAAACCTCAGCACAGCCATGTTTATAGTCTATACAATGTTCATCTTGAGCTTACTACAACTACATCATAAAAGTAGCTTGTGATTCCAAGCGATTCAAACTAGAAACATGAAAAGGGGTACAGACCAGAAGCTTTCTGGTCCTCCATTGTTTGTAAATTAATTATGCATAGGCCAGGAAAAGAAAGGGATTCCCTCTTGTGTTTTGGAGTTGGTGTTTTGGCTCTGCAGCATTACTGGGTTTTGTCTGGCCCTCTTGCTGGTGGCTGTTTTCACTTTGTTCTCTGGCTGTATGTGGTGGTGCATCTTGGGATATTTTGTGAGAGACAGGCTTTGGCCTTTGGTGAGAGACAAGCCTTTTTTCCATTATATAATTGTATCTTTAATGTCTTTGGAATTTAGTGTGCATGTTAAAGTTGTGTTTGTTAAATGTGCACTGTTAACTGGGAAGTGTTTTTCTTTTAATAAATTGTTTTCTTCATTTAAATTTATCTGCAATTTGTGTATTTTGACAGGTGAATCCACAAGAATCATGCCAATTAATTAAATGATTTAATTGATAATTAGTATGCATATTATATATTAAATATATTCCACATTTGTCTAGTGAGGAGTTTTAACAATGATAATACTCTTGTTCTCTTCTCAGAGTCCTGAATTTTAAATGAGGACATTAACTGATAAAAACGACTACATTCAGAAATCATTATTTTGAATAAATGTCCACTTTAGAACCCTTAATATAATACATAATTAAATCCGTATTTGGATAAATGAGTTACTAAATCAAGATGATCTGAAATGTTGAAAACTGGGAACGTGGAACAACGTTAATCTTTCAAAGTTCAGAAGTCGCCACTTGAATGTTGACCCATTTGCTAAACTTATAAAACATTTCATAAAAATGAAATATAATGTTTATTCTTCCGACTGTCACCCCCTCCCTTCCACCGATGGGCCTCCTGCTGGCGTGCATTTGCTGTATAGAACAAGCTGCCCCTGCTCTCTCTCTCTCTCTCTCTCTCCCTCCCTCCCCCTCCACCTCATAAATAACCAGAGCTTGTGATCATTTGAAAAGCAGCAGAGAATGAGGACACCTGTGCCATCCCACCGCCCATCCTGAATACTGAGCGGCGGGCAGAAGTAGAGCAGTCTGCTGGATCTCAACACGCACGATTTCAGACCCAATCTAAAAAGCACCGAAATGCGAAAGCCCAAACGCTCCTCAAAACTGCTCAAAAAAGCTTTCCATTCATTTAAGATCTGCCCCGTAGCTTGGATTTGAGCATAAAGATATATTATTAAGCGTAATCAGATAAATACGGCACAATGAAGGCAGTATTGTCTGGGCGGGTAATAGATTACTTTCTCTGGTGTTATGGACTGGAGATTAATTTTTTGATGTGGGGACCTCCATTCCTTCTCTCTAGGTATATGAGAACTCTTCAGTTTTCATTGTATGAGAAAATGCTTTCAACAATGTGGGACTTACCAAATCAATATATAATTTATAGAATTGCATCTGCCATCCATAATTTATTGATTTTCATAACCATGTGCCTCTGGATCCCTTTCGTTCTCTGGATTTCTAATTGCATTTTAAATTTCCAGCACAGTCTCGCTTTAATAAAGATCAATTGTTTTGCAGATAAGATACCAAGTCTGGACTGCACCACACTATCTGCACTGGACCTGAGTAAAACGAAGCTCTGTTTTGCCAAATGTCATTTTCTGAACGGTAGCAGTTGACTGTCTATAGCAGAGTAGAAATTTAGTTTGAAGTATACGGTTTATAAATGTCTGATTGTGGCTGACTTTCCAATCACTTATACGCCATGTACACCAACCTCAAAACCTGTGTGCGTCGCTGTAAATAGGTGTCAATATGTTTAATATCCAGGGTCTGGGACCTGGGCCAGTAGCAGGGTTGAGCTTCGTTATAAAAGGGGTTACCTGGGTTATGGCTCACCTGAGATGAGTTAGCAGCGCACTTTATTATGGTAATAACTACTTTCTGAAGACTGAAATGAGGCGGCGCTATGAAAAAGTACAACATTAGCAATGTGTTAGGCAGCTACTAGAAGTAAATTGTCGCTTGTTAGCAGGGTCCTCCAGCCATAGCTAAAATCGCTACCTTGACAGTAGTTTTGTGGAGATGCTCAAAATGAATTGCTGAAAAAATGTATGCAGTTCCGTAGATCTGCGTACCTCACACTTCTAAGTTGCAGTAACAGAGTGCAGCCACAAGGAAATGTATGTGTGTCGGGTAAAGAGTTTGTGTGGAGCTACGCACTTTAACACAACACACATCAACGTCAAGTTGTATAAAAACCATCTGTGATTTGTATTTCTACCCTTGAAAGTTTCAAAGTTAAAATTTGACCATGAAAACTCTATAAATGAGGAAGTGAATGGTAATTCAGTTCTTTTTATGTAGCTTACATAAGTACTGCCTCAAAGCTCCTCTTGAAAGAAATTTAATTATCAAGTGTAGATGGAAAATCTATTTCTCCTACAAATTATGACTTTATTACATGTTAGTTTACAGACTGCTACAAATCCATTTCGGTTTGATGAAGAGGCAGATTTATTTATCATATTGATCATTTACTCAGTTGAGAGTTCCAAGAATCAATGTTAACTCAATACTGACAATAAATACATACAGTATACATCAGGTGTGTGCATGCAGTTTGCAGAACATTGTTTTGATATATCGGCTGAACTCATATAAATATGTATAAGCAATATAGGTCTTCCACAGACTCTGAACTGGAACATGTCATGCCTTGTAAGTATGTAATTAGTGCTTTGTATGTATTGTGATTTCTGTCATCAATTTTAAATTGTCGATAGCTTCAGAATAATATTTGTAAATACATGGCATAATTAATTGGCTCGAAAACCAAACATTTGTAGTTCGCAGCTTTCAGATGGTGTATGTTTATGTGGATAATGTAGAATACTCTTCAGTCTATCTGTGAATCCCTACATCACAAACAACTGCAATTAAGGTTCACATCAATGAGGTTACTAAAGAGTTCTTCTAGGAATATTGTGACACACAGTTCACCGTTTAGATAATTAATTACCTCCTATCCCCGAAAAACAAATAATTGGTATGTGAGCACAAACTCCCACACTGTGCGACAGCAAAACTCGCATTGTACAAGCGACGGTCATAAAGAAAGGTATGCCTATGAAAGAGAAGGGAAGAGAGAACTGTCAGAAAAACTGGCACGCCGAATACATTTTGAGGACACTATCGGTAAAAGATGGCGACACCATGCTGTGTGTATCCTTTTAATGATACGTCCGCTCAGAGCCTATTGATAAATTGGGCCACGGTTCTGGCTGGGGTCCGTAAGTAAAACTCTGTTCTCCATAGAAAGGAGATTCAGGTGACAGGGGACAGATGGTACTGGCTGCAGGGCGGGGGAGATTTCGGGCAATAACACAGAAGAGTACAAGACAACCTGCTGTCCTATATTCCTCCTGTATGCGTCTGTCCCAGCTAAACCTCCATCTGTATTCTCTCTACGGCACTCTGTAAAAATGCCCCGCGGCCGACAAAGGGCCTAATCTAACTGAGAAATGAACTCAAATTGTGATCGCTGAAGACCCATTCATGAAGAGAATAGGAGTGGGTCATGTGGTTTTTTAGCGGCAGTCTTTTCCTCGTGATGGAAAAGATTCCAGTATTATAAGGCTTGGACTAGAGTAATAGGTTTGCAATACAGCCAGTTTCCAAAGTGCGTTAAGGACAAGACACTGAGGCACATGGAAGAGGAAAGCTACAAAAGAAACTAGTTCACTTCTTCTGTTTATTTTAACTGTGTATCGTACTTTACATGGAGGAAATCTGGTAATCTTTACACAGCAGAAAGAGTTTTCCCTTTTGGTCCTCCAGTTATTGATTATTAGTACTACATACGTTATATGTTAGTGTTTATGGTGTATATTAACCTTTGGAGCCAAAGTTTCCTTTGGTCTGAATGGAAACCTCCCTTACTGCAGCAATCCTCTATGTAAGAGTTGACAATATATTTACATAATCAGATAGAAAATAAAGCACTATATTTAAAAAGTGATATATTTATTGCATTAAAAATTTAATTTGGCCGATGTATGACTGTACTTTCAACAGAACACAAAATTAGTGTTTTTATAACAAGGAAGGTTTGACAAAACATATTAGGTTAAATAAAATTCTTTATTTTGCAACTTCCACTTCTGCCTAAGTTTGTTTAGTGTAAGTATTAGACAGAATTGGCACATTTGAACTTTTGGAAAATGCCTTATTTAGTTTTCCTCCAATCAGTGGTAACTCTCTTGGTAATGTCACCTATACTGTTGGAATTAGACACTGGTTTACACTAAGAATAGGGACAGAAAACACTTCCTGCAGCGACAGTATGAGATAACGCTGCTGTGTTGGGCTGTTGGCAGAAGCTGTCATTGAAGGGGAATATAATGAGTGGCAGTCAGTAAACAGTAACACTCTTCATTTCTCCTTTTCCTCCATTACCAGGCCATTCACGTCACAGACGTTTGCTCCATTGGAACACCAGAACTGGTTCAGACTCAAGTGTGGTTTTAGTTTTAGCATTGTGCTTGTGGACTTCATTTGCATTCTAATAATGTGGCCGTTCTGAATGTATTATACCTGATGTTCGCCTCTGCAGGTGTCGAAAATGTCTAAAACGTCTGTTATCAACCCATTTCTGCAATTAGTGTCATGATAATCAGCAAGCTTAAACATTTCGCAGCTTATGTCCTGGTAATGTTATTTGCGGTGTAGGTGCAGTCTTTGTGAAACAACCATAGGCCATAGATCCCTAGTCTCTTCTAATCAAGACACAGGTGTTTTATTATCTGTGCTTGTGAATACATGCACAACATATATTGTGCATTATTACATATTTTATTTGAAAAGGTTCCTACAATGATAATAATAATAACATACATTCTGTAGCAACCAAAGCTGAAACAATGAAAGTTATAAAAAAAGTGAAACTAGTGCACAAAAAAGTTTAGTTATAATAAAACCTTTAGTCCCTGTCAACACTAAGCTGGGCAGGAAACGGGGCTAAAAGCAGCTGAGCTGAAACGTGCAGATTTTCTCTCTGGATCTGAAATAGAGACCTGTGGCTGGCTGACACCTGCTGGTAGACTCCACCGCTCATGTCTGTGCTCACAGACCGGCTCATTACAGCCTGGGAGGAGGACGACCACAACAGAGCGTAAACACTGTCAGGAAGTGCTCTGCCCCTCAGACGGGCCCACTGGAAGTGACGATGACATTCTCTCTGAGTGCTTATTTATAAAAAAAAAAAAAAAAACACTGCAGGGAACGGGGATAATTAGCTGACATAAGAAATTGTGAGGCTATGGGAAAGGAGGAGCTGCTGGACTGGAAAAGAAAAGCATAAATAAAATCTGAAATAAAAGAGCAGCACTGCATTCTTTCTCATTCAAGATTAGCAGAGCCAAGACAACCTGCTTTTTTTAAAATCTGCGTTAGGTCATCGTGATACGAATCATAATAGGAGTTTCGAATTACCGTCAAAGAGGTATGGGTACCCACGGTCAGAGAATTAAAAAAGAAAATCAGAAGTGAGTCTTGATAGGAAAAGTCCAAACGGTAACAAAACAAAACGTTTGACAGAAACAACTGTAAACGATTTATGTAAAAATAATAAATAAATAAATAAAAATTTGTGAATTGTCATGTTGAGTTGCATGTACCATTGACTGAAAGTTGAGAGCACTGAGCTAAGCCCATTTGGAGTTCATTGTTATTCATATTTAAGTACCCCACGCGCACAAAATTTACATTTTTATACTTGCATGATTTCAAAAGATATTAAGTACTTTTCCATCATGAGTAGTGATATATCATCATCATGAATGGTTTTCAATGGGAATTCCCTTTTCAAAGTGACTCTTATGACTGCTATTTTAGATTTGGATTGGGATGTATCCACCACTGCTGTTAGACTCTGAGTCATAATTATGAGGTATATTAGCGTCAGGTCACTAGCTTGCGATGGGAAAAATGACTGGGAAATTAAGTATGTTTGCCATTGCCTTGCAGAATAAAAAAAAATCAGTCACAAGTTAATGAATGACTTCTGAATAAGAAAACACATGTAGTAAATTGTGAAGTGCATGTTTGAATTTACACAGTTTTGATAAAACAAGTATAAACGTCAGTAACTATTAGTTAATTTCTAAAGGAAAGTACACATTTTTTTCTGACATGAGTATCTACATTGACTCATACAAGAAATGGTCTCAGAAATTGACCATTGATCTCTGTCCAAAGCAAATTTTAAACTATGCAAACTACACCTGTAACTCATGTCTGTATCCAGTCTCAGTCACCTTACGTGGCGCGGAGTAATATACACAGCCTATAAGACAGACTATTTGAAGTTTTCAGTTGCAACCAAAGTAGTGTTCATGCAGAACATATATTCTGTCTTTCAGATTTTGGAAAAAAATAGGGAAGTGTTCCAGTAAAAAAATAATTACATAAAAGTACACAAAAGTACATATGAGTCCAGAATGAGAATATTTGTCACCTCAGACAAAATTTTGCACATAAGACAAAGCACAACAAAACATACAGAAATTCAACGACAGCACAATGTGCAATAAAACTCATACATAAATATAACATTACATGCAGAGAAAGGGCGATGATATTGACACTGAGAGCTCAATGGATGCGGTGCTTGCGGAACAGTGGACACCATTGTGAGCAGGAAAGCAGCCAGACCACTGACTGCGCTGTGAACTCTTCCTGTGTATAAAGGAAGTGAGTGCCCTTTCTCCCTCAATTGGGGCATTTTAAATCTACAACCAGATGGCAATGGGCTCCTCTCCAGACTCAATGGGTGGGAAGGATCATACAGTCATTGCAGACACCGCTACAAGACTGCTGATGAATCTCTTAGACAGCGATGCAGCTCTCCTTATGGCATGCCTGAAATCTTGCTGCTGTGATTGGTCAATTTTTCCAGCTTACTAGCTCATCATTGGATACTCAAAGCCAGCTTCTTCCTCAGTGTTACAAACGAGTATCAATGTGGATATGTCTACTTCATAACTGTGTAACCATGGCCTTGGTTGCACTTTGGTGTGTTGTGCATTGTTAACGAGTTTCCATGGTAATCTATCAGTTCCCAAATATTGATATTTCTCAGTCTATGAGTGTGCTATTCATTGTGGCAAGTGGCAAGGACTTTGTCAAAAGTCAGTTATCATTCATTATGTTTACCTTGTGTTCGATATGAATGAATTGTTTGTATATGTAATTGTAATTGTTAAGTGGTTCATCTTATCCCTTTAGTAAATATTTATGTTGGATAAAAGGTCAAACAAAGTCACAAATATATGAATAAATATAATATAGTAAGAAAGACACTGACTGTAGCCCTTGTCACAGCTAAGGGAGTTGTTTAGCCACACCTGTATTCACAAGCTTCTGGGCCAGAAGATGTGACTGGATCATGTTAAAAGACTGTGGGCCTAATTTATCAATTTTTATTTTCATAAAACCATTTGTAAATGTATCTGTTAATGGATACGAACTAACACTGACTTATCAGAAGAGATTTATTCATATTCATGTACATAAATGAGAAGCATGTTCACAGGATTTGTGATTACCATAAATTGCCGCCCCCAAAATACCATATAAGGAGCTTGTGCTTATTCCACTGCAGGCAATGAAAAGAAAAAAGCTGAAAGAAAAAGAAAGGTTCACAGTAGTGGAGATCGAAGTTCTCAGTGGAATTGCGATCCAGAAAACAATATTTTATTTAGCAGTCTTAGTGGTGGAGTATCTGGACTAGGGAAGACCAAAGTCTGGCAGGATATAACGGCTGCAGTACATTTGCAAGTTCGACTCATGCTGCAACAGGTGAAAAGAAAATTTTTGACTAGAGAACTGAGAAAAGGCCCACAAGCTAAGCACATCAACCGGAGGGGGAGGTCAGAGTATGGGCAAGCTCTCTGTGCTGGATGCAGGCATTGGCCAAACTTAAAGGAAAGGTGTTAAGCAGACTAGACTGCAGAATCGCGTGTTCACCAATGAGCGACAACGTTCAACAGCTGGCAGTGTGCTTCAGACCTGTAGCCATAAATGTTGGCATAAGGTGATATGATGTAGGAAAAATGTATGAAAGCAAATACTGGTAGTTAGCATTGAAGGTGAATAACAACATCCAGATTAATATACAGTAGCTACCTAGGCACATATAAACCCACACTTTAATGGATGCAGTGAAACAAGTCAGGACAATAACACTGACAGTTTTAAAATGATTTTTAACTGCAAATTACTGTTAATGTAGCCGTCGCACCAGTATAACCAAGAAGGCTATGTGTGCAGCTACTGAGAACCTCAGGATAATTGACACTAAATGTGCATGCATTATAGCTAATATTAACTTGCTCATTAATATGATCTCACTTCTCTTGGCTGTCAATCACCACTCAAAAGGTCATGCAGCGATTGGAATTGTTCCACGGACTGGTTGGATACATAAATATACAATTGCATTCATTACTTGGGAAATATTCGTGATATTGCTTAAAATATTTCCGCACACCTAACGTAGCTAAACGAAAAGCTAGGTGGTCACAACTTAACAAGAATGGGGAAAGTACATCTATTTTTTGCCAGGCAAGATTAGGTTTTAAAATGTGTCTATTCACAGACCCAATTATAGTCAGTTAAATAACAAGACCGGATGAATATTAAATGAAAATAACTGATGTTATTTTAGCCAAGTTCCACACAAGTATTTGGGACTCATTTAATTTGAAGGGCTTTTGGTTCTATATGTAAAAATGTAATTGCATACCTGTTTCGCTACTTGGGAAATATTAGTTTTAATAGGGATATTTGTAAAAGGAAGCTAAACACAGCACAAAGCTATACAAAACAAATCTTTTTGGTGATGTCCTCTATTTTACACCCAGTTATCTCCAGTCCGAGTTCATTGATTTGACTGATCTGTGTGTCTTGAATCTGGCACAAACACAGTTTAGTTCATCAGTGTACTCGACTGAATAAACAAGACTGTTTCTCCGCAGGTTTTGACCTCTGATCGTTTTGGTTCCCTGCCTCATGTGAAACATTTTCATTGAGTTGTTCTACTTTCTCTTGCAGTTATTCTTAGTTTGATTTCTGTGCTCCTATTTCCCTTGAAATATATTTTCTTTTATGCCTGTTGTTTGCTTTGAAGCCACATTCCTTTTACACAAAGGAAGTTTTATTTGACTTGTGAGCCCCTGTTTTGCGTGTGCATTCATTTGAAATTGTTTGTTTGAAGACACTGAAGTTAATATTTGACACAACAACCTCTGCGTAATCACTCATTACAGTCAAAGCAACCCTTCAAAGATGATACCTTCATCATTGATAGTGTAGATCTCTCTGTTAACAGCTTATGATGAGGAGATAAAAAAAAAAAACCATGTCATGTCCAGATCGTCTTATGTGTGATTTCCTGTTTGCCTTGTAACCATTTTTCATCACAGTAACAGGACAGAACAGGCTAAGGTGATGAAAGTTTAAAATAATCCATCCCCACCCAACTTTGGATGAGAGCACCTCAAGATATGTTTGCAAATGACCTCAGTGGCAGATTCACAGTTGGGGTGGAGATGGGGTGGGGGAGGAAATGGGTTATGAAGAGGGTCAGAAAAACCTGGCCAAAATCCCAAAGGCAGGGAGTGGGTCTTGAGGAAACAGAGAGAGTTCACTTCATGTTTATGCGCATATATATCCATATACTACATCCCCAGAGCGTTATGATGCTATGAATTCTGAAATCAAAATGCAGTTTTTGACACCTGCATATATATTTTTTAATCATTTATAAGTAGCATTTTCACCGATTCGCATGATGTCATTAGCCACAATGCTAAGCACACTATGCTAATCTCTAAATGCACAAAATGCATCCATATTTAATACACACTTCACTTAAAGGAAACCAACAGCTAGTGGTGTACCATTAAAGCTTGTTCAAGTTTTTCAAAACCACGGTTTTGAAGTCAAATATAATAACACAAAGTATCACTCCGTAGCTGGTCAACAGAAGAAAACAGTACAGCATATGGAGAAAAAAATACTCAATTATGTTATTGTAACGTTTTAATAAAGGTAGTCAGCCGTACAGGGTTAAAGAGTCAGACTTGCTCCCATCTGTGCAAGCATATTGTTTGGGAAGACAGTTTGTTCCAGTTTCTTTCTCTTTTTTTGATATAAAACCCCTATTCCCTCAGGTTGAGAAGAATGAAGAGGCTGACTTGAAAATTGAGCAAGATGCCAACAAACCAGAGGACAAAGCCCACAAGGCTGCCACCAAAATCCAGGCCAGCTTTCGTGGACACATAATCCGGAAAAAACTTAAGGATGAGAAGAAGGAGGACAGTCCGGCCATCCAGGAAGGGAGCGGCAGATGGGGACGAGAAGAAGGAGAAGACCTCTCCGGTGGCTGATTCAGCCGCAGAAGCCGCGAACGACACCGCCGCGGTGACCAACGGAGCCAAAAGCCCGGAGAAGGAAAACGCCGTGAATTCTCCCGCAGCCGCCGCGGCCTCTCCTACCGCCGCCGACGCTTCTGAACCTAAAAAGGCCGAGGCCAAGCCGGAGGAGGCCGCGGAAGCTAAAGAAAATTCCAAAGAGGAGGAGGGGAAGGCTGAGCCGGCGAGCGCTGCTGCTAAGGAGGAGGCCGAGAGCGCCCCCACAGCGAAAGCCGAGGAGGCGGAGGAGAAAGAAGAACCCAAACAAGCCGACGTGCCTGCCGCGACCGAGGCCGAGCCCACGCCTGCCAAGGCCCAAAGCGAAGAGACGGAGTCTGGCCAACCTGAGGAAAAAGGTGAGGCTCGCCTCTTTGACACTGCAGAGTCAAACAGGGCTTCCCACCCCGTTATGCAGGGCCTACCACCCCATTTTACAGCTGGGATTAGACTTCCCTTACGTTTCAGCTCAAATCTTAAAATATAAATATAATGGCCCTTCTCACACATGCAGCAGTAGGGCTAGGTTGTTTCTCTCATTTCTGACCGATGCGGTCGTCAGTTTTGCCCTAGGTTCCGACATTCATAAAAAAACGTACCTTCTTTCAAAAGGGCATGATGGTCTTAAAATAAGGTCAGTAGCATTACTGGTGTACTGCTGTTTATATTCAGTGCAAAGCGTTTACCACCAATCAGAATATATGAAAAATAATATAACCATGTAATCACATATTGACTTGAATAAGAACATTCCAGTAGTGCTGCATATCATAGGTGTAGAAAACTCCTCACTGTCAAATAAATGCAAGTATTACTTTTTCATTCGATATCATCTGCCGGTTTTATTTTGGTTGCTGCTGAACTCACCGGAGTGCGTGTGAGGAAAAACGACAAAAATGCAATACTAAAATTACATCTAATGCCAGGCTTAGATATTGAATGAAAAGAAGTTCCATGTGAAAAAATGTAATTATGACAGAGATTCAAAGGATAATGAATATCTAATAATATAATTTACTGAACTCCCGACCTCAGTGTTCAAAGCCAGTGTTAGAAATGAATGGCATCATATTGGATTACTTGTTTGTTGAACTACAAATATTGTACACCTCAGTGACTTAAACACAAAAAAAATCAATCTGAGTTTATACAACAAACTCTCCTACTCAGCGTTGCCCTTGTGTAATATCTCATTTTTCAACCACATCATGTCTACTTACTGAGGAATTTTGATTTATCTCCATAAAAATTGCATCACTGCATGATCCATGAAATGTGATGTAAGCAATTTGCATATTCAGGCCTCTGGGTGGCTGCCAGACGTTTGCCTGGTCTCGCCATTGCCAGCTATGGCCAGAGGTCTGCACTAGCGAAGCAACAATTGGCCCAGCCCCACCAGAGAAAATAGGGGGTAAGCCGGTTAAGTTTGTTGGTGGCGCCCACTCCGGTCATGCTGGGCGCCTGTGGCGGCACGAACTGAGGGTACGCTGACTGCATCATCCTCCGACGTCATAGGCAATGTGCAATTAGCGCGGCTGTACAGTGAACAGAAGCGAGATTGTCGTCAGGTGAACCCGAGGAGTCACGTGTTCGACCTCTCCTCCAGAAGGAGGAGGTCAACAAGTTTGTTTCAGTTCAGGTTGGAAAAAATTGGGTTTAAAAAAAAAAGCACATCTGCTAAATATTCAGTATTTCACCTTGCCTGGAATGAGCAAAGTTGTGCACAGCAAGCAGCGATATGTGACATTGCAAGTAACACAAACCACAATAAATGACCCAAATACTGTACGTGTGGAAAATATCAGGTCCATTTTAATATAGTATTCACGTCACATGTTTCCCGCGGCTATATTTATCGCTGTGCACTTTCAGTGGAAAAAAAAGACAGTTTGCAGGAGGGAGAAAGGATTTTTCCAGAAATCTGAATAACAGAACCTGAATATTTCACTAGGAGTGTACCGATACGGCTACAGCTGCAATCATATCTTATCCATTGTTTATGGTATCATTATAAGATATAACCATTGCCATATTTGAAAAGCTGACAGTACATTAAATCAGAACATGAACTAATAGAATTTCAGCCATGATGAATGACATAATGCTATATTTTCAACCTCATGTTTTACTTCACAAGAAATTGAAAACATTATGTAAAGAGATTCCAGGGGTGTGGAAGCCACCCTTGCAGAACAAAAATCCTGATCGTGATACGGTCTTTTACATTGGCGTTCCAGCTGGGAGGCATGAGCACAGTGATCCCTTATAACAGCAGACTCATACCTCTTAGCATTACAGAAATATTACAGCTTAAATTTGGCAACCACTTGACAATGCAGTGTAAAAACTGCAATGGAGCTTGTATAAGGCTGTCATCACCCCGTGCTGCGAACCAGCTAGACGGCTCACGAAAAAATCAATTTCTCACTGTAATTGTTGAGAAGCATTGAACAAAACCTCAGGTTTTGCATTGCAGCTCCCGAGAATACAAATAGACTTGTTTTTAGCACATTCTCCACGGTTTGCTTTCAAATGAACAATCAGACTGCGAGGACAAAAACACTTAATAAGTTAGCCACTGCACTTGTCTTATAATTAGTTAATTGTTTAACCTGGTAAGTACTACTTCACGCGAAAACCTCTTTTACAAGTCTGCCTAATGTCTCATTAAAAGTTCATTTTAAAAAATGTGCTTCAAATTCAGCTTTACTGGCTAGGCATACAGCTTGCATAGACTCGAGACTTCATCCATAATCTTAATGTTCTTTTCCTTTACCCTTTCGGTCAGTGGTGCACATCAGTCTTCCAAATCAGCTAAACTTAGGAGATGAGGAAACTGGCCTTCATCTTTCATAATCATCTCAACGAAATGTAGGAAGTCGCCAGACATCGACATCACACCAACTCTGTCCTAGAAACGCAAATCAATAACAGATTGCAGGAGCTTCTTAAATGCACAAAATGATAATGTACTGTAGCAATTAGCAACTTCCTCGGCTCACTAGGAATGATGAGCTTTTTATTAGCTAGCGTACAGTTAAGAGCAAGATTTGAGAAATTCTCATTAATATCAATTTTACCCGGCTCAACCGAGGATTTCAGGCAGGGTAGAAAAGGGATTTTTGGCAGCCCACCAAGTCAGCACTTAGATGTATCTAACGACACTAATGAGATTTGTAATGTTATAATGTTGACCTGTTTTGTGCTGCAAATATATTTGTGTTTTTTCCCCCACATTCTAGCCATGAGATGGATTCTTAGGGCAGATTTTTGGTGAAATTGAACACATGAATAAATAAGTACAGTGAGGTTGAGGTTAACTTAAAGATGTTCACACACCAAAGAATTTTACATTTGATTTTGGGTTTTTAGTGCACTTATAACCAGAATCATGTCAGCCCCACTTCTATTATTTTATTTCAGAACCTTTCAGTGATGTCTTTGCATTAAATTTGGTAAATTAATTGCCTGGAATATAGTGACTATTGACTAAACCATTACAGGCACTTAGTAGTTAGATGGAATATTGGTCTGAGCAAAGCAGTACATTTTATGCCTTATGTATAATGCATGGAATAAGAGAAATATTTTCTTTGTATTTTTGAAGCTCTAAACATTGCGTTGAGTCTTCCCTCCCTGCATTGAGCTTATAGGAAAAAGCAAGTTATTAAGATGTAAGAATAAATGTGGAGGATGACATGTACGTACTCAGTGGAACAACGCTTTGAGTTTTCTTCTTTATATGATGTATAAAAATAGCCTTGCAAACTTAAGCGGTGGGTACACCTGTAATAAACAGAAAACATTTTCAGACATGACCCTAGAGATAAATGAAGGAAACAGATTGAGAGAAACAGCAGCTAGACAGAGAACATGAAAATCTAAATACGAGCCATGTCACCTGGTCCTCGGAGAAGGTAGGTGGAACTGTCGAATATATATATGGAATCCAGGCTTTTCAAAGCAGATACGCTTAATGGGTTTACAGCGTAGACCCACTGGATTTCATTATAGACGTACAAAAAAAAAAAAACAAAGGTCAATTGGCTCTGCCTACCAACAAAAGACAGCTGTCAGGAATTAAGCCAAATGGGAAGCGTATCTCCAAAGGGTGGGAAAGAATGACATGCAGACAGGATGTAAATAACTGCGAGGAGCTTTAATTTCATGCTGGTGTCTCTTTCACTGCTGGCAGTGGGTGGAGGGAAGTCTGTAAACACAGGACGGTGGTGGGGCCGCTGAGCGTTTTATGATTAAGTAATACTCCTCTCCCAATCGCCTGTGTGCTACATGGGAGTCCAGCTGCTTCCCACAAATTATTTATGGAGGCAGACAGCTCTAGTGATTTATGTTTGTTCTTTCTGTTTGCCATCTATTGGAATCTGTCATTTCGAGACACCGCTCATCAGATTGCCTTGTCAATCTGTGAACTGAGAAAGCGATGGCGTATAATCGATACGATAATACGAGACCGCAAAGTGCCGCCTCAAACCGCCGCTGTCTCGGGGTGGCGGGATCCCACCGAGAGCGGAGCGACTCTGCTGGGTTTGCAGGGGTCCGTTTCCCATGGGAAACCCGTACACACGGACGTGACCTTCTTTCATCATGATCGGTTGTTTCGATATTGCTTGACGCAGCTCGACTTTCAAACGCTGGTGGAAACTGGGGAAACGTTTAGCGTATGATTTTTTTCCCATCACCTCTTTATATGAAACAACCATAAACTGGTTTGATGACCCCGTGCAAGAAAGTCAAGGCTAACTTAAAACTGATAACCCAGACTGCTTCAAAAGCAGCCTTAAATCTGTATCTTATTCTTTAAGGCTCTAAAATTATATTTGCATCAAGACTTAAGCATTAAAATACTTGAGCTGTATTACACTGTGTTCAGGAAACATGACATGTCATTTCTATCAGCTGAAATGGTTACATCACACAAGAGAGACACAGGTGGAATGGCCATGAAAATACAATCAGTTGAGTTTTGATGGTGATGTTGAAAAGATGGCATATCTAGGGGGTATAGGATGTCTTTGTGAGGGTCAGATTCAGGTCAACCAGACTGAGATCACTGGAAGGCTTTTGTGCGAGGAACAAAGCCGGTTTCAGGGAGATTCTGGTGTAATTTGCATAACAGTGCCGAGAGGTCTTTTGAGAGGCTCTGTTTGACCCTTGAGGCTGAAGCAGAGGGAGAGGAGTCACGTATATGTGTTGGGGTTTCGTGTTCTGGTTCGCTTAAGGTGGTTGGAGCAGCGATTATGTGTTGGGCTTCAAGCTCTTCTGGTGTGCCGTGGGTGGGATCAGAAGTAAAATCTCTCCACCAATGGTTTGGATGACCAGTAGAGTTCTTAAGATTCTGAGCATTGTGACATCACACGGGGTAGTGGTGTGTCATAAATGTTAGCCAGATCCAGGAGAGTGAGCCTGCAGGAGACATGAGCACAGTGTTCAACTCTGAATCCAGACTGGAGGGGGATCGGGGATCAATCTGCAAATGGGAAGACAACAGTTATTTATGAACATCTCACTCCAGGGAAATATAAGACACTGATTAGTGCACCAAGAGTAGGCCATATCCACAGCTTAGCTGAAGACTTGTGGTCTGTATTTATGCATTTACGTGATCAGGGGGTGCTGTTGAATACGAGGACAGCCAAGGACGCCAGTTTTAAGGCACATCACTTAAATTATCCGGCTGCTCTATTTGTTTTTGGCCTCATTTCTTGTATTTATTGTTCTTGCGCAACCTAGAAATTCAGGATCACAAATAAATAAATGCATAACCATTTTAAGACTGTGGGATTCAGTAATTGCCTATCAGGTTTCAAAGTTCTGCCATAAATTTAGTGAAAAAGGTTCATGTAAGTGTAGAAATATTTAGCAATGAATAGTAAATCAGTTGCATGAATTACAAACCTCAGTGAAAAGTAGGGAGGTGGTATGTTGAAAATTATGTGTCGAACAGTCAAAGTGCTGAACAGTCAAAGTGTCGTCCGTAGCGTGAGGAGTTTTTGTGTGGATTTAATTTGACGGACAGTTGCAGATCAGTTCTTTTCCGTCTCTGTTATGCCGAGAGCTGGGTCTGACAATTCTCCCTGACTTACACTGTGGTGAATCATGGATAGAATGATGCATTACGTGCTAGCCAAACCCATAAAGTCAGAGCATGACGATATAGAGGGCGCAGACACATCCTAGTCTTTTGAACCCATTTTTATAATTATAGCTACAATTAGAGCACTCTAATCTTAAATCTATTTCACTTAAGCTCCTCCTGGTTCATTGTAATATCGATTAGCTCTGAGAGCGCTGTGCCAAGTATTTGTGCGAGCAGTATCGCGTTTCAATCTCGTGTGTAGTGGCAGAATCCGATCAGATCTCAACGAAATATTTATACAGTGTTCTCATGCTCCAAGTTTAAAACCCAGGACAAGAGATAGTTGATTGGGCTTGTTCCAAAGCATTGCATTCTGGACAAAAAAATCTATTACTTTTCCGACTATTCTATTTAAATGCGTGTCATGCATAAATCTGTTCCATTGACTTACTGAAAAAGACAGTTGTGGCAGCAAGTTTATGTTGAAATAATACTAGAAAATTTAAAATTTTAAATCCTGCATCACTACAAAAAGACGACTGTGACTGAAATATATGTTCTTCCTCATTGTCATATGTTGGTCTAACCAGCCAGTACAGACATTGAGGTTGAACTGTTTAGTTCTGTCGACTTTTAAGTAGCCCACCAGGATGATTCCACCTAACATTCCTAATATCGTTAAATTATAAAGAAAAATTCAAAACCTTCTTACGGCAAATGACGTAAAAGTGCTAGATTTTCCCATTGCCATAGCCATTAAAAGTAAGTCTATAAGAGGAAATCGCACACACAACTTTGACCTGTCAACATGCCTTGAGAAGCAGCACTGCTGTTTTGAGTCATACTTTTTTTGGCCTGCGGAGATGTGCAAAAACACAGATGCCGACCTCAGCACTATACGGAACAAACCTGGATTTTTCCAGAAAACCTGGAGGACACAGAGCTCCATAATCTTCAAAGTGACTGAAGTAAAACTCAATGGAAGACTGTAATACATGGTCAAACAACATCTGTATCATGGGCCTGGAAGCAGGTACTTTTGGCTCAGTGACTCTGCTTTCTCTGAATGGCATATTTTCATTGGTGGTTCCCCTTTTCTGGGAACCAGAATAGAATAGAAAGAGATCACGGCAAACCCTTCACCCTGATTTTTAATATCCGCACAGATTATAATGCCATTTGCCATGCAGCCAAGTCTTCACTCAGTTTATGGGAAAACTGTAATTTTCCGTCATGTAAAGATTTCACAGTCCATTGAAAATGCTTTTTTTTAGTAACCTGCAGGGTTTCGGTCTGTACTCCTTACTTGGAGCAGAGAACCTGACACACTTAGACCTAACGCAGTCTTCCATACCCTTTGGGTGAGTTCTGAAATATGCGCTGCATGTAAAAACCAGGTGGCCGAGCTTTGACGTGAGAGAACAGCAGGCAGCTTTGGACCCGGGCCTTTGCTTTGGCCGTATTCCCCTGACTTTTCCGTTTCACAGACTCCGATTTCTGTTGTTTGCGGTGGTGCTGCGGCTTTGCTGACAGCACTGTCAAAAAGACAGTGTGTGACCGGGCTGTATCGAGAGGCGCTTTCACCAGCATTACTGTGGGCGGATTTTGCTCCCTGTACCTTAGCTAATGCGTGTTTGTGCGCTTATCGTCATGAAGTTGGCTGGCTCTGCCAGTTGGCAAGGATCAGCCTGGTAATTGAAATTCAGTCAGCAATTGAGGACCCATCAAATGTTTGATAGCTTTCGCTGCTATTTGTCAAGCTACAAATCAAGTTCTCATTACCCAGGTGCTTTAACAGTGCTTCATTCATTTACTACTCACCTTGGAATTAGTTTGAAGTGTCAGTGACTGTTGCTATGGAGATAGTTACACCAGGTTGTGTGGGTCGATGTAATTTAGGGATTGGGGGGGGGGGGTGGGATTGGTTGTCACCCATTTCCAGGTGGGTCACATGGGTGTGTATCATTCCTGCTTTATCCTTTGAGCAGTGTTTTTTTTCCAAGGCCACTTAAAGGACATGATGAAAAACAACACCAGTCGCCAAAGTGCTAAATATATCCACAAGCAGCAAAGACAACCATTATAAAAAATAACCAAAAATGTGAATGCTGGGTACCTAAAGTACCTAAAGAGACCAGAAGTGATTCAAAGTATTCCTTTGGGCCTTCAGATAAATATCGGTTGAGCAAAAGTATCTATTAGCTAGTATTCCAGCTAGTATTCCACTAACTGGAAGTTTGAATCAAGCCATCAAAATCATCAGCCGCGTGTTTCCATTAATAACTGTCATTTGCATCAACTAGCTTTAACCCTGACGCTAATAATCGTTTTTAAAACAAGCCCAATAACTGCTGTCTCAAATTTTTTTGCAAAAACAAAAAGGCCAAAGTCTTACAAGTGTTCTTGGAAACATTCCAGACAGCACATACTTGCTCACGGGAGATGCTACTTGAAGAGCACTCCTAGTTTTGATCCGCGGCTGGAGCTGAATATAGCCATTATAAAAAATGTATGGAGCACAACGTGCTCATGCTAAGGTATATCTATAGTATATCTGCTGGACATCAATAAAGTGCCTACAATACCTGTGGTCTGGAAACTGACATGTGACCTGCAGATCATTACGTTGTTTCTATGTAATTGTCAATTGAAATAAAAACAGAAACCAATTACAGATATTAACCCTGTTAGACAAAAAATATAACTTGGGAAAATATCTTTTGGAGTTGGCATGGCATAAAAACCAAACTTTGCCATGAAAGAAAGTGGCTCCATTCTGATTGTTCCAGTCTGATTGTTCCAGTGTCACACAAAGTATGTCTTACTTTGTGATTCATTCCTGCACCCTGTTGAGGCCTTTTAGGATAATTTTTGCAACATTATAATCCACAGGCATAGAAACTCCAACATATTCCATCTCTCCATGGGGTCATTGCTTGGCAGATTGCACAGCTGTGTAGCTACTGAGTACACACACCATTTTCAGGGTTATTAACAGTAGGCTTTTTTCTGTTTCCCATTCCTCTGGAGAAGAAACATGTGAGGGCATTGGCTAGAATTTTAGGATTGAGATAATTGGTTCTTTTCACTCATAAAGTGCAACATTAACTAGTCAGACCTATCTATAATAATATTATATAATAATAAGTGAATGCATATACATTTTTACAAACTGAGCCAAAGATAATATTGTCATGGGAAACATGTTATTGGATCGAGCAGCAATATTTTATGATACATTATTTTGCTGTTGCTCAGATTTGACTGGTTTATCTTTCCTCGATTAGACAACATTCATCTTCTCTCGTAATTTGGCGCTGACTGCATTTCCAGTGTTGCCGTGAGAACAGTCACGCAGCGGACACACAGAATTGAATATGAGGCATATTTTAAATGTATGTGGACAGATGGATGCCACATCAGACGTGCAGAAATTTGGTTGGCCCCCCGCTAGGCGCTTGCAGGAATGTGTGGGACTAAGCATTATGGGTAAAACAGTCTCATAATTAAAGGGTTTTTTTTTAACAGGCATGATATGTGTGATTAAGCTGGTTTGTATCCTTGCCCTTTGCAATTACAGCTTGGCTAACACAGATCATAAATTTGAGTAACTTCCTGATAATTTCTGAGACAAGGTAACATTTCATCTGAGATATTTCTATGCCATACCACTTTTCACCCAACCAAAACATATCATACATACTTAACCATATATACTTAATCGGCAAATCCCTCAACTTTACTCCAAAGACAGACACTGAATGACATTTTGGATGTTTTGTATTGTACATATTGTATCACTGTTCAGCAGTTAGCTAGCTAGCAAACGGTGCATTAGCATGGCATGCGCAAAACCACAAAAACCATTTACTAAAACCGAAAACCGTTATTTTGTCTTTCTTCCATTTCAGATGCTGCAGAGGATTCCAAACCAACTGAAAGTTCTGCCCCAGTAGAGACAGGCAAAGAAGAAGATAACGCTAAGCAAGACTAAGTCTGGAAAAAAAAGGATTAAAAACAAAATAAAAAAAAGGTTTCTCTAAGCCTATTGATTGTGAGGACCGTCAATTTTTATTTAAATGATTTTATTTTTAATTTTTTGTGTGGCAATGATTTTCTAAAATTGGGGGAGTTCCAATTTGAGGAATATGGCTCAAGCTAGCATCAGTGTAAGTTCACAATTCAGCACGATCTCATACAGCATGGTTAGCAAAAGTCAGGATAAAATAAATTTGCAGCCTGACTCAGATAAAACTACCAAAATAACGAAGCAGTTCCTTCTCCTTGAGTACATCAAGGCTGTTTACAGATTATCCGAATTTTTTTCTGATGTAACCGCACCCCAAAAAAATGGAAATTTCAATATTAGCTTGGATGGTGTGCAATTTGCCTTGAGAAAATTTAATATATACAAACTCTTCAGGAATGTAACATTGTAATTCACCGGGACAAGAGTGGCTTGAGTCATTTAACAAATGGCATTGAAACCCCCCAATCAACAGGAGCGTTTTGCAGTCACAGAACATTAAAAAAAAAACATGTGTGGCTTCTTTTAGGTGTTCTTGGTGTTGTTATGACAGTTTGATATGACCAATTATTTGGAATTATTATTGCACTGTATTAAGAACAATGACAATTTAACAAAATAAAAAAATATAAAATTACTCTGGTTATTTTCTGTTGCAGTGAGTGCAATGTTCCGTTTAGATATAAGAAGTTAAAAATTCTTAGTGAATAAATGGTTTCAATTCAGTGTGGTGGGAATTAACTTTTTTGTCTGTTTTCAGAATAAACAATGTGCCAATTACAGTATAGTGTGTTTTTTCTGTCAAATAAAAGATTTGTTGAATGGTATAATATCACAATATGTGACGTATGAATGTACGTACTTTATTTCTTTCAGCACTGTCATTAAAACAAATTGAATGAAAAATTCAAAATTTTCCACAGCAATCAGATACATAAATCATACATATTAATAAGAAAAGCAGCAAAATTGTTTGTTGCATACACCATATTGATTTGAATTACATAAAACATCCCATGGCACATACTGCCAAGAGTTTGGTATTACGGCAGACATACAACAACAAATCTATGAATTCAGATTGATTTATATTTCATGTATAAGCACATGCAGCCATATCAACAACATCACAGGGAGGCAGTTTTTTGATTTTTTAGAACTGAACTCTTTTGAACCAGAAGGGGCATGTTATAGCAGGCTGTAGCAGCGTGTGTTGAGTTTTCTGGAACTGGGAAATACGGGAATTTGATGATGTCAAAAACACTGAAGCTTCTTGTGCTTTTCATCAATGAATGAAACATACGTCCCAAAGCTATAATGTATAAATAACCAGTATTTTTCACACGGAGAATGTGTGCGCAATTTTGAGAAGCAAGGATTGGTTGTTGTATGGATAACCTTAATGATTATGTATTGTGGTGAATGTGGGTTTAGGCTCTGTCTGAGCATGGAAGGAACAGGTGGAGACGATTATGAAACTGATGGAGTTTTATTTCCTGTTTTGACACAGCGCTAACTTGGTTGTGCAACCTGCTCTCTGAAGGGTGTAGATAGCTAGAAGACCATGAAAAGTGGTCTCTTCTGTTTAACATATCACTATTCCTCCTCCTTAGCCTAACACCATAACTAGCTTCCTGGTTAAAGATTCTCCTCTTTTTCACCCAAAAAAACCTTCAAGTCCCCTTGACACAAATGACAAACTCCCTTATTATTCAAAATCAGAAACCCCAATCAGCTACTTGTGTAAGTGCTGCAAAATGTCACCGTGCTGTTGGGAATTCCAGTCGTGGAAGATGGCAGAAATTGGAGTGAAGCTGTCCAAAAAAACCTGTGTTTCACAGCAAAACCACAGAGATATCAAAAACGGAATTTATAAATCTGAAATTACTGATGAACTGAAAGGGAATTAGCATTTCAATTTTGTCATATCAATTTCAAATGCAGATTCAAAAAGGTCTGTATAAGCATGCCTTCAGAATGCTATCATAATTAGACAAAGCGACATATCTTAGCATCCATTGAAGGGCACAAGAATACATTTTGGGAAATAGTATCAAAGAATATCATTTGGGGAAAAGTAACAGGCTGACTAACAAGTAAGTACTCAACACAAAGATCCATTGTTGTCCATTCCATTCTATGAGGTTAACAACTGACTTGTCAGCTAAAATGGAAAAGTAGCTAGAATCGAAAAAGACAATAAAATTCTCATTTCTTGCTATAAAACAGTTTCTGAAGAACAAGTGGGGACCTAACTAGAACTTGACTCCTTCTGGGTCTTTCCATCATCAGCCATTTGCTGGCCTGGCCTTGGAGCACCAAGTAACATGCAAGTCCAAATTATCCCGAAGCAAGTTTATAAAACTAAATAAATAAAATATTTTTATTTACAAACTAAAAGGAAACCCTAATGGATAAACTGAAGTTAAATCCACCCAACAGTCCTCTTTCTGAGTCCATATTTCCACAGAATGTATCTAATAGCTACTTATTATATTTAAAATATTACTACTTGGATACACTGCTTCTTTCCCAATACACATGAATACACATCAAGAATATTCTTATTAAAAGGAGGTCAGCACATAATCTTTACAGACAGAGCAAGTGTGCTGCCTCCAAATTATGGCTATGAAAGTGTAACAATGGAAATTTATCATGTAGGTTCTCAATGCACGTTTGATGTTATAATGACTAGTGTGAATGTAGTTAAAATCAGCACTGAATCGTGGAAATGAGGAAATGAAGCATAGTAGTCACTGCCAGCTCAGTCACAGAAGTCAAATTCAGAACAGTCTCTTAACTTGTTGCCCATTATGCTTGGCTAACCACGGTTAGTTTGCTAGTTTGAAAATTTGAATCCTAACAAGCCAGTTTAATGTGACACTAGGAGGGGTAAAAGCGAGTAGAGATCCGCTTTTCGGACTAAAGTGCTTTCTGAAGAGACAAGTCCTAATCCTGAGTCCGAAGGTGGACATACATATGACTCCATTACTTGGGGGCCGGTACAGTCAGGAATCGTAACTGGGATTTGTGATTACACAATAATGGGGAAGTATGTCACTTTAGTATTCTTGGGAAGACAGAGAACAAGTTGTGCAGTAGTGTTCATAATTTACTACAGTTTACAGTATTGACTGGAATCACCATCCAACCGAGATGTCCTTAAGGCAAGATAAGGAAGTTGAGTGTCAAACAGGGGAAAGAGAGGAGAAGCTGAACGTCATATGCATCTGAGAGAAGCCACGGGATGACATGAAAGACCATATACATTTCATATGAGGAGAAAAGGGAGTATTGAAAAAGTATAGAGAATTGGGGGGAGAAACACCTGTAGGATGGTCCTGGGAATGAAATAAGCTACCACCTCAGAAAAACACAGAAGGATCATCCAGCGATGTTACACTTAATCCACTGGCATTAGCACTACCAGATATCCCAATGGCGGTTGAAGTGAAGGAGCGACTGGTCGACAGGAAGGTGGCGGAAAGGAACAGTAGGATTAGAGCAGAAGGGAGAAAGGATACTCTCACAGGCTACAGTGCATCACTGATGGAGAGGAGGACAGTCTCAGTGGACGGGGAATCTTCGAAACCAGACTGGAGGGGGTCAAGAAGGTCATTCTGTGAGAGAAAGTGAGATACCAGGCATTCATGAGACAGAGGGGGAGAAGATACTAACTGTTAATACTGGATGACAGGGGGATTTTAAGGTGAAACACGGCAGGCAAAAAAGTCCCTTTTGTTGTCACTGGTCAATATTGAGATTTTGGATTATTATGTGCCTGTAACATTTTCATTCAGACTAATGTACTACATTCACTCCAAGATGTTCATTTCACTATGTTTTGTCTATTTGCGACCACAAGTTTATCTAGAGTTCACCAAACGTTAGCATTTATTAGCGAGATACGGTTATGTGACCATTGTTTAGGGTCTAGGGTCTGGATTTCTAGGGTTTTGAGGATAACGTTTTTTTGGGTTAGGGTTTCTAGTGTTAAGGTTCAAATTTAATCTTGAGTTTAAATTTAGTCTCGAGTTTCTAGGTTAGGGTCTCTAGAGTTAGGTTGTGGGACTGTAGGGTCAGGGTTTCCAGTTTAGTCACAAGTTTAAAGTTAGTCTCAGTGAACAAACTGAGTGATGAATAGGCTGCCTCTTGAAATCTCATTGGCTGATGAAGTTTAAAGGTCATTTCTGGCTACGTGATTCGCTGAAATCCATCGCATGACATTCTCAGAACTTCCTCCTTTGCGTTTGGCACCAAATTTGAAACCAGGAAACAGAGTGGGGAAAACACACAGAATTTATGTTAAACCTTCTCCAACGAGACGTGATCCGATATAAATTGATAGAAGAAGAGTAACTGCCTGGCTAAGGAAACCTGATCCCAAAATTGACAGTGAGTCTGCCAGAGAGTCACGAGGGGTCAGAGCATCAAGGCGCAAAATTCAACAAATGGGGAAAGCTCAGGAGGATGACAGTGACAGCCTAGCCACACAGCAGTGGCTTATAACGCACGTGTCCCGTTTAAATGAACTGCTGGCTGGATTGCTCTCTCCAAATTCCATGGCAGACGGTCTAAATATAAATGTAGATCCGCAAAACCAAGGGTTTTGTATCAGTCTTCTGTTTGAATGTAGAGATGCAAGAAGCAAGAAAAAGCACGTTTTCATCCACACATCTTCAGGAGTCAACCAGGGGCGATGTAGCTTTTTGTGTTACTGTCAAAATGGTCCCATTAGCACAAGAGGACTCTGGGATATGCCAAAATAAGGAAGACCATTAAACTTTCAGGCATTCAATAATTCCACCTAAAGACATATCAGAGTCACAACAGGACAGTGACAGGTATAATACAGAGATCTGAGAAGTGAGAAGCTTTCAGAAAGAGTCAGGCAATGCAATACGATCTATTTACTGCATGTATGTTTGTGCTGTATAATGAACTGAAATTCCGTGTCAGAATAATAAAGTACTTTCATGAATTGACATCATTACAGGTCTGGTGATTGACTTTGAAGTTTTATCCTCATATTGTCACTCATATATTTTGAAAGACAGTGCAAGGAGAGACAATAGGATCACACAGGAAGAATAAAACAAGTGGAAACAATCCCATGATGACTGTGCTAATGTCTTCCTTGGTTCAAGTAAAGCAATGGAGCGGGAGGCTACTAGATGAATATGGGTTCGATCAGTTCTTCGCCATCACGTACGCTACACTGGAACGCTCTCTGATAGTGACTGCACAGCATATAAAGGTGCTGTTACTTTGTGCAGACGGAAAATCGGGAGGCAAGCAAGTGGGAAAGCTCACTGCTTTTAAATGTAAAAATTTGACAAAACTCCTATAGAGAGGCACTAAAATAGAATAATGGCTTTCTTGAAAAAATAAAAGCAGTATTATGGGCTGGTCTCCTCCATTCAATGTCACCTGACGGGAATCCACTCCATGCCAATGAGCGTCTCATTCAGTTATATGGTTCCATATGTCCAAAAACTATGTTTGTAGGCAAAGGCAGGGTTGCAGCTATAGCCAGTATGGCTATTGCCGCTTTTAATGAGGGTGCCTCTGCAAACGGCAGCAGCGATTGAGAAGTTTGGCCTGAGAACACCGTCATCAGAGCTGATGCAATTACTGAGGCGGATGATCAAAGAGCTGCGAGAGCCGATGCTGTCACGACCGCGGGTGCCAAGTGTAAGAGAAAGTCCTCTGATTCAGTCGAGAAGCTCAAAAGACACCGGCAGGAATTAAAAGAAGGTCTTGCGTATGGGGCAGGCATGTAAAATGAATTGGGGGGGTGGGGGGGGTAGAACAAAGACAAAGCAGTTCAGTATGAGGACATGTGATAAACAGGTACAGCGCAGGAGGGCTGCGCAGTTATTTGAAGGTCATGTGACTGCATGCCTATAATCCTTAGCTGTGGTTAATGTAACCATACAAGTGTATATATACAATTTAGATATATTCTGTTGTTTTACGGGCAATTGTGGGATATGATTGAATGGGTTATTGTTGCTATAATCATTAAATACTACTTATTGAATATATGAATTTGCAATATATATCTTTAATGGCCATTTTCGCCAAATGTGTTTTTTTTCTGTACTCTGAAGCAAAAATCTCAACTTCAAGAGCACTTACATGAACAAAACTTTTCATATTCATTCATAACAGTATCCTTAAGGTTATTACAGATTACATATTATAAATATAGTGAAAGTAATCAACTGGCATAGTTTCATAGTGATATCTTTTAGTTAAAATTTTTCCCTTATTCACCTGTACTGTCTCGCCCTAAGCAGTGGCTTGAGTCTGGCCTTCTTGGAGGTTTTAGCCACACCTTTGGCATTATGGGATAGCATTGATCATGGAGGAGATGAACAAAGGGTAGCCTGAATGTCCGTTGAAAAAGCAAAGGAATGGGATTCAGGGTGGTTAGATTGTGTTAAGTCAGGAAATGCGGTATGTCATGATCTGTAATACCAGAAAAATTTCAAACAGAAATAAAAATGTGGGAAAGGCAGGTATGAAAGAATGGAAAATAGTGTCATGGGCGTGACAAATATAGTCAAAACAACAATTCTCACATTTAAAATCATCTAATTTTAAAAATGAATGCCCTCTTTTGACGTCTGGTACTATAAATACTGAACACAAGTGAGGTTAATGACAAATCTAAGGCTAATTACTCACTTATCACTTAACCAAAGGTATATCATATCAAGCTAATTCAATAACATCATAATGTAATTGAATTATGATTACATAATAATTATAGAAGCTATTAATCTTCAATTAAATAAAACATGAACTGATAGGAAATGACCAGTCTGGTGGATCAACCTTTGTTATAAATAAATGCTGAGAACCGCAATAAATTATAGAAAGGTTTACTGGATGGTTCACGCTCAGAAAAAGACTAAATGTAGTGTCTAGGCAACAGATGTGACACCCTACCTTAAGACAATGAATTATGAAATTACATTAACAAAAAGCAAGAACATGAATGGAATTAGAAATTTGACATTTTGAAAGAACTGGAAAATACCAATTGCTTATCTAACTGAAGAAAAAAGCCAGTTTTCTTTCTCTCTCTGTAGAAAAAGGACAGAGGACTCACGAGCAGCAGCAAAAACACCAAAAAGGATAAATGGAATGTTTAAATGGAACAACAGTCGAATAACAAAACTCTGTTGCCACCATTGTCTCTCCAGCTAACCTGCAGAGAAGAAGAATGAATGAGCTGACTCGACCTGTATCTGACCTGCCCAGTGGAGTGAAGAGGAAGTCTGAGTGAAGATTGAAGCAGACTTCATTGTGTGGACTGAGCACCGAGGCCTGCTCCACGACTGACTTTAAAGTCTTATCACTCCTTCCTCACCCATACATAATTCATTTTATGGAGGGAATGTACCTGAAAGTTTATTTAATGCTGAATTCACTACTTAAAAATCCCAACTTGTGGGTATGAACGAAAATGTCTTCTAGGTTTCATTATCAGCCTTTATGAGCATCACAATGATAAGCTAATTATTATTATATTAATTAAGCAATTATGTGGGCTGAAAAAAGAGAGGTTGGAGAAAGGAATTGATAAATACTAAAATGGTCATTTTGCTGTGATGCCGAGAAGCTCACACACAAACACACACACACACACACGCGCACACTCATTGCTCTGGAGCAAAATCCCCCCCACTCCCAGGTTTCCTATCTTTTGGTGTTACTATTAAAGGCAGAATGCTTTAATAGTATTACACAAATGTTCAGTATCTGTCTGTCTTTCAGATCCGCCCATACATGACTGTGGTCCCTGTTCAGCTGAGGACTCCACATTTGAAGTACAAATTAATCTTTACCAATAAACACAAACACGTATCATAACACCATAACATAGACAGAGAGGAGACTGGTGACACCTGGAAGGAGTTGCCGATGTCTTATAGCTGAAGTACTCGGCAAAGCTGCCAACAGATAGGGCAGGGGAGGATAGGGTGGAGGAATAGGAAGGTCCAGAAGAGCAGAGGGGGTGGAGAACATTTAATCGAGGTTAGATGTAGAGTTCTGAATTCTACTTTGAAAAAAGGAGATTTTAGCAGATGTGAGACTGGAGAATTAGGCAGACAGGTGGAGTGCTTGGTTGGAGAATAGATCCGCTGGACAGTGGGTATCCCCCTCATTTCCTCTCAGAAGCACTGAGTGTGGTCCTGTCGACACGGTGAATGTCTAATAGCTAAGGGCCAGGAGGAGACAGCCAAGGTCTGGAGAAAACAGGAAATAGAGAATCCAGGGAAGACGATTGCGAGGAGAGCTGTGCAGAGGTGGCAGAGTCCACACAAAAAGCAGAGGATTAATAAAGAGATGGGAGAGAGGTGAGGATGTGAGAAGAAAAGGTTGCAGGTGACAAGCCGTGGAGGTTGGAGTAGAATGTGACAGAAGGAGTCACAGTGGAGGGTTGGGGAGATGGAGGAAGGCAGATTCAAAGAAGCGATCAAAAAACGGTATGCTAACTTCATCGCTCGACCAGATGGGTGAGGTATATGCGAGAAGGGACAGGCTATGGAGGGGCTGCTGGGTAGCACGGTCGTCAGGGGTGATCCAGGTTTCAGTGAGGGTGAGGAATTACAGGACAAGGCGGAAAGTATATGCCATGATGGAGTCGACTTTATGCATTGCAAATTGGCAGCTCAACAGCCCTCCTTTGATGGATGGACTGTCAGCTTTGCCAGTGGACGGTAGGGGAGGCTGATTGCTGTCTAAGAGTGGGTGTGATCGCGCGGTGGGAATGTTCTCCGCCGGCGATATGAATGGAAATCGGAAGGTGACGCATATTGCCTCATATGCACTCTCTTGATGGACGCCCTTGTTTCAGCCTGACGTAGTCTTTAATCATATCCCACGACAGCCACTGCTATGCTTTCAAGCGCGTACTTAAATGGCGCAACCCCATTGCAGCCGTGAATATATCCTTCTGCTTAGCTGCTCAATCAGATTACACATCTTGTTTAATTGCCCAAATGGCTGTAGCATATTTTTGGGAATAATTAAGCGGCTTTCCGGCAGCCATGCTTCAGGATGTGAAGATAGGATAACTACCACGTCATAATATGTGATGCTAGTACTCTAAGGCTATGAGAAAACATCCTACTCTTAAGTCGACAACATTGCCATTGGCAGGTGATCTGCCCTATGGCCCGATTCAAGCAGGCTAAAATCAGAGAGAGAAGATCTCCGAAGTGACGATGTCATTTACTTGGTAGAATTCCTGGTATGACAGATTGAGTCAGCATCCCACTGCAGATGGAGACGCACCAACTCTGCCATCTGGAGCTTAGCTCCTGGTAGGGTCAGCCATGGAGGTAAGGTCAAGGGGGAGGCTTCAGGAACAGAGTGATCCAACTAAGACTTATAACCAGCTATAAGGAACGTATGAGGAAGACCCAAGGGGGGACTGAAACTTGAGCCTGACATCCAGCAGCACCCTCAGGCCTTCGTCTGGGGAAAGTCTCCAATAGGAATAGCCAGAGGACGTCAAGAAACACCAGGGTCCGCTTAAATTTACCGCCATCGATACCTGCAAAAATAGCCGTAGGTACGATTTCAGAAGAACAATCAGGTTTGATAATGGTAGAGATATAATTAGGCTTTTGGTGCCTGGCAGGACGACATCGGGTGGCAAGGCCAAAAGAGAAGCTCAAGCCAGAGCCGAGGCAGATGTCCAGCAGAGGATTAGGTAGCTAAGCAACCCTCGGTGGACTGAGAGAACCCTGGAAATCCAGAGGCTGGCAGACGGGTGACAGCGGAGGCCTCTTCAGAGTCAAGAAAGCAGTGCGCAGTCCAAGCTACCGTGCCTTTGAATCTCTGTGCTCAAAGGATGGGAAGAACGTTATGAAAATAGCAATTCTCGGTATCGTGGGGTTTCAGGAATTAATGGCTGTGTTTTAGAGTCTGGCACTGTGAATACTAAACACAAGCAACACCGATTGCTAAAAATTCTCACCTAACCAAAATATAAAATAACTTTAAATTGATTTAATTAAACCATTATTATTAAAGATATTACTAATTAAATGACGAAATTAGTGGATAGAAAATGAACGGTCTGGTGGATCAACCTTTGACAGAAATATACACTCACAATCTGAATAATTTCAAAATCCCAAGTTACCACAGCTTAAATTCTCTTTACTCAAAGGATGGAAAGCATTTCCTTAAGGCTCAGAAGGCAATGGAGAGAGCACTTCCATGAACTTCCCAACCACGACAGCACTGCTGAACTAGAAGTTACTAACCATATTCTCCAGATACCTGCTGGGGAATTGAACACAACAGCAATTCTCACAATCCAAGGGTTTTAGTAATTAATGTTTAATGCCTGACACTCTGAATGCCAAACATATCTAACACTAACTGGTAGAACATCTCACCTAACCAATAATTTTAAATAGATGTAATTAAATAGTAATTACTGAATTAATTGATGGATCAACCTTTGTCTGAAGTATATTGAATAATTTTTTAAAAAAGCTTATTGGATGTTAACACGGAAACAAAAACAAAATTCCAGGCTACTGACTGGCCTGCCACTGTAACAGACAGTACATTGGAAAAGAAATTGACAAAAAAAGAGCATTAATGGATCACAAAGTAAGTGAATGAGTCAGTGAAATGAAAACTACCCAAGCCAATTACTCACCTCTCCTGAGGAAGGACGGAAGAATCACCCACAATAGCAGAAAACACAAAAAAGGAAAAATCCAAATGCTACAAGAGGAAGTAAAGCCAAAGAACCAAAACTCTTTCGCCACCAATGTCTCTGTAGAAAACCTGTGAAGAGGAAAACTGAGCTAACTGGCCTTGGCCTGTACACTGAGCCGACTGGGAGCAGAACTGTGTACTGAGCCTGGATTGAGTTACTGAGCCGTACCTGGCAATACCTAATACATTTTTTTGTTTGGCGGAGTGCCTGAAAGTTTATTCAGATGTTTCGTATTGTGTCGCATACATTTCGCAAGTAATGGCTGGTTGAAGTCTGTGACTAATGAACATGACCAGGTGCTAAGTATGCCCTGTCACACCTGTCATGCAGCCATCTTCAGCTCTGCCTTGTTTTGGGGGCTGGTTGCATTAACTTTTCTCTTCAGCATAAATGAAACGCATGTTCAGCTGGATTGAAGTTGGGCGACTGTTGAGAATTTTCCAGTTTTGGGCTTCAGTAAATTCCTTTGTTGCTTTAGCAGTATGTTTGGGATCATTGTCTTGCTGTAGGCTAAAATGCTGTCCAATGAGTATGGAGGCATTTTATCGAACTTGAACTGACAAGATGTTTCACAATTCATTCTGCTGTTGCTATCAGCAGTTAAATCATCAATGAAGACAAGTGAGTCAGGACCTGTAGTGGCCATGTTCAAACCAGAACACCCCCACCGCTATGTCTCACAGATGGGTTGTTATGCTTTAGATCTTGAGCATTTCCTTTTGGCCTCCACACTTTACTCCTGTCATCACTCTGATACAAGTGAATCTGAGTCAAATCTGTAGAAGGCCCTTTTCCAGAATTCTTAAGTCTCTTTTATGCTATTCTTAGTAAACTGTAATTTAGCCATCCTGTTTTAGCAGCTAACTAACGGTAGTGCATCTTGTAGTGAAGCATCTGTTGTTTAAGCGTCTTTCCTCCTTATGGTGAGAATTCTTCTGCCATCAGCCGCAGTGGTCTTCTTTAGCCTACCAGGTCAATTGAGAACAACACCGACTATGATTTGCTTGGCTGTCTCCACTCAAGTACCAACCAAGCTCATACCTGCTACGCTTCTGCACTTTGTCATTGGAGGTGTTTAGGGCGGTATGTTCTACAATTAGCCCGACTCTTCTGGCAGCTGAGACAAAAGCGGAACCTGTGCCATTGTTCTCAGCAGTTAGATACCATCCTGAAGGGTTTACTGCAATGTTCCAGCAATGTCCTTGAGTTGTAGACCAATGTCGATTCAGTGATTTCAGATACAGCCCATTCTTCACTATGTGATGGTTACCTCAACAAATAACATCTGTTACTTCATGCTGCAGCCGAAAGCTGGACCTGGTGTCTCGGACAGAATACAGCTGGTCAAAGAGAGCTGAGGAGGAGGAACTGAACTGTGGAATTTGTGGATGAAGAATCAACCCTGTAGTCACAGAGCGCGGTAGAGTTGAAGGCTCCACGTTTACTGGAGGTTGCAGTTGTGCCTTTGGATCTTCATAATTTCATAAATATGCTCTTTGCATACTGTTTACGTCAGTAACACTCTATATATAAGGATAATATATATACTCTATATATAATAGATAACACTCTATCTATTATAACTGGCTCGTGTTGAGTGCTTTTCTTTCTTCAGCCGAATCATTTTCTAAACTTACAGACAATGACTAGCTGCCCATTAAAGCTGCAGTCATACAATACTGATATTCAACACTTTTCAAACTGATAATTTTTTATGTTGTTGAGCTACATTTCAACGTACATCTTGATATTTGAGTTTGAGACACTGAAGTTTATATTTGTTTGCATGTTTTATAGAACTGACCATCAATTTTGTAGTGTTAAAAAGTTATTGCCCCTTTAGTTAAATCAATGTAATGAAAATAAAGCTGTTCTCTCACCAAGTTTAAGGTTACTCTACCCTGAGGAAAACACAAAGCAAAATGAGATTAGCAATTACTAACAAATGAATGTTTGCCTCAACCTTAACCCAAACAGGTTTTTCCTCCATCTACTTTTTTTGAAAAGTAGTTTAGTACACAAACCATCACAGTAAATGCATACCTTATTTGTCAAATTCATGAGATACTTGTGACGTGATTTTTTTGTTGTAAATTCTGCCAGTAATGCACTTGATTTTGTTCCTGATTTCCCATATCATAAATTCCTGGAGATAGATATTCCATTACTGCACTGCCCCCTTTTGTGCGGAGGTCTAATGACAGCTGTAAATGAGGTGTGGATCCAATGGCATGCTCTAATTTTGCTGTACCACCTTCCCACAGACGAATCACACAACAGGGCTGTTTACCTCCAGCCCTGAAGGGCTCTTATATCTGCAGGTTTTTTGCTAGAGCCACACACTACACCTCACTGCCTCACTCATTAATTCACCTTCTTTGGTCCAGCAGGTGAGCTCATTAGTGAAATCAGGTGATTCTCTGTAAGTGGTTGCAGCAAATACCTGCAAAATTCACTGCAGCCCTCCAGGACTGGAGCTGAATATCCCTGGTTCGTGATTTTAATGCATTTTACTGCTGGATGTTGTTTATGTGTTTCCTGTTTCATTTCTTCTGTTTGTTTTTCTCCTTCCCTTCCTCCTTCTCTCCCTCCCTCTTCCAGACTCTGCAGTTCTTTGCTTCTGGCCAGTGCAGCTCCACAGCGGTCTCTTCTCTGATCCGAGTGGTTTCTTACCATTCAAAGACTTCCTTTCCACCACTGTTAAGTACCACTCATAATGCTACCACTCATAATTGCGTCCCAGACACGGAGGACATTGCTTTTTTTTTCTTTTTGTGCAACTCGATGCTATGTATATTTTTCACTAATGCACTGTAATTTGTCCTCTAATGTGCCGTCCTTCATTTTCAGGCCCTATTTGAAGGGAGCCTGCACTACCAACGGAAGCTTTCACAGTAGCCAGCCACTGTTTAGCTGGCTATATTATTTCCTCGGTGTGCTAGCCATGTTATTATGTTTTTTGTATGGCAAAAGCTGACATCTGATCTCTAATAATATCTCATATTAGTAAATCTCTTGAGCAGTGGCAAAAACTCCTGGTCAGGCCATGTTTGTTTTTGGTTTAGTGAAGTACACTAAAAATGTGTGTTGGATTGGTACCCTAAAGCATGTACATATTTAAGTATATGTACTGGCTCACATACTGGAGGGAGTTTCGTCATCATGATTCTATTGACGAAACACAAAACAAGACTATGCTTTTGTTTTTGTTTCTGTATAGTTTCTGTTTTATACGGCTATAACTAGTATTGGGGAAATACTAGGGCAAGTTGCTAACCTGGATATCTTTTCATGTTTTCTGTGGAAAATTAAAGGACAGTGATAATGTACTGAACCCATTTGTGCTGAATCGGTGTGGGACAATACCATACATTTGATTGGTGGAAAACAGAAATGCGATACCAAGTTGATACGTGTTCATTTCAGTGCAGCTCAGCTGTCTTTTACACCAACTCTGCATAATGTACATTTGCCTGACCTAAGCTTCATACTTCCAGTCATGTCTGATAATAGCTAAAATGGACATAATTTTTGTGTGCACCTTTGTCTATGTCTGTGTGTGTGCGTGTGTTTTGTGTTTCAAAGCGAGAGAGGGAGAGAAATTAACAGTTACTGAAGATATAACAGGACGAAGTAGAGGTGGATTAATGTCAATTTACTTTATGGCACTCAAACACTTAGCAAGGGGAAAGAAGTAGTTTCAAATCAAAACTGAAGAGCTGTGCAGGGAGTCCGGGATTTAATGCTTTTGAACATCGTTGCTCCTGCAGACAGACTCCAGAGTGTATTTTATGAACAGAAACAAGACAATTATGACTTTTTTTTCTCTTCACAATCACAAGTTAGTGTTTTGTAGCAAAGTGAGGAATGAGATGGTCCATAGGTTTAAAGAAAAAAAAAGACAGGAAAAGTAATGAAGATATTCTGGAGATAGAACCTAGACCTCCGCAGCGGCTGGAGCTGAGTGAACCCAGTTGATTCTGCGCTCCGGCGTTGTTGAGCTGCTACGGTCTCAGCTGCAGCTGAGCGAGCAATCCCACACGCTGGCTGTGACATTTCTCACACAGTAACGCCGATCTGTAATTTGATCAAGCATGTTGGATATATTGTAATATATACAGAATGTTCACCCTTATAACTCAACTCACAGCCTTATTCGGTGAGAAATGACTGTCGCGGTTGTTGGTTCCCAATGCTTTTTCTGAAGGGGTGGAGGGGGTGGGCGGAAGGAGGGGAGGGAGGGGGAAGGCATGCTCTCAGATGGGTGCGTAATTCTTGATGGCCAAGCAGGGAAACACAACTCCTCGTTAGAGAATTAACAATATGGATAATATTATTTTATTTTAGCATGTTACAGGGCGAGAAACACAATTGTACCATTAAGATATTAGGTTTTCAAGCTAACTTCAAAAAACGTTAACCTATCAAAGCAGTTCAGTCCACTTTCAAATACAGAACATTGAAATTAAACACCTTTATTTTGTTTCTTGAATTTTAATCTTAGGTACCTTTTCATACATACCATTTCAAAAAACTGACAGATAACTTTACGTCTAAACCAATAAAATAGAAAAAAGGAAATGAGCTTGAAATGGGGAATCTGTCTCTCGACATCACTCCCGCGCATAATGACTTAATGACGAATATGAGTTTTTAGACATTCCATTGTGTGTTTTATTTCAAATACTATCAATATATTAACTAGCACGCTCAACTCACTGCAGATGAGTTTCGTATGTGTTGGAACCCATTCATTTTCCTCCAAGAAAAAATACATGATTTTTGGATTATGCTAAAAGGCAACAATCAAGACTGAATTTACTGATATTACTGACAATGGAAAATAAAAATTAATCAGCATGTGTTTGTACCACTGCATTGGGTAGGGATACAGTAATTCCATAAATTTCATTAAAAAATATTATCCATGTGCATGAATTACAGTTATTTTTTTATTTTTAGAAACACTGGATTTGACACACATTTTTTTTTAAGTGCCGATTTTTTTTTCTAGTTTTCAAAATCAAATGTCTGGTTTGGATAGATGACTTGACTGTACATTTGAAATGAAATGTTTACAGTTTGTTTTGGCATTCCACTCACGGTCACTTCTGTGGTGTCTTTTAAAAATCAGTCCCCAAAAATGCATACATTCTATAATAAATCATATTTTAATCGGGAAAATCCCTCAAACTCCAGGGCAAAGCTATCTGTAATCGGAGAGGTACAATAAGCACACAAAAACGACTGTAGTAAACTGTTTTAAAAACATTATCCTCTAATGTTCAAGAAGCACATGGTGCAAAATGATGCTACCATAGAGACCACTACAAGTTAATCATCAACAAATTACTAACCTAGTTAGAAACATGGACATATATTAAATCCTTCTTTTGTATATATGGACATTGGATTCAAGTATATACACTATAAAATGAAAGGATGGCAAAAGAAAAAGATCCTTAAAACATGTTGAGACATATATTGATTTCAATAGCTTAGATTAAAATAAAACAAAAAATAATTGAAAAACGAAAGCAAACATTGTCATTCATTGGTGCCATACATGTCTACCCAGGTTCCAGCTATACAACCTTGTGGTAATTCATATACAAAATGGAATGAAAGACGTTGGTAGCACAAAAGCAAATATGGCAGGCAATTTCCGAAGCTAAATACAGCTTGCCATAGAGAAACTGCTCAGCGTACATTAACCAGTTTTTCGTTTAATCTTAGAAGATACATAATGTATGTTATGCAGTTATGATTACTGTTACTGTTGTTATAGTTAAATCAACAGGTGTTCTCCTTAAAGAAAAATACAAAAATTTCTTATGTACAGTATTTTTGCTTTGCATGTCTTCACTCACAAAAATTGCTCCCTCTTTTAAATGATGCAACAAGCTACTGTATGCACTTAAAGGCAATTACTGAATGCCTCATAAAAAAAAAACCCTAAGGCCATTCTACTGTTTTGTACTGTACATCCTCATTCAAGCTACAATATTACCTATCTTCAAAAAAAGTGTTGCTTCCAGCAATGAGGCCATCAGGCTCGAGGGACAACAAGCAGTATCAGTGAAATATATTTGACAATATTTACACCTTTTTTATATTTAATTTCGATGTTAACATCATTATGCAAGTCTACCCCTTGTTTAAGTTTTTTTTTTTTTTTTTTAATCAACTACATATTTCACAGAGATTTTGCTGAGTGTTCGATCGTTTTTTCTTTCCTTACAGCATGTTTATAGTATGTGTTTACTTAATCTATTTCAATTCGCTACTTACATTTGGCAGCCATGAAGTTATTGTCCCATAATGCACTAGTTACAATAACGTCTGTTAAAATTTTACAGAACTTAATTTCTTAAGGTAACTCGCTATAAAACAAGTTTGGAAGCCTTGTGAAACTATATGAAGAAATTATAGAAAATAAACACAACTGAACATAATATTCGGTTTTTCTCTCTGTTGTTCATGACCGCTGTACTTGACTTGAAATCCCTGCCATATCTGAGATGTCAATACAGTTTTTAATTTCTCTTGATCGCATGCCTTTCAACAGCCTCCCCGAAACCCATACTAAACAACGGAACGAAAAAAAGCAAAACAAAAATACTGACAGCAGTTAGCAAGACTTCGGCAAAGTAAAAGAGATTGCAATAACTGAATCTTATAAACAGCACTGTTTACTCCTTAAGTAACTTTTTACTTCCATTTTTGAATTTATTTAACTAAACATTTTAATAGCTCATTCTTGTTTGCTTTTTTTTAATACTGTTTTTTTTTTTACGCCTCAGCGCTTCAGGTCGTTGTTACATTATACAAACAGTCTCAATGTAATTTAGCTGTAATTTGTGACGGGACTTTGAAGTTTTATTAACATTTGAAGAAAAGGCAGGTGATGGAGGCCAGTAGAAGCCACAGTGAGTGGTTGAGGCACATGCAGCCGCTAATGGCCCTCCCTGTGCCTGGTCCTACGGAAGAGAAGAGAAGCACAGTTACGATCCACACATTAAAACACACCATGAATGGCTTTATGACCCCCACCCCCTCAAACAGAGAAATTCCCTCCCCCTCATCTATCCCCCATCTATTACAAATGACATAATCATGCATCTATTAGTACGATTTTTAAGGCGTTTTAGAATGTCAAGTCTGAAATTTCCACCACTTCCTATACAAGAACCAGCACCATGGACATTTAAATGAGAAGTTGATAGCTTTATAATGACTTTCCACTCCCTCCTAACTTTTACCAGTGCTTCCTAGTTTGGTGATTTGTGGGAAAATGTGTGGGCCAAATGCACATCAAGATAGATGGAAGTGCTGTGAACGCCACATTTCATAGCAGTTACATCATTCTCACCCGCTAAAGACTTGCTTCTCTCATTGGTAGCTGAATGAGGCGGGGCTACCTCAAATCACAATGACAATTTCCACATCTGTAAAACACCCTCTAATGTGGCTAAAAGTTATCATTTCCAGCAGTAAAATTGTAAATGATTTGTAAAGAAGACAGAGCCATTCAGTGAAGCATGAAAACATCTGTTTTTAAGCCCAGCCCAAACTCTTTATGAATGCAGCATATTATAATTTTGTGTATATGTTCCATACCACCTGTCTTGAGGTATGAAAGCATGTTAGTTCAGAAGCATCAAGACAGACATTCATGTCAGCTGCATTAGGTCAAGCAACTCTACATAGCGTAAATCAGAGAGCGATTTATTTTCCTATGCTGTGGACCTTGATCTTTAACTCACAATGGTGGCTGCATGCTAAGAAAAATACCTCCTCCATTATTCTTGAAAAAACGTCATGAAAAAACACCTAACACAGACATACAATACATACAATGTTAGCAATGCTTAAAGTAAAATTATTTCATTAATGTCTCCCATCCTGACAATGGTTCCTTCAAACTGGTCAGGTCTGTTTTTAGGCCTTTTAGGTTAAGCTGTGTGCCAATGGTATTTGACAGGAACTCCTGCTAATAATTGTTTTTTACATAACTTTCAGAGTGACAGACCAGTTACTCCCAAGATGTTCATATCTCTGAGGTTCTTCTGCAGGTATGAAGAAATTTTTACACACACACACAAACATACAAACACATTTTAACAATATTGCAAGGTCGATGTGATCCGTCACAGGCAAAAAAGGATTAGTCAATGCAGAACATCAAATTGATTTATTTATGCAGAACAGCAAATTGATTTCCACAAGACCACTCCAAAGGCATCACAACCTAGAGGAATGGTTCTGTTTGCATAGACCACATTGGTTTCGCCTGTGTTTCGGGGGCTGGGATAAACTCACTCTGTATGTGGCGAGATCAAAGGCAAGCAGAGATTGGGGGGGGGATAAGGCCATGGGAGAGCACAGGGGTTTATAGCTCCGTGGGGTCCTGTAAAGCATCGAATTACCCTGGAGGAAAGACAAGCCGCAGTACAGCACCTATCATACAGCTGGAGACAGGGCCCATTCATTCCGCGTCGGACACCAGCACCATTGCCAGGGCTGAGGGAAGAAATCGCTGAAGCAGGTTACTTAGCACAAGCGGGATCTGTGTCTCGCGGTTGAGTTTTTCCCAGAGCTTTTCTGGCCCTGGTTTTGGCAGAGCCAATTGGCAACTGAGCGCGCCCCAACGATTTCAGCGGAATACATAAAAGGCCACTCTGGCATTTTTTTTTTTCCGCGCAGGGTCTGAGGGAGGGGTGGAGGCGGAAGGCGTGTAGTTTTGGCAGGGGTTAGCGGCGAAACCACCTGCTACAGTGTGGCCGGGCTCCACAGTGGGGGGGGGTGGTGGGGTGGGAATTGTGACATCTCTGTTCCAGCCCGAGCGCCATGGAGCCAGGCCCCCGCTTCTCTCATTAGCATGCGGCTCACCGAGGACCCCCGCTTCCACCCAGACAGGATCCCTCGTGGGACCCCTTAATCAAAGCACTCCAATCAATAAAACATGGAGGCAAACGCCCAGCCGCGGCGCTAACCCTCCCCAAAAGGGGAGCGATAATTTATTCCTAAAAGGGAGCGATTTTTACAGTGACATCGGCCACGGCTGAAGGATGTTTGATTTATAGGATTGAATTTTCATCCTGCCTCCTCAATGTTAGCCAACATGGAGAGCTCTCTTTTGTTTGCTGGCGATGATTCATGTAATAATTGCACCTTAAGCCGCTGCACAAATGGTAATAATCCATACGTAGGCACCTTTCTATCTATCATTGCTGTTATTGATATAGTAATTACAAGAGCAAGCTCTGTCTTGCTTTGCCTATTATAGGCGACAGAACGAATGATACAGCTAATGTGGCTTTCGGCTGTGTTGGCTATAAATGCAGTCTGTCGCTAACACAAGGCATTCCCAGACATTACCCTGATATACCAGAGGGCATATTTGTTTAAAGGTTGCTACAAGGCTAGACAGTTGTGTTTTTTATTAACAATGTTTTCGACGTTACCTGTTGAACTAATGCTAACTTGTAGCCATGCTATGTGTTGTGTAGCGATGCGAAGGATTCGCATCTCTCATTTCCGTGCTCGGTTTGAGCATAAAAAGGAAGCGTGCACTCAGATCACAGCCTTGGGTGTTTTTTACAGAATGAGCTGGAAAAAAATCAGTAAGGCACAGGACTATTGACCACTTTGACACTATTGACAAGAGGATACTCGATAACATCTTTAGCAGAACGTTAGCCATTCAGCTGCAGCAAATGTAAATTCACTTGTTGAGCAAGTATCAGAGTTTATTTCATCCTCGTTCAAAATGGTAATCAAATACACCCACAAAGGTTGAACACGACTTTGGTACAAGCATTAAACTTCTAAAAACGATCGTTATATTTTATAAACCAAGCTCGATACCACTGAAGATTTCAGACAGATTTACAGTGTCCTCTTCGACGTTTGGGACCCTGAGCTTCATTGACTGTGTAAATGCTGATAGCAATCGCAGAAAGAATTCTGAATTGTGAAGAAACATTGCATGTGCTCACACAAATGCTACCAAACTCATTTTATGGTGCTTTATCCTACAGCAAGACAGTGATCCTAAACACAGTGCTAAAGCACCAAAGGAATTTTTCAAAGCCAAAAACGGGAAAATTCTTGTCTCACCAAGTCAGTCACCTAATCTGAATACGACTGAACTTGCATTTCCTGAAGACAAAACAATGCAGCTAGCACCAAGAAAGTGGGAGCTGACGATAGCTGCAGTATAGGACTGGCAGAATATAAGCAGAGAGGATACATCTGGTGATGTCTATGAGTCACAGACTTCAGGCAGTAATCGCATGAAGCAAGTACTGAACATGGCAACTGTAATTTCTAGAACATTAATATGTCCCAAACATTAAGGTTCCCCTAAACAGGGTTTATATAAAAAGTGCTGTAATTTCTACAGGGTGAAATCAAAATGTATAAAAAACCTTGCAATAAAAGCTGGGAATCTGCTCTTCGACAAATTACAAACGTGAACTTTTGGCGTACAGAAACGAATCAACAATTTGTGGCTTTGTCCCCAAAATTATGGAGGGATCTGCAATTTGCGTGTTTGTGTGGGTGGGTGGGAGGCTGCTGTGTGAGTGTACATCTTTGAAAACTTTGGACGTTGTAATTGAAAGGTTTTATTAAAAAAAGATACACTTTGAAAGTCATAATATGCTAGCTCTTGGATATGCCATGGGGAAATTTTGGCATTTTTGTCTCTAACTCAAAACAGTAACCTTGGACTCATCACTATTGAACTTTCTCGTTTGAGTGGAACCTGTTTGCTTTTACATTTGCGCGAAAATACATGCATTGATACCACTTCAAATGTCAAAAACCACTCATTTGTGAATGAGATCTGGCCTTTTGTCTTTCATCTAAGACTGCCTCCCAAGCCTGAGAAACAAATCTACACAATATGCTGAATGAACCTTGACAAAGATACTCCATTTCATAAATTATTTCAAGTAAGATTAACACAGTGCAGCCAGAATCACACCTAGCTAAAAACAAAAACTGCATATAAACCTTTCATATTGCACAAATAATTTGATTAACATGCTGCAGACAGAGTCAAACCTAGTAACAGATAAGGACATCAACAGCATATTAATCCATACTGCATGGAATATACACACTGCAATCAAACCTACAGTCTGTCCCTGTTGCAATTAGGTGGGACAGGAACTGCTGACCCGTATGGCAGTCAATGGCAATGGTACACAGGAAGTGAGACCGGTCCGTGGCTTTGACAGAATGGGCCAAACAGGAAGTGAGACAGATCTGTGGCTTTGACAGTATGAGACAAACAGGAAGTGAGACTGCTCTGTGGCTTTGACAAGATCAGACAAACAGGAAGTGAGACTGCGCTGCGGCTTTGACAGGATGAGACAAAAAGAAAGTGAGACTGCTCTGTGGCTTTGACAGAATGGGCCAAACAGGAAGTGAGACAGCTCTGTGGCTTTGACAGAATGGGCCAAACAGGAAGTGAGACAGCTCTGAGGCTTTGACAGAATGGGCCAAACAGGAAGTGAGACAGCTCTGTGGCTTTGACAGAATGGGCCAAACAGGAAGTGAGGATGATCTATGGCTTTGACAGTGACTGAACTGAAAGGAGATCAGATTATTCTGGGACTTTTTAGAGAGAGACACTAACAGAGACTACAAGTAAGATATTTCTGTGACTATGAAAGAGAAAGACAAACAGGAAGTCAAGACAGTTCTGTTGCTTTGACACTTAGAGACTAACAGGAAGTGACATAAATCTGTGGCTGTGGCACAGAGACAAACAGAGACTGAGACTGATCTGTGGTTGTGTGTGAGAGAGAGAGAGAGAGAGAGATGCACAGAGGGCTAGCCACGCCTTGATCCCTTTGTTCCTGCGGCACGACTTCCTCCCCCTGCTCCTTTCTGCCACACACCACGGCACGCCCCTTCCTGCCGAGCTGACCACATAATCACCATTCCACCTCTCAGCTTCTCCCAGCAAAAAGGCTGTAGCGCCATCTGCTGTTCATGCGCAGTTAATGAATGGAAGTCTGCCGTTTCCTGAGCCAGCAGTATTACTGGATTCAACACACAATTCAATCAAACTGATTCATTTTTGTTTTTTGTCCAACTGAATGTTTTAAATCAACAAAAGTAAAAAAAAAAGGATATATTTTGGCTTTCTAAATGTTATATCCTGAGGCCACTGCTGTTTGAAGATAAAAATGCATGTGTATGTGCCATGGAAATGTATATTACTGATGTTGATTAATACTATTTATTCAGACAGTCTTACATGATTTTACTTTCAAATTCCTGTTGATACATTAGCACATCATTCTCCTCCATTTCAATGGAAAGACAGCTCTTTGGCGCACATACACAGGTAATTTCCATATCCTGTAGCACAATTCTTTCATTCGTATAAAAGCTGGAATGGGGCTTTACACCAGAGAGTAGACAAATGGAGACATTTTCAATTCGGCTCAATGCGAACGACCCCTACTGAATTACAGAGACACTCTCGCGGGAATTGCGCGATTGTTCACTTCCACATGGGGTAGAGAATGCCAGGCAAGACTCTCTTAAGCCTCTACCCCTCTACCCCTCACAACATTCTCCAAATGTACCCCTTATTTTCACTCTTCTTCTGCATTTACTAATATAATACAATTGTTTAGGATGCATTTATACATGTTTTTCATACTATTACAATTGTAATTACTAGAATTATAGGTCCAGAAATCTAAAAAAAAGATTTTGAAAATTTTAAAAACCTTACAATTAAAGGATTTTTCTGAAAAATTTCTCTTGCTTGTACTTACATATCACACACACACACACACACACACACACACACAAATTCAGAACTGTTCATGGCAGAATTCCTCCAAGTGACAAAGAGTCAATATCTGGATACAGATACAGGTATTACACCACAATGAGTGTTCCAAGACAAACAATACTCTGATAAAGTATAAAGTTTAAACTACTGCAGACATTTTGAGTGAGGGGTGCAACTCTGTATCGATGATAAAACAGCAGTTTTTCTGTGCATCCCAAAACAAGAAAAATTGTATGAGTAATTCATTAATTCACCCAGAGTGCCGGTTCTAAAACAGATGACAGCTTAGACCAGAAACAAAAATGAGTGATTAAAAAAAAGAAGCAGAGCTCTCACCCTAAAAGAGCTCTTTGTGCTTGTGAAAGAATTTTGTGATGCCATCAAGGAAATATTTCCCGTTAATCTTGTAAATACCCACCCTGGTGTTGCCAGCGTCGGGCCGAGCTATAGCCGCTAATCAGCGTGTCCGTTTGAAGCGCCGGAGTAAAGTAAGGACACGCTGGGAACGGACACACATGACCCGCTTGTGCGGGACGGTGGTGTCACAAGCCTGCCGTTTCGCTGGCGAAGGGTCTGTCCCGAGCCCCCGGCCCCCCCAGAGAACCCGGCGAGCGGGACGCTCAAAGCCAGCCGACGAATCCCGCGCCCCGCCAGGCCTCAGCGCTCTCAGCAGCTTAGCGGAAAAAAAAAGCCCGCTTTGTGTGCCGCCGCCCCTCGCGGCCATGGGCCGACTTCCCCTGTCCGAACTGGCTCCCCTTTGTCCCCCGTTCAGACGGGCGACACACAGTGAGGCTCATTGTGACGGCTCTGCTTAGGGCCCTAAAAATTTGAATGATAAAAACTTCAAAGTGCTGCTTTTTAGAGATCTCCATTCGGTGGAAAAGAGGCAACTGTCTGTGTAAATGAACCTTGCATTCTTAGGCGGTGTTCATCTTCACTCTCAAAGACTTTCTTTGGAGCAAAGGGCTAACTGTTTCTCTCTACGGGAGGCAAGGTAAAACAGCACAACTGTACAACGCAACTGAGTAATTCTTAACTACAGAGAACTGGTTAAAGATGCCAATTTTTTTTTCCTTTTCAGTGCTTTGTCTTGCATCCTCTCTCTCTCTCTGCCCCATTGTTGCAACACTCTCCAGCGATTCAGCAGGGTACATTGACACAGCCCCCCTGTGTTACACTGTGCAGTTCAGCTGCAGATTTGCGCAGACGCCGAGGCCTGAGACAGTGTAGCTGGTGTGCAGGTGGAAGCTAAGCTGCGCAGCTGCCATGCTCTAGGACTGTGTAAGCGGAGGCTCGCAAACAGATCAGCAGCTAAGGCAGTGTTGTGCAGCCAGGCGAGAAACCCCACGCCGGCATAATCCGTCCCTTCCTTTTGGCAAGATGAGGCCAATTATGCGCCTCCCTGGGAGACTCTGGCACGGGAGTCAGATTCAGTGTGAAACAGGAAGAGCATTATTAACCCCTGCGGGAGCTCTGATTCAGTCAGGATTCAGTCTGAATCAGGAGGGGCATTACTTCCCTCTGTTTGAATCATGATTCAGTCAGGATTCAGTCTGAATCAGGAGGAGCATTACTTCCCTCTGTGTGAATCATGATTCAGTCAGGATTCAGTCTGAATAAGGAGGGGCATTACTTCCCTCTGTGTGAATCATGATTCAGTCAGGATTCAGTCTGAATCAGGAGGAGCATTACTTCCCTCTGTGTGAATCATGATTCAGTCAGGATTCAGTCTGAATCAGGAAGGGCATTACTTCCCTCTGTGTGAATCATGATTCAGTCAGGATTCAGTCTGAATAAGGAGGGGCATTACTTCCCTCTGTGTGAATCATGATTCAGTCAGGATTCAGTCTGAATAAGGAGGGGCATTACTTCCCTCTGTGGGAATCATGATTCAGTCAGGATTCAGTCTGAAAGGTTTTTATTTGGTTAGAGAATAGGGCACAAAGGAGGACATGTCTTCATAATGAGTGAAATGCAAATCATTTCAATGGCTAACACAACTCGTAAGACGCACTCAGATGTTTGGAGGCGAAAACAAAGGGAGGAAATTATGCTTAAGTCTGAGCTGTGCAATATTGACAGTAGAGTTAATGTGTTTGGCTGATATAAAAGGCTTTAGGCTTAAGGTGATTACAGAAGATTTTCTAGATTAGGAAAAAATATATAAACCGACACCTCAACACTCAAAGCATGAAATGGTGCCATTCAGGATTCCATTATGTAGATCTCTCACTGAATAATACATAATGGATTCCTCCCTACTGTATATAATTCATGCAGAAAATACACTGTGAGTGGTTGCACAACCAAAGAGGAAGGAATGACAGCTTGAAGTAAGCCGAGCTTGCTTAAACTGTTTGTTGTGGCACTGAAGCCGGGTACGAAGGGTAACATGAGGACAAGGCAAAAAAAAAAAAAAATTAATCGCAGCCCATTAGGAGCCATCGATGGAGCAGTGGCGCCATCTGGTGGCGTAATTCTGGAATTACATTCTTACACTCTGTTGATCACATTTTAGTGAGACAAAAAATGTTACTTCTAATTTCTTCATTTTTCTTATTTACTTCTACTTTATGACTTCTAAAATTATTTAATTAGGAGGAATAAGATAACAAAAACAGGGTACTTGATGCAAAAAGATTTATGGTGCGCTGTGGCGAAGCGACAACCACAAACAAGCCACTACCATGACAAAAACAACATTGACAATGGCAAGGACAACATCACCAACAATGACAGCAACATCAGACTAATGATCCATGTATATTCTGTACACTTGTTTTGCAGCAAGATGGATACTTCACAGTCAGTGTTCCTGTGGACAGTGACCCAAATTCATGCTTGAGCACTCAAATGTTGGCAAAAAAAAAAAAAAAAACATCTTTTGTTACAAATGCTGAACCTATCCATCTGTCTCCTGGCTTTGTCACTATATTTGGATGCAATTTTGGCATAAAAAATGACAGCAACACACATTTGGGGGCAGCCTGTAGTCTAGTGCCTACAGGAACGGGACCCCTGAGGTTGGTGGCTCAAGCCCAAGTCTAGCCACAGCAAGAATACCATTGCTGTTGGGCCCTTGAGCAAGGCCCTTAACCCCACATTGCTCCCAGGGGAGATTGGTCCTTGGTTAGTCTAATCAACTGTAAGTCACTCTGGATAAAAGCATCAGCTAAATGACAATAATGCAATGTAATCTGGAAAAGTTGTATTTTTGCCTGAATGAATACAGATAATAAAACAAATAAATGCGCTAAGAGCTTCCCTTTGTGGTCTACTAACCACGTCCTAGTACTGATAATGAATGAACTGGTGCCAGTGAGGAGAAATAAAAATGTATTAGCAGTACTGGAGGTGTAGGTAAAATTTAAAGGGAACCGGTTCATATAGTGTTGGAGGTCTAAGTAAAATGTAAAGTGGACAGTTTCATGTAGTACTGGTGGTCTCAGTAAAATGGTTATTTTCCATATTATGTCCCTATTAAAAAAATAAATAATAATAATTCAATACAACCTTTTAGCAGTCATGGAAAGTAAGCATCTTAAAAGTGTAAAACAAAAAAAAGAGATCAATCTCTATTGTTTCGTATAATATTTTTTCCAATACCTTAATCCAATATTCCAAATACAATATTATTAAAAATCTGGATGCTGATAAAGGTTGATGACAAAGCAGATTGCCCCCTCTGAAAATACTTGTTACAGCGTTGTCACCAACACCTGTTTAATTTGGAAATGTTCACATTACCCTCTGGCTTCATGCTGTAACAAGATTTCCTATGCTTAGAAAAACTATGCCCTCTAGTGGTTGTTAAGGGTATTGTTAAAAAAAGAAGAATACACTGTGGTGATATATGACTGTTCATTTAGGGTTGAAAAAGCACTGTGTATATGCCATGTATTTTTTGTGCCTGGTGCATGGCAATTATTTCACTCAATGAATTCAGTTACCAAACATTCCAATGGAAATAATAATCTGGTATTCTGTCAATGAAAAACACTGAGAGTCAAGGAGCAAACAAGAATATCGAATGTTAAAATATGAATCAGCTTCATTAGCTACGCTGCTGTGTTGCGTCATACACCCACATGTAGCCAAACCGACATCAAGGCCTGTATTGACGGTATGTTCTTAACAATGATTCACCATTTAAAAGCAAGTCTTTGCTCTTCCTTCACAAAGACAGCTCGGCAAGCTTTGGAAACACTGACAAAAGTTTTTCAAGCAATGTTTGTTAAGACAAAAAAAAACTGTTGCCTTTTTCTTGTGAATCAAAATGAAACTTTGCAAAGACATTCCCTGGAATTCAATCAAATGCACTTAAAACTCCATGAACTAAGATCCAAAATAAGGGGTGTAATTTTGCGTGCACCCCCAAAATAATTGTGCCTCTAATCATTCCACTTAGCTATCCAGTCACGCTGTATTTAAAATGTTTGTGGTTTTTGATGCGCCAACATCGTCGATTCTTGTCTCAGCAATGCAAAGAAAGGCAAGAGCGTCTTTGGGCGCCGAGGGGAAGCACTAAGTGCAGTGACAGTCTATCAAAAACCATGGACTGCAGCTGACCTTGGGATACTCAATACATTCTTTTTTTTCCCACAGCCATTTTCTCTCACTCTAATTTCGACAGCAGTTTCTGCGCTGGCCCTCAGGTATATGATTAGCGAGCGGGGAAATCCGTGTTTCCCTTTGATGAGGTGGCTCCGGGCTCCTGGCAGCGCGGCCCTGAGAGAAAGCGGGCCCTATCTCTGCGCATCTCAGCCAAGCCTGGCTCCCCAATCCATGAAAATCAAGCTAATACTCTCAAGGGCAGCAGCGAAATGTAGAGGCAGGCTCGGACTCTGAAGTTTTATGGTCTTTATGTGATAGAGAGAAGAACCAGCGCTAAAACAATCACGATTATTCCTATATTCTGGAATTCTGGAATTACATTCTTACACTCTGTTGATCACATTTTAGCGAGACAAAAAATGTTACTTCTAATTTCTTCATTTTTCTTATTTACTTCTACTTTATGACTTCTAAAATTATTTAATTAGGAGGAATAAGATACCAAAAACATGGTACTTGATGCAAAGAGGTTTATGGTGCGCGGTGGCGAAGCGACAACCACAAACAAGCCACTACCATGACAAAAACAACATTGAGAGAAGAACCAGCGCTAAAACAATCACGATTATTCCTTTAACTGATAATAACAGGTCTGTCTACCACTTATTAAGGAAGGAGGGAACAATTTAGGAGCAATTTCCTTAATACAATTACAAAAAAAGCTTCCTAATGGGTTCTCCCAGCAGGACAGATGAAAAGGTGCTGCAAAAAACTTTATTTTCTAGGAGTGCACAGTTGGTGTGCCATTACACATCATCTTAGCCTGTAAGTTCATCCTATTTTTATCGTATAACTTTATCTTAACGTTTGGTCTGACACAAAGAGCAAAAAGGTATTTCTCAACTGGAGGAGTAACTTAGGCACTGTTTTGACTTGTTTCATGAAAACACGGATGGAAGGACAAGCTGGCAGGAACGGCTCCTCCATTAGCGCGAGAGTGACTCCGCGAACCCCGGTGACCATCGGACATTCCGGTCAGCTCCACTTCCTGTGAACGCGGATTGCTCTCTTCGGCTGTCGGGCCAAAACATCTGTTTGATTCTTATTTTGACGTTCCACTGATTTGAACAAAATAACTCACCAACATGTTGCGATAAGCACAGGCCAGTAAGCCCTACTAAGCAAAAATGTTGAATTAATGAAGATATCTGCACAGCGAGATTACAGACATGATTTCCTTTGCGTTGGGTAAATGTGTGGGTTTGAGGTAAAGGTTAATTTAGATCTTATCTGACATATTTGTATAATTTTTTTCCCCCCAGAATCTACAGTTTAAGACATAACGCTTGAATGCTACTGGAATAGATTCACTGATGCAACTCTCTGCAAGAGTATGATTTTTCTCTGGCAAGGGTACCATTTATATTTGCCCCTTGCTCAAGCATGCAAGCCTTTAGAAAAGGGCTGGAACCGAGCAAATGTTTTTTCCCTGGTTATCATTGTAGCGTGCGCTCCTCCTTTGCGCTCCACAGTTTTCCGGCGACATGTCTATCGGTTCCACTTCCTTCGCGCTGCCGAGGGGGGCTCAGACACACTTAACGAGGGGATTCAGCCGTGGCCGTCTGTGGCGGGAAGATTTACATCAGATTCTCCCCCCACCCCGCGCCCTGCAGGTAGATATCACCTTTGTGTCATGTGTGCATCCCCAACGCTCACAACCTTGGGCTCCTTCTGTGGCACGCCTGGTTTAGCCTGAACATTATATATGTATATATATATATATATATATATATTTATGTATAATTTAAGCGCATTAAATACTACACACAAAAATAACACACAAATGAGGGATAAATATGTAATATGCCAAGATCCCTGCAGAAAATTTGCCATAGACACACTGAGTGATGCTATTCAAGTGGGACAGTAATGTTATAAAATCTGGCTATTCACAGCCCAAAACAATTCACGGTACGATTTTTCACAAGGTAATGTGTAGGTAGTGTGTAATAATACGGTGGATTAGAGCTGTTTATATTCACATTCATCATGTCGTCTTCCTTTATTTAGCTGGATCTGGAGTTAAAGAATTGAGGTCAGATTATTTTAGAATAGAAGGGAACTCGTCAAAACACAAATGACTCAACTTATGAATATCTTCAGGTGGACTCGGGCAATATTGAGTTGGACGAAACCTAAATCATTAGGGATAAAACTCTCCTGATTACTGTGTTTACAATGTTCTTGAGCAGTCTTCATAAATACACACAGACTTGGCTGAAAGTACATATTACTAAAAATCTTACCTTTAGCATATGTAATTGTTCAATATTGGTATTGCAGAACTAGGCACTCTACCATAAAACTGTAATTATACAGACTGTTATTTCTTATTATCAAAGTGGAAAAGATAAATATGCCTGGATGACTTCAGTAAAAATAAACAGGAGAGCTGATTGGAACCGCTGTTGGCTAAAACACTGAAATGACTGCATGAGTAATACACTGCTGCTTAATATCGAATTTAAAGTCAACAACATGAAAACTGACCATATTGTTGTTTTACCGAAACTGAAAAATGTGGTGTAAAATAGTCAAAAGACAAGACTTTTCACCCTTTATGTCTCCTTCTAGTGAAAAGAATCATTTCTCAGTTGTTGTCCAGGTAGCACTACCGATATTTTTTGTGAAGCTGTTTTATCTTTGAAATGGTTTGTACCTGTGCCCCTAGCACCCTACCGTGAAAGAACTCAAGACTACTTCACAAATGAAGGTTTATTAATAAATGTATTTATTCAGTGAATGTCTTAGTTATAACAGGTTACATTTAGAAGAGCAGTTTTGGTTGGTACGCTGTAATATTAATCAGTTTGGATAATTTCCATGTAGTCTGCTGTTGGGACAGGCAAACTGCTGGGAAAAAACAACACATGGACTACTGTGCAGCACTATGGCAGTCCTAAGGTAGAGATACTATGTGAAAATATCCAACAATGAATACAAGCCACGACTATGACCACAAAACTGCTTTTCGAGGTATAACTTACTATAACCAAGATATTTGCTGGATAAAAATGTCTGGTTTTGCTATCTGGGTGACACAGTCAGGTCTTTGGCGTCTGTGGGAGCGTGATGGGTATGGTGACTCACTGAATATTAATTTCTCAATAAACAGTCACGAAATCCTCAACTCTTTGATTAGTGGGGCTTCCATAAAGCCGACACTGAAATTCTTTTATTCATAATTTTGATAATAAGCATATAGCACACATAGTTATTGACCAGAGATGAGTTTCTCAGGCAATGTATATAATGTAAATAATTGTGACCGGAGGGATCCTTTAACAAGAAAAATACGAAATATGGAAAAACATCGAAATTTTCACAGAGCCAGTAAAATTGTGGAAGTGAGTGTGCTGTTTTAAGGATTAACAACATGGCCAGATACTCTCATTTTTAACATAGCCGTGATGAAAAAGGGCACGTAAACCTACAGAGGTGGTCTCATTAATACACCCTGACTTAACGGATTCATTAGGGAGGCACACCTGAACCCCAGGGACTTAATAATGTACTCAGCCTCTTCCGCGAGTTTTCACTGATGAACCAGAACCTCTTCAACCCCTTGTCTCTATTCCGAAGTTCATGTAGAGTCAAAAGTGCATTTTAAAGTACGCCCGAAGGAAAAAAAAAGTTCTTTAATGGTTCCACATAGTACCAAAAAAGGTTACAAGCAGATAACAATATTTTGTTGGTATTTAGAGGATTCTTTAAAAGATATTCCAACTATGTGTATCAACACATGGAAATAAGAGCTTTTTATTGCTGCCAATTTATAACAGTGTTATTAAGGCAAGAAAGATTACTTTATTAATTTTTTTACTGAAGGGTCTGTCCTACTCAGTATTGAGACACTCGACCATTTCCTTACCTACTCTGAAAGTCCTACGTCTCTGCCGATATCCCATTCACAATGTGATATTCCCATTCTTATTCCAGTTTGAAGTACGCGGTGACAGGTAATCGCTAGCTCACTGGAGCAGGGTTTTCCCTTTGAGAATATTACATGATAATTACCGCTCTCCTAATGGATATCTGTATAATCTATTATCACGCTGTTTAAAGACAACATTTTCTTCCTGGATCAAATGAGTGAAATCCTCCTTTCAGCTGACGTCAGGAGTATTCAAAGCAAGACTTCTGTAACATATCTTAATCTAATATTCCCTCTGAAAAAAGTGACTTGTGATGAAAGTCAATTCCAATTTATTAAACATTTTTTAAGCTTTGTGTAAGTCTGAGTAGAGGTCGTATTTCAGAGATTTGTATTTAGCAAGCCAAAAGACAAAATGTTGCATATAGGAAAAGACTGCTAGCCATTTAAGGACACCTCACCTTTGAGTCTACAAAACAATCTGGCACTTCGATTAGAAAAGCATACAAGAAAGGCCTACATTCGCAGCATTAATTAGCAATTATAACCGGAGTCTAAACTGTCCCGTAATTAAAACAGTATGAGATGTCTATAAGGTCTTTTGCTTTCATGGAGAGCAGATAACGAGGGAAGATGAGAACTGTGTAATTGGCCGTGGAACCTAATTGGCCGATGTCATCCCAAAACAGATCATTTTTTCCACGAAGCAGAACAACTTCACAATAATCAGTTCACACAAACAATCGTACACCTACGAAACTTAACATTTCAGAATACTGTAATAACACTGCGCATTGAGGACTGGACGATCTGCTCAAATGCTTTTATCTATGCGGCTAACTCTGAGGGCTTCATATATTTTGCGGAATTAAAACAAAATAATAAAGACACGAATCAAAATGTTTCGTCTTCATTCAGCTGGAGCACTTTTTGTGCTGATCTTAATGATCAACAGGATGTTGAGGTAAGGTGCATCATCCATTTTAATGAGCGTTCCCGACCATCACTTTGACACTGTCTCATGACCCCTGTTTACAAGCCTTATGGTAATGAGCAATCTATATTTATAATCATACAGTCATTAGGTATTTTTACATTCCAACACAGTAGGGAGAGACAGTGTGAGGAAATCCCTCCATGTTGCAGTACAGAACCACCACAGAGCCACAGAATCTATTCAAAATGTGACCTCACAACAGCAGACAAGCAGAACTTACATTCAGATTAAGAAGTATACAAAACAAAAATCAGTTCTGTTCTTCATATTATCGCAGTGAAACACAGCAAGTATTCCTCATCTTGTACCTTTATGATCTGCTAGCCTGACTGATCTATGTAAAATGCTTTTTCATAACTGGAGTCAAGGCATATAAACACCCTAAATGATGCTATATGCTAAACAAATTTATTTTCATTACAGTCATTTAGCTGATGTTTTTATCCAAAATGCCTTACAGTTGATTATGCTCACCAAGGGCCAATCCCCCCTGGGAGCAATGTGGGGTTAAGGGCCTTGCTCAAGGGCCAATCAGTAATGGTATTCTTGCTGTGACTAGACTGGGGCTTGAACCGCCAACCTCAGGGGTCACACGCATGTACCTTAGCCACTAGGCAACAGACTGACTCAGCTGTGATACATTCGTAACTCTGAAAACTGTGCGTAAACTGCCATTTTGAGGGTTATTGGCAGCGACCAAACCCTGAAAAACACTCAGACTGCTCAGACACAACATGATTTACTGAACAGCCTCCGAACTACTGTTTTGAAACACAGCCAGAACTTGATCCATGCGTATGAACTCATTCAACTGGGGCTTCTGAGTGTCGAAATTCTTTTATAAACCATACCCATTTTAAACACGTTCTTTTAATGTTACAGAACAGTCAAGCCCACAGTATGTGGTATGAATACAATCCGAACATCTCCCTGGAGAATCTCAAAGGCCATTGTCCATGGACAGCACGCACTGAATGCAGATTTCATGATTATGGTCGTAAAATAAAACCACTCACAGCCAATTATAGACCAACACTCTTTGAAGTATTTTTCGCTATTCAAAACAAAACACAATGGCGCCATTCATATTTCTATAAATCCTACGACGTTAAATCATGTACCAGCGGAAATACCATATTTTTGGGTGGAGGGTTCCACACGTCAACAAGAGCAAGAATGCAGTGATCTAGGATATTCATAGAGACTGTCTGCTTCTGTTGTCCTTCTCTGCAAGTACACAACCTTACAGCACGATCACCTTTGTTGACAGAAGAAGATTTACACACAAGAAATTCCACAGAACTTGGAAGGTGTGAATATGTACCCATATTGTGCCTCCTTTCTTTGCTGGCAAGTCAAAGCTCTCTCGTCTAACACTGGGATTTCTGCGATTTCTGACAGCCCGATTTTAGTACCGTGAGAGAAAATCTGAGCAGCCTAGATCAGGATCAGGTTTTTAAAAAGGAGATGGAGCTGAGAGAAACAGTGCAAATTTAAAAGACTTGTTCTCAACACGTTGTCTACAAGTCTCAAAACTAAAGGAAAATCATGCTGAATAAAAGTTCTCCGACTGATAAATCTTCAAGAAAGCATGTAGCAGTAAGTATTTTGTAACAACTGGAACATTTGATGACAGCGCTGTGGTGCATTGAATGCCATACATGCAGCCTACAACCCTCTAATGCTGTAAATGTTTGCTGTTTTTGTGAAATAGTGATACATTGAATCCCACTGCAATTACAGTTTCAGAAGGTTCATGCATACGGCGATGATTTAACGTAACACATCTTTTTTTTCAATTAAATGTTCATATGGGGTTCGATTTATGCATAAAATCATATGCAAAACAAAAACAAAGATAAGCTCATCACCTTACAAGGTGCACACAGGACTGTTTATACATTTTCTTTTTCTGTTTTTGGGATTAGCTTAAAATAAGGAATATGCAAAACTGGGGAGCCCTACACTAGTTTGCAAAATAGCAGGAGGAGGCCATGCAAATACTTAAGTATGTGTAATGAGATTTAATAAGCCTGACAGCAATTTTGTGAGTACAATAATTGTGGGTACAGTAATTGTGAATGCATTTTGGCACAGAGAGGAAGTAGGTATTAACAAACATACAATGGATGATGGCTGTGACTGTAGCAAGAAGACGATGCAACAGTCAGAGACTGCAACGAACAGAGAAGACATTTTGCGGTTACTGTCATGTCAGAAGCAGAGGTATCAAATATATACTGCCTACAGAGCAATGCCATTTTACAGCTTTTGGGTCAAATAGGAAATGACTTGGAGCAAGACACTAGAGGACGCCGTACTATCGTAGCTATGGACACGTATGGCAAGTGCGCATTTCCTGGTCTCCGGGCTATTCCAGTGAATGGCAGCTATGGCCGCTGGGATCTCCCAGTCCAGCTGTTCAGTTGTGCTCGTCTTGGTTCCGACTCCCATGTTCCACAGGATGGGTAAATACAGAAAGCGTCCCGCTGAGCGAAACCAAGCATAACTTTTATACAGATCTTTCCCCATACGGCATTCTATTTCTCCATTTTGGCTCGGACGTCACTTAAAATGATTCCCTGAGCTACTTCCTGTGCTAAATCTTGGCCATGGTCAAGATCCCTCCCAAACACGCAAAACCCTCACTTAAATATGCGCAGTATATATATATATGAAAACAAATGTGCAAATACCTTAGGTGCACACACAAATTAACACTCCTCTTTTGTATCTTAGTCAATTAATGCCTGTACATGTGCATATGACTATAAAATACTATAAGAATTAGATGAAAGGACATGTCTTTTCATTAGAAATATAAGCCATTGGCCACTGAATATTGTTATTCATTTTGGCTACATCAGCCTTGAAATAAAACTGCTGACTTATTATAGCTGCTCTGCTTTACTTAAAAAAAAAAAAAAAATGATGGAGCCAAATGAAACGAATGGATAAGATATCAACATTGAATGATCTGTGTTATGGAACAATGTGGTTAGATATAATTACACAGACAGGAATGACTATAGTCATTGTGCTTCACAAGAACTTTCTGTTGTTGCTGTCCCTGAGTCTAAATCATGGTGGTCAAATTACTGTGTTTTGCAGCAATTCTAGGTAGATGCCATATCCCAGTGGTTATAGTGAGTGTTCTAGGGATTAGAGGGAAGTAGTGTGAAGTATATGGAGTCTATAGCTCCGTATACAGGTGGAGTAGAACATTCTTTACATTGTGAGAACACAGCTTTTGCTCTTTACAGGCGACAGCACACAGAGAATGCCGTAATAAGCTCAGACGCAGCTTCAACGTGCGGCGAGAGAGCTCACCGTAGCTCATTACAGCCAGGACAACACCTCTGCACGCTCTCGATTTGTCGAGCCGTCTATCTGGACTCGCTTTAGAAATGAATTAATGATGGACTTTGAGTAGCAATAGCATTCTCTGCTACTTCCAAGAGAAGCACCTCGGATCAGCGGACTGTGATCTCCCGCTGCACGACGCGAGTTTCTACCCAGTGTGAAGTGCAGCACCAGCAGGTAAACACGGGTGCGGCTGGGCTAGCACAGCTCACTTATAAATGATGTGTTTTCTTACACCCGCTAAGATAAAAAGGCATTTAAAATCAAGGAAAGTATCTCGGGCTTGTTTCTTGCATTTGTATTTTATTTCAACAACTCGCGAAGTTTATTTAATTTCATTTTAACTTGACTTGCAAATAAACGAGAGGAGTGTTGGTTGACTTGGATATATAAAGCGACACTTCAAACAACGTGTTCGTTGCTTGGACAGTGGATGACATGCCCTTATTTTTGTTCCTTCTCCACAAACTCTCCACACAAGCACATTTGTTACACCCCTGACCCCTTTGGCAGAAAGAACATTAGTGTACACTCTTTAGGGTATGTGGGACAGTCTCATAATATAAGACAAACCTGCTTTGTACCAGTGAATATATTTGAACATCAACCCTTTAAGTTAACCAGTTAGTTCCAGTGATAACCTGGGGCATCAATGTGGGTAAGTACTGTATGAAATTATGCAGCCAATCAGATATAGGGGTCGTCTAGGTGGTCGGATTTCGAGAACCAATTTTCTATGGAAAATGGACCAGGAACAAACAGGCTTAACATCACTACTCATCCAAAAAATGCCAAGGGAAGTTAATTGATAAATGTGAATCAGGACCTCGGGCACACTGCCTCATCACTGTGATGGGAAGTTGGAGTTCCATAGGGAACAGTGCCCCCTACTGGTCCACCAGCACCTTGCCTGGCAGAAGCTTATTTTCTTAGGGCTTATCCCATCAAAATACTAACCAAGCTGTCCCCTGCTCAGCTTTAGCGGTTTGATATGATAAGGGTTAAATAACTATAAAAACTGAGACTTGTGGGAGTAGGTTTATCTCCCAAAAGATTCAGAATGGGCTTCTGCATAGATGGCAGAGAGGAACAGTAAAAGAACACAAAGGATCATATCTGAACAATGTGGCAACAGAAAAAAGCCCCCGAGCCCCACGTTTTGTTATGAGTCATACAAAAGGAAAGATATTAATAAAATAAAGGTTGAAAAAAACTGCAGACAGGCTTTTTTTTCTGGAGACAGTGCAGACATCTCATGTTATTGTGATTTTTGAGAGGATTGTATATGTTCCTAAACCTTTAATTATATTTATATTTATTTTAGGTTATAAATTCAAGGTACGTATAAGCTCCATCAGCTTATCTTCCTCCCACTTAAATCGTTGTTTTGATAAAACTCTTGCAAATAGGTGACACCTAACAAGTACACAGTTTATCAGAATTTAAGTTGGACAACTGTAATCAATTCATAACCTGGTGCAATGAGTACTAAACTTGATCTTCTGAACAGTGGAAGACGGTAATGAACACACAATGAAGTCAAACACTTGAGTGGCCTACCCATTCATCTGATATAAATATCATTAAAACTTAAGGGAATGAGCTGGAATGTAAAGTGTGAAGTGGATTTTCATCTACACCATCTCTAAAAGTACTGGGGCTTTCCTTCATGAAGCAATGGGTCCAATATCCTACCGCAAAGTTAGAAACTTGTAGAACAGCAGAAATGAAGCTGTTCTGAAGAGAAAGGGCAACCTAACTCCATATTAATAAATTAATATTCATATATTTTTGTGTGTTTTCATTACTTTCTGTACCCTCTGCATGAATGTCACTGCAGCACTGTAGAACATTTTGTTACAACCCCATAGCACGGAGGCTGAATTTACGACAACTAATACCATAATGACAGAGGAAAAGCAGTAATGTAGAACTGACATGTCCTACTTTCGCTAACCAGACTGCTCAACCTTTACTCCAATCTGTACGTCCTCATTATCTTGTCAAGAAAAGAAATATGAGTTTTAGCACATCAGAAATCAGTGGAGAATAGCTAAAAGAATAAAAATCTTTAAAGGTCAAATCACTGAAACTTCAAAAAGGAGAGCAGGGAGAGTTTCAGCGAGGCCACGCTCTTCTGAATTATTAAAACTCTTTGCTTATGGGTCTTAACGAGATAAGATGGCTGCCATGTTGGAAAGGGGCGGCATGTTGTTCAAAGGAAGTCACAGGCAGAACAGAACGTGGAGACCTCATGAGACGTTCTTCGTAAGTTAAATAATTAAAATATCACAGTGATCGTGTCAACGCAACCCGTGGTCTTGTTGAAATGTTACTCTGTAGGCAGGTACGCAAATCATTTCTGGTTATTTGCCCCACTGGAGAGCTGAGATACTAGCTGGTTGAACCACTTTAAGAAAGTCTGTAGTTTGCACATTTGCTAAAAAAAAAAGAAAAGAAAAAAAAACGATTGTGAAGAGGATCCGTATCTGCTTTGGGATTCATAAAGTTTTAAATATGCCCTTAGGTAAGAAGAGTTTTATATTTATTTAATCCGTATGCATGGAACGGAGTGTTTTAGTATCATTCTCATTATTATCTTTTTTCTTATATCATTGCATTTCGGCATGTCAAATGCTTTATGTTTTGTTCTTGCCAGTAAATCACAGTCGATCTGTTCAACTTATTTGACTTTTCATTTCCACAGGCACTGTTTCAGTCTCCTGACATCTTTCAGCCGGCTACTTTGATTACTTATAATTAATCTTTTTTTTCTTTTAATATGTTCTTATGTCTACAACATTGTAGACTTGCTTGTGAAATGAAGTCTATTTAAAAATTCAGAAATCAGAAACAGATCTTATAACGTGTAAGGTACGGTGTCCGTTGGATCCTGACTTTTCAGCCATCTGTCCTACCCCCAGGCATGTTTCAACAGGCTTATCTATCTCCTCATTAAAAACATATATTAGCTATCTTGCTAGCTAACTACCAATTATTAACTTGTGAAAATCAGCTATTCAATGAAGTCTTTCATGTTTTTGTACCATATTTTCTCTTGTTATTATCATTTTCAGTTGAGGTGAATAAAGCACTGTTGGCTTTTCGTGGTTGTTGTTTATTTGTCCTGTTTTTTATTCATAAGTTTTTAGCTTTTGAAAAAGGCCAACTCATTTAAAAGCCTGGCCTCCCCAAAAGTGAATAAAACAATCAAGTTAATTCAGAAAGTTAAATACATTACCATGTTTGGGTGTGTGTTGTGGTGAGTTTCCTGATATTCCTTAAATGTTATTGGTATGTTCAGGTAATATTCCTTAACTTTAGCTGGTTTAGCCAGCAAAACAACACCTCTCTATTACAGTTTTTACCTGATGTTGAATGGTTCTCTCTCATTTAGCTAATGAAACTATGCTCAAGCTTACTTAAGCTATGAATGGTTGATTTGCCTCAAAAGCCAAGGAGGCCATCTTGGATTTGGCTTCAAACCAATCAATTATAGTCTGTGATCAAAAATGTCTTCATCTCCAGCCTGCACTGTGTTTAGCTACCTAGCCTTCTTCTGGACAGCAGAAGACATTCGTAAAGTTAGCTAACTAGCTTTTGGACACAATGTGTCCAGTTTATCAGGTAATTATATCTGACGATTTATATATTTTTAATTAAAAGCTTACAGCTTTTATTTGAATATGTGTAATTCTATACCTCAGGAACGTTGCTGCATTACTAGGTTTAGTTTTTGGTTAACATCAACTGGTTCAGGCAATGCTGTTTGTAATACAATTTATGGTAAAAAAAAAAACTATCTTTCTAAAAAAACATGACAAAATGAATGTTGAAATAAATAGTACATTTAAAATGCATATGAATATAACATAATGAATACGACGACTGGTGGCAGTACAGGGTATGGTAAAAGTAAACATTGATACTTAGCTGATATTTCAACATGTAATGGAGAGTTGAGGCTCAAGGTACAGGATATGTTAGGCCCAGCCATGTAAAAAATATGGTGCGCAAATTTGTCCTGGTGCTGGAGAAAATTTGCAAGAAACAAAACTATCAGGGAGGGAGGGTCGTTTAATTTTCTCACAGCAATGGAGTCTGCTTCAAACACATAAAACATGCATGGCCCCTAACACGATTTTATTGGTCTTTTAGCAACTGATAGCGTAATGTCATAACAAAAATATTACTGAGAGAAGTGAGCCAACTCAAAACAACACATCTACCCTGCAGTGTATTGGCCTAAGTGTCATAATCAGATAATACGCAAAATGATAATGCATGTCTTGGCATGCAGTACCATCATTACAGGACAGCATTATCACATTACTGCTTAGTTATTGCATCATTAGGACAAAAAACTAGAAATTACTTGTCAACCAACTTTGATCAACAGTGTTTTTCCACAGTCATTCCGCTTTTTCCCTCTAGCATATTATCCATTTGGAATTAAAACCGCCCAGTGTTCAATTATAACATCATAAAGCACAGCTTTATTGGTCTCCTTTTTTTCACGGATTAGAATACGAAAGCTACATATATTTTGAACAAGGGCTATTTTTCTGTGCGTCTACCTTGTTATCACTTGTTTATCTGCTTTATTATACTGTGTGGATTTCACATGACAACAGAGGTGGACCAAAACATCACTATCCAAAAGCAAGGCATCTTTCTGCAATAGAGAACAAAACCTATCCCGGTCCTATTTTCTCATAAACATATCAAGCCGTCAGAAAGGTAAAGCCATCGTGTAGTCCAGTTCTTGCCTCCTTGCTGACAGCTGTTTACAGCCAGGGTAATGAACACTTTGTTGGAACGTTATGGACAGGTTGCAGGTGTCACTGTGTGCAACTGAAACCAATAGCCTGACTTTAGCGCTGGCATTCTGCCATGTGTTTTGCATGCCACTTTTGCGCTAAACTCTGGACTATTAAGATACCGCTATTCAGCACATTCATGCATGATTGGTTGTTTCACACTGTAATGCGTTGAAAAAACAGATGATAAGGAAAAGTACGAGTATGTCAAGAAGTAAAGACCCAAGAATTAGTTTGTCCAAGAGGTTACAGAAAAGGAAAAAGCTGATTTGGTTATAAAGAGCCAGTCTTCTTCTACCCCTAAGACTGATAACCTACATAGAGTTTGATGTTCACACTAAATATGAGGAGAAAGGGGTCTGTGTCGTGAATCGTTCTCCTGACACTGAGAAGAACCATCACCTTCACCCATCAGACTGAGAGCTTTCTTGTCGCCAGATTTCCCCACAGTACTTAAATCGATAAATACATAAACAAAGCCCCAGTGCTTTTGGCGCTATTTGTAAAGCAGTGACATTTCTCCCTTCTTTGTAATCGTGTCCTCACGTTTCAGAAGGCGTTTGATTTATAAATCGGCCCCAGGGCCCTCCGTTTATACGGTCTCAGGGATTCTAATAGGGGATCGTGACAGCTTGATGGAAACAGTGCTTTCCATTGTCTATAACCTGACACGCGTTTATGCTAACGTGCTAGCACATTTAGTGTGAACATTTCCGTTGTTAGTGAGAAGCTGATATATACTGACCTCTGGTAGGATATCTGATAGTGGGTAAGATGTGCTCTAGGGGGGAAAAACAAAATGTTTTGTTCACATGGTTATACAGTTGGTCAAACAGTTATGTACTAAGGGCCATTGCAAAATATATACTAAAACAATCTCATCACCCCATTACATAACTTTAAAAATACTGTATGTTCATCACCAGTTTCAAAAACTGTTTTGAGACAACGCTTACACAGGCATACCATCAGTAAAAATAACTTACCTTTCATTTTTTTGTGAATGGATTATATCAATACTCTGAATGCGATATAGAGGTCAATATTGTGTATTTATAAATATTATTACAGCATGTGAAATGATCACAGTATATGTCATCTCTAATGGGTGTTTATTTTATTTAAATAATTCATTGTACATTTCAGTGATATAAACTTGAAAAAGCAGATATGACAGTAAAATAAAATAAATAAGCTACACACAGTAGGACACATTGCAATAACTCTTCATTACCTGAGGACTGTAGAAATGTAAGATAATATGTATTAAACATGCACAATTCTAAAATGCATTATGAAAAAGTGTTTTAAATAAAAGCACTAGATTTAATTAAAAGTAATAAAGTGCAGTTCTGCTCCTGGGTAGCGAGTATATAAACAGGACCATCTAGTTTTGCCCGGAATTCTTCTCAAGAGCAGTGTTTATTATAATTACAGTTATATTATTGTTAAAATCAAATTATAGATAATATATATGAGTGAGGGTTTATTTTACTGTCTTTGGTGTGAGGAATTTTCAAAGGCAAACAGATATTATTTGCAAGATCACAGTTGCTAAGATCACAGATTCTCAATGATTTTCCTTCAAATTGCCCGTGGCAACAAACCTTTTTGTAGTGTATATAAAGGCACACACACTAATGGACAAATCCAGTCCTATGTTTGAGTCATTTTCCATATGTTTTCCATCACTGAAAGAGTGAACGATTTGGACAGAAAATGCACTTAAGTGGAGGTCTAATTTCGGCCCTAATAGCCAATATATGACGGCACATACACTGTAATTCTACAAAGTGACATCTACAAACCAACAGTATTCAAACAAATGAGTCAACATATTTCATATTAAGTGCAGTTTTAAAAACCCAGAAAAACATGTACTTTGACTGAAATAGTTATGTTTTGACTACAATTGTTTCACAACGCAATATTCAATCCAGGAGCATATATCATAGATACCGTTTTAAAACATATGAAAATAATAATGGTGTAGGCTCATAAGCAGCATTTGGCAATGAAAAGCTAGCCCGCATCCAGTCACGTCTCATTTATGGCTCTCGACAAACGAAAAAGCCGCTGAAGCTCAGCTAAGTATGATCCATACAAATGTGCATTTATTTGCCAACGAGAGAGCAAAGCTTGATAGGGTCATGTCAGCCGGGAAGAGGCTCTTTTACGATACAGTGCGCTCCATAAACATCATGACAGTGAAGTAAAAAGTATTTCTTTTCTGTATACTCCATAAATTTGGTTTTCAGAAAACAAAATGAATGAGGCAAGTATTTAGCAAATGTTTTACAACAGGGTATTGATATGCAAATATGTTTTACCATTGTAGAGTAACAGCTCTGTCTGCAGCTCTTGCGTTTTATGTTAGAATAAATATTGAGGAAAATTAACCTCAGTTCCTTTGGAATTTGTTGAAGTCAGTTTTTCGTTGCTTATTCTTTGTCAAGGATTGCGGTGCCATCTTCTGTATGTTATTCATATTTATTTTGTATTGCTTGTACCAAATTTGGCAATTTTGGCTTTACTGCCCCAATACATATGGAAGACAACGCATTTAAATTCTGCTGCAACATGTGTATGAGGTGTGATGTATACTTTCATAAATTATTCACTCTGTCTATAATTAAGTTTAATACTTACTTTGACAAAGGCACAGCCCTAACTAAAGATATACAGAACTGAAGAGTATTTTTTATTTTGACAGATGCCAGGGAGGAGGCTAAACCTATTCTAATGGCATGTAGCAGGCTATAGCTATGCTAATGGTACTTAACAGGCTATACATGTGCTAATGGAATGTTGCAGGCTCTTGGTACATAGAAGGGTATGGCTGTACTGTTGGTAGTAAACAGGCTGCAGCTATTTGTAATGAAACTTTGCAGGCTAATGTGACATAGCAACTGTGACATGTGGCACTGTGCTGTTAGCAGAAAGAAGGCTATAGGTGTGATTATGTCATGTGGCAGGCTACAGCTGTGCTAATGGCACGTAGCAGGCTATGGTGGTGCTCTTAGCAGAAAGCGTGCTATAGCTGTTCTAATGGCACATAGCAGGCCATAGCTGTGCTACTGAGTTACTTTGGGGTCACGGTTGACCACATACTTTGTTGAATGATGGCTGACCGAGTCATATTTACAGAGTGGATTTATTCACCATGGAAAACTACGGAATGAGGAAATCTCCATATTATCCAGACTGAGATGTACACTCGACTGCTGATCACTGCCCTTCTGTTGTCTAAACCTGTGCATTACAAACCCACATTCCTGCTCATCTGCGTATTACAGACACATAGCAGAAGGTATGTTGCAAAAAACCCAGCCAATGTTCCAACAATCCAAAAAAAATCATACACCGTTTGCACATTTTACATTAAGAGTATTAATATTCATATTATTATCTCAATGTGAATATCTAAAAAATATGTTTTCGCTGTATTTACTGCCATTTCAAAACATAGGGGATATGGGATTACATTTTTAAATGTAATCAAATATTCTCTATATACTGTAATAAGGAGAGCAAGCCCAAGTTGCAGTGACTGGAGTTTCTCACTGGTCCTACACAAAGAGAGCATGACTCGATGGCTTTAAATACTAAACACTGGAGGATTAATTAATTGCTTGTCGCGAAATGAAAGAGCTGTGCTTGGGACTCTGAAACAGAACATACAGTATTTGCTTAATCCATTGTGAATATTCTAATTAAATGGATAAAACAGTTTCATTATTCCGGCCTTCTCTTTGGATCCGAGCATCGCTTATGTAAAATCGCTACATTCTCTTAAAAATGTAGAAGACTATCATCTGCATGCGTAAGATGAAGCTTAAGCGAAAGATTAAAAAAACATTAAAACAGCTCTCAAATCCACTGATTAAGATACATCCTTATTGTAAGAAAAGGGAAAACATGTATTAAGTGTACAGTCATAATTTGTTTCTTTTTTTCTGGAGGTGGAGGTTTTGCAGATTATCCTGTGCACTCAGCTTTTGTCTCTGATGATATACCGTGATCTTAAATTAATGTGCAATAGCCCTTTCGTCAATACAAATACTGTAGAAAAAATTGGTTCAGGTGTGGAGCTCTTAACACTCACTGTATTGAACGGAATACAGGTGAGCCTCCCACATCGACATTCCACATCGCGGCTTAGATTTTTCGCGGGTCGGGAGCAAACAATTGAATGGGAATTTTTTTGGGAGTTTTGCGGCCTTGAGCAGGAAACTGCGTAGCACTGCAGATGACGCATATAGCAGAGGAAAAGTAAAAAAGTTTAGTAAGTCATAAATGCATAAAATATATGTATAATATTTATGTATTTTATAATTTAATACCATAAATACACAATTATTTTTTTCCACATTGGGGGGGCTGAGTCCCTAACCCTCAGGTGGGAGGGGTGGGTGTACTAACTTTAAATGATTCACAATGCAACCTCACTTGTTCTTTTACAGACAGAAATCAATTTTAATTTAAATGTACGTTCGAAAAAGGTAAAATCAACTAATAATAAATGACGTTGTCTTTAGGTATTTATATCATATGAGAGTGACATGGCAAATGACAGCGGAAACAGGAAGGGGAAATTTACTGAAATGAGACTACCTTGGAAAGTTTTTTGCCAAGAAAAGCACTTTACATTTTTGATATTGATTCAGTTTTATAACTTTAGGTATACTATGCATATCACACACACACACACACACACACACACACAAAACCACATATAAATGTGTTTCACTTTTCATAAAAGTAAAGAATCAACAAAAGCCACTTTTTCTATGACAGTCTGATGCAATATATCCTTCCCAACCACCAGGTGTCACGGAAAATATAAAGAGCAGTCAATATATGAATAAAATCAAAGATGTTTTGTATTTCATAAATAAACATAAGCATAAAAAACAGCCCCATTGACCTTGAAAGTGTCACACAACTCTTTAAGCTTCCTCTATCTCCAGAAGAAATCCTTCTATATTAACTGAATGATATTTCAATAATTCATACAGCTCACAAAGCAGTAATGAAGGCTATGAAGGCATTTCAGGGCAATAATTTTTTATTTAATTTCTAAACCTTTTGTGGTCTCTTTTGCCACATATCCACATGAATAATAACTCTAAAACACAACCAAATATTCTTTTTTTCTGCAGGTGCAAATCATGCACTGTAAGAATGGTTATTTAAGGTTGCATCAGGTTTTAGTCTGAAATGCCACATTTTAAATCGATCTGCAAGTCTTATTGAACGTTTTAGGCATTCTCTTCCGGAGAACAGGCCTGCTTATATTCGAAAATGGTTTCAAAATGGTACAGAAACCTTTAAAATTCCACCAAGGAAATGAGTTTAAAGGTCTGGGTTGTTCTTTGACTGTTTTAGCAGCAATCGAATAGGACACACCCTGAAATCACCAATAATAAAGCTCTGTTTACAATTTTGGGACGTGATACGCTAGGCCATATAGTGGGAGATATGGTCATTCTGTACGGCCCTCGTTCAAATTCCTGTAACCCCAAAGTTGAGAAAAATTCCTCGTCCCGAATGCCCCACATACACTTGCAAAATACGGAACTAAAAAAAAAACAAAAAACAACAACAACGCTGGAATTATGGGATGTATGAAGTTCCCTCTCCGTGATCTTTTTTCCTAGAGTATGGGGTCAGTATTGATTAACTTGACTGTGTCACTTGGAGGATTAGGAGCATGACTCGGATTCCAGAAACTGGGAGAATAATCTGTCTGCGTAAGCCTCCTTGCGTGCACCTGTAGGTATTGATCAGAGAAATGGAGTGAGGGAATCCAGATAACAAGTCTACTGCGTCCAGTTAATCTGCCCGGGATCCCATGGAGGCCTCGGTGAGGACACTCTGCTTTAAAAGCTCTCATAATCGCTATCCACCTACAGCCAGAGATGTGGGCCGCAGAGAGAAGGTGTGAGATAGGAAATTCGGAACGATTTAGTGTGTTTGGATGAATGTACACTGGAACACACACACACACACACACAGTATTGAAGACTATGTGACAGTGACTTTAAGGAAGTAAGGCAGAAGTTATTCCATGTCAAATCTCATAAAAATATGAACAGATTTCATTCACCACCGTATATGACTTCTTTGAAATGGTTTCTGGACTAAGACAGGCGTTCCTCTAGTATTATTTTTGATAAAAACTATTTAATCTGTAAGAATAACTAACTGATTGCACAAAATTTGTACTTGGTTGGACTAATTTAGAAATGTAGAAATATAGTTCCGGATAAGTATTAACAGAAAAATAATGAAAAAAAAAATATTGAAATCCAACACACTAAATCTAAAGCAGGTTCAATTTTTAAAGGCAGACATATCACTTAAAGCAAAAATGAAAATCAAATTTCCAAGGTGTTGGTCAAACACATATAACTGAAACATTGCATAAGCATATGCATTCACAAAGACACAAACGAGCAAACACATACACGCACATAAAAAAAATACCCAAAGAGCTAATAAATGTTTCATACTCTGCCAGTTGGAAAGGTACCAGACTTGTACACAGCCTATTAAAATGCATCCCACTCATGCTGCTGAAATAGATCTATAGACCGTACCGCACAGCACATTTTTTAAGCAAGCAACTGCAGACAGACGAGAGACAAATGGTGGCTAAAAATGAGTTGCCACCCAGTAACCGTTTGACATTGATAGTGAAAAAGGCAAAAAAAAAACACTTCAACAGAATGTCTGTTGTCTTGAAGAAACTCGAAATATATGAAACAGTGTGGTCATGCAATCTATCAGGATCAAAAGCAGAATCAGAAATCTTTAGCCTTCTGTTTACCATTCGCGGGGCGATTGAAAAGCAAGGACAGCTTACAGCACTATTGATCAGTCTTTAATCCAACTCTTGAATGCGGGCATCCTTTCTGCAGGTAATGAATATGTCAAATCCACGGCAGCTCCTTTTCTGTCTGCTGCTAAGCGGTCATCGCTGCTACGTCTTTGTTATCTGATATGGCAGCCAGTGTCCAGATAGGCCAGTTCAGACGGAACTGAAATCTGTTTGGTTTATGAGTTTTTAGATTAAGAGCAGCGATCTGATTGAAGTTTTTTGACTCTCTCAGTGTAGAATGTGCTGGAATAGAGCGAAGATGCAAGACTCCAGCTACAACATAATTATAAGAACTGGTGAATAGCCTTCATACATTCATTTAACACAACAGCTGCTACATGTAATGTTCTTACATTGAGGCTGAATGTTAGATTAAAATGTAAAAATACCATTGGCTCTCCCTCGCCAAACAAGCAAAAGAACAGAACATTTTTTTTTTTTCAAAATCAGTATGTCTGAAAAAATGAATATAGGCAGATATGCTGAAGAGATTTCTGCTTAGAATGCTTTATTCTTCATGCAAAGTCAATTTAAGCTGGTGCAGACCTCTTACTCATAACAAAATACATTTATCGGCTTACATAAGCCACTGATGTGGGCTGTCATAATTATGAAATTTAGGTTAACTGATAATTGAAAAGCCATTAACTGTAGTGAATGGTACTATTGTCAGGGACATTTTTCACAAACCAGTCATCATAACTATTTCAGAGACTAATTTAAGTTTCAAAATAGTTCACTCAGGAACTATTTTGAAAATTCTAGGCTTCAATGAAAATTTTAGGCCTTCAAATCGTAGTCTTCAATTCTTTGTTAAAAAGGAAGAGAAATATATGCAACTGCTTTTTACTAAATGAAAATGATAAATTATATAAAGGTTGAAAATACATCACTGTGATATAGATGGTGATGGGAATTTTATTTCGTGGATTACCACCACTTTTGGTGACAGTCATAAGTTGAACGTGACTGACAATCCTACTATTGATTTCAACTCGGCTGAAATAACTGACTTCTGAATCACCTCATCAATAGATACAAACACTTATTCAATTAAACAGGAGCATGTTATTAATTTTGCTAATTGATAAAAGTGATTGATGACGATATAAAGACCCAATAAAGTGTTTGGATACATCAAATGTAAAAGATGTTTACTTTTATTTTCTTCACTAAAATTTATATCAACCTTAACAGCATTTCATAATAAGCACACAAACTGGTCGTGACTGCTGTTCAAGCGAAATGCGTTCACTAGCAGATGACTACTGCCTGAATTTCAATGTGAGTATGTTCTATACTACAATACGCTCTATCATACAATACCCATAGTTCATTGCAATAAAAGCTGAGATTCTGCACTTAAACTACACATGAATTGTTCGATTACACTCAAACATTGTGTAGTCCTATGAAGATAACAATGTCTCTTTGTCCCGAACGTTATAGAGAGAACTGTATGTATTTTGATGCCAATACAACTAATGGGTGTCTAAATGAGCTAAACTAGACAAAGCTTTCATATCATCTGTGTTTCACCTGCTGCTGTCACCTGAGGATGGGGGAAAATAGATGCTCATACTCTGTCCATGTCCGACGGAGACATGGGCAATGAGGAGAGCAGATTGGCTGTTTCTCTGCGCTGGCGAGCAAACAGCTGGGGAGGTGCTCTCTGAGGCGCAGCTCTTCTGATGACTGGTGGAATACATCCAGAGCGCCGGTCTTCCCTGGCCATCTGGACCGCCGCAGTCGGAACGCTCGCGCAACTGCACTCGCCGACAAAACTTCTTCATTTCGGATAGGGTTATGAAGATAAGGGTTTTCTTGGGAATGGAAATGTGTAACGCGGTTTTAGAGCGATTGTGTTAAGCTTAGGTCCTTTAAGGCGTGGTGTCTGTAAGTTTTTTGTGTGTTTCAGCACTTACTTCATTCATTTCAATCACTGGCTATAGAGACCAAACTCCTGGTTTCCAAGGCCTAAAATGGCTGCCAGTTGAAAGTAATCAACAAAAATCTATAAACTCTGCGGCCCTCCAGGACTGGAGTTCGACATCCCTGGTTTAGACTGTGTTCATCAGAATAATATTGGATCAATTTTTATCATCCTAAAAATTATCAGCCTTTTCGCATGTACTGTATGTTTACTATATATGTTGGTCTGGATGAGAGCATCTGCTAGATGAATGTAATGTATAGTAATACATACTTGGGTAGTAGCAGTAGTGAATTATAATAGTTGGCGAGTTGGGCTGAGAGGATGCAGGTTTAAATCCTGGTTGGGGCACTGCCATTTTACATTTGAACAAGATACTTCACCTAAATTGCAACAGTTCATAGTAATAGGTGTACTGGTAAGGATGTAGGAATACAAATACATGTATTCAGCTGTTTAACTGGATAGTATATAAGACAATGTAAACTGTATGCTTTGTAACCAGCGTGTTTTGTAACAATGTAAGTCTCTGGATAAAAATGTTTGAAAATTTTCTTTAAAGTGTGCAAACATCTTGTATTGAGTGCAGGCTAAAATTTATCCCTGTGCAAGCTGTTTAGTTACAGCCTACCCATACTATGCTACAATGTATACATTATGCGAAAATATTCATAGCATTTTTATTTACACAAATTAAGTACATCTATATCCCATAGTAAAAGGAATCTGGAATCATTCCTATCATACCATATTATTTTAGTATTACCTTACACACTATGAAATAGCATTATAAAACTTGTTCATAGGAAATAATGAGATGCTGTTTATATTCACCATAGACAAGGAGCCAAATTTTCAAGAAAAGACACTGAAGGAAAACAGGGAATTTTTGCTATTTTGCATGATAAGCTTGGCGCTAAGGCAGAAAAGTGCTGACAGCACCAGAATGAAATCTCTGATACTTAGCATTTGCACTGCAATGGCAGCTGGATTAGCTTCGGGGGTTTTTTGCAAGATGAAATGGTGTTTAACAGCATTGTCCTGTTTATGATACTGTTGCGGAGTCTTTCCAAAATCTCATCACTTCCTGTAATGCTCGTACTTATGATCGACTGTTTTTAATTTCTGTGCATGAAATGTTATCATGCTGACTTCAGTGCATGAAACATATGCAATATATTCAAACCGAATACATATCCTGTGGGATGACAAAGATTTATGTATTGATCTGAATACGTTATTTACTTTCTATAAATGAATTGTTAATGACATGATATAAAACAAGATCACTACCTGGTGCCTTACTTCTTTTGGAATTGCATATTAGTGTCTGCCTGGATTATTTTTCACTCTCTCACATTAACGTCTTGATGCATCTAGTTAATGGGTGAGCAAATGCTTATGACAGGTACTGATAACACTTATAACTATGAACACTCATGTGAAAAAGTAATCATCCATCTAAGAAAGTATGAAATGGGCCATGTGAACGGTTTATCATAGAGTTCCCCTTGAGAGCCTGTAGAGGAAGGGATCCGTCAGCATCTCCACGCTGGGAATAGCCCTGCTCAGGACCTTGCGATAATTTCACTCCATTCCTGTTCTCACATTCACTCTGGAGTCATAATTTGTTATAAGACCGTGGCTCTAGGGCTTAAACTAAAAAGCAGCAGCAAAAAAAAATATAAATAAATAAAAAATACTAGTGCAGCATTCCCAATGTACAAAGTTGTTGTGTCAGTCAAGGCTCTCAAAATCGTGAATGAATAAGAAATAATGAGCCAAGCAAGGCCGAAAACACCATTCACCATGGCAACAAGACATAAAGTGTCTCAAAGCAAGCTTAAAGAGTGTGTTTAGGCTCTACTGTTGATTAAGACATTAAATATGCCAAGAAAGTATTACACATTTTTTTACAACATATCTATTTTTCTTACAGCATATACATTTTTCAATTCTGAGTGGAATTTTTTCCGGCCTTCTCATCCAGCTACCCCTGGTTGGTATTAGTGCCTGAAGAACATTGTAGCCATATCGCAGGTTACTGTTCTCATCTCTGATGTTTTAAGTGTCAGTTTTGTTATTCTGCTGGCAATGTGTGCCAGTGTTTCACACTGTCTGAATCATATGATTACATATTTGAGAATTGAGCCTGTGGGATTCACAGGAAGATAAAACTGAAAAATGTAATTAACACATATTCTTATGATCAATTTGTGTCCCAAAATAACATGTGTAACTCTAGGTGCACTGATAATATACTGCACACACTGTGTCTATGGACACCAGCTCTGCCAAATCATATGAATATTAAGCTTACAAGATCATGTATGCCATAAGCCCCTCTGCATCTGTCCAATCAGAACCTCAGATAGTCATTTATGCCTGACCAATCAGGACCTCAGATAGTCATTTATGCCTGACCAATCAGGACCTCAGATATTCATTTATGCCTGACCAATCAGGACCTCAGATAGTCATTTATGCCTGACCAATCAGGACCTCAGTTATTCATTTATGCCTGACCAATCAGGACCTCAGATAGTCCATTGCGCTTAAAAATCAGGACCTCACATAGGGTGAATTTGAATCTGGATGCAATAGACTCCACGAGCCCTTAGCATTTCTACTTATGTGCTGATGGCAGAACTGGCACCATACTCTAGGGAGTTTGGAACTGAAGTTATCACATGATTGAAGAGCTACGGTTCAGGCACTTCAATAAAACCCTTTAGGAAAGCCAACAGAAGTGTAGGCCTCAAACCAAGTGCTTCCCAACAGCCTCTGATATGCACGACATCTGTACATTGGTTATAAAAAGAGTCTTTATATAGAAAAGTCTTTCCTTGGATGTTTCTTTGACTTTCTTTGAAAGTGTGTTTCAAGTGTCTTCAATCTAGTTTCAAAACCATTACTTGCTAACTACTTTATTCTGGTGTGGAGTGGCCCTTATATCGACTATCACTTTCCAAGGAGAAGAGCAACCATCAGGACACAGATTCAAATTCCATTGCACTGGAGGTCCATTCAGGGTTACAGACATTGACAGTGGTGTTAAACTCCAGCTTCAGCAAGTAAAGGTACTGCCGTGTTTTTGTTCTACCTATTCACTAAACCAAGTGATTTCACCAATTAGCTCCTCTACCCTTTTGAACCAGAGTTCAGTGCTAATTAGAATCCTCCGAGGTTGTGCATCTGTGGAACAACTGTATGTTAAAACTTTTACTTTCTGAAGCTGGGGGTTTCCACCTGAGCAACATAACAGATTTCTGCATCCTACAGTATCACATTTGTTCTGAGGTGAGGCACATTGATAATTCTAATGTTGAGAGAGCTCGCTAGAAATCTTCAAGATGGCTTCTGTCTATTGCATTAAGTCAACCTATGACCAGTAAGCTGGCTTTCTTTGACTTGACTGCTGCGGATAATAATTATGATAATTCCTCCATAGATACTAAATATGATAATAAACCTTTGTGTTTACACCCCATAATATCACTGATTAAAACCTTTTCATTTTGAGAACTAGCCTTATGAATCTTGCAACATATTCTTCCGTTTATTTCAAACAAAGCCATTGCAGGCATAGCGTAACACTGTGAAGTGTTAATCTGTTTATTCATCAGAATAGTAATCAGTGAGTGATAGCAGGTTGCAATAAAAGAGACAATCTTGCATTATTTGTAGAGGAATGACAAAAGACAGTTCTATTTTGTTCACAAAATCTGCTTTCCGCATTGTGACAAGGCTCACGATGTTCTAAATAATTGCACCTGCTTACCTCTTTTTTCATAAAAAAGAAAAGAAAAAACATGGCCTTTAAATGTACCTGCAATCACTGTCTGCCATTCTTGCCTGTAACCAATGACTAGCTCATAAGTAGGTTGTGATACTGTATATCCTATGAAAGTCTCACCCAATCCAAATATCATAATGACCACTCAATGAGCTTCATTTATCAAGAAATTACACGTTTAAATTAAACATTTTCAAGACAAAAATTGAATATTTATATTTACTTATGAGACCTGGAAACATCCTGATTCACCCTTTCTGTTGTTAATATAAGTCATCAAAACTTTTACTTGAAATTTTACCTCATATGTTGTATCACACTCACAAAAAAATCAGTAAATGTCTACAAGAGAGTAAATGCTTGAAAATGATAACTAATATAAGTACTGTGTGTGCACAAAGCATCATGACTAAAGCCCACCATTTTCTCTGGATATATTCTTGTAAATTACCACTTGCAAAGTGTTGGTGGTATGTAATTATTAGTATTTGCAGGCTTCCATTTAGGGCCAGATTTATCAAGATCTTTGGCACACATTAAAATTTTTGCACATGCATTTTCGGTTACGTGATTTGTGACTGGAGCAATTATCTGAACCAGACACTCTCTAGTATTTTTACAAAGGAAAAACAGTTTTGCTCATACTAAATGCCTTAGTAAATGAGGCCCTTAACTCGGCCAGTCACATTCACCAATTGCACTGCATGGTCAGGCAGGGGGAACACAGACCCACCGAGGGCTTTGAAAGTAACACAAAACACCGGCAGACAGAGGAAATATTGACTTGGGTCATAGTAGAATCCCATTGGAGAACATCATCGCTGACAAGCTTGAGTAGAGCAAGTCCTCTTCAGATACCCTTTTCTTTCACAACTTAGCGACTCTAAAATATCCCACTGCCTGCCATCTCGGTTTAAATTGAATAAAGAAATGGGTCAAAATGCACCATTGCTCTGTACTGGAAGTACAGCGGAAGAATTCCGAGCCAGATCTGCTTTCCTTTAAAATTTTCTGCACTAGTTCTCCGTGATATCCGGAGGGACATACTTCTGTAGTCTTCATACGCATCTGGAGAACTGCCCTTTGCCCGGATTTTCAATGCAACACTTCCCTTCCCAGACCTCTTCTGTCTCATAATGTATAACGGATAGTGCACTCCCTTTGTATATAAATCCTATGTCCTTACCTGAAGATCTAACCTATTAGATGATGCATTATTGTTTTGTTATTTTTTACAGGACTATAAATCATACGGACTAAAAAGGAAAGAGAGTCTGGTTCTACAAGATACCAAACTATTACGGAGTGGAGACCCATACATTTTTGTCTGTAGATTAGTGGTTTTGTTTTCATGCAGCCCGACCATCCATCTGGTGGAAGACAAGGTGACAGCAGTGTTGCTCATGGTACCATGTGAAGATAAGGACGAGCGTGCCTACTTACTGTATAGGAAGAGGCTGGCGCTGTGTATACCCAGTCTGTTGGTTGCCACGCATGTGTAGTTGCCGTAGTCGTCTTCCGTCACGTTGGATACCAGCAGGATGGTGCGGGTGCCGAAGATTTGGATGCTGATGCCTTGGGCGTTGATTATCCTGGGGAGGACCACACGTTCGGTTATACAGGGAACGTTGACCACGGCAAAAGCATTTCCGAATATACGAGGTGTGGCTATTAAATAATGAGACTACAGCTCAAGAAAAATGCATCGACTTCAAGCGATGCGTGACAGCGAACTGAAGATGCGAGCGGATCAAAACTTTCAGGGGTTGTTTATGCTTGCCCATTGGTCAATGTGTACCATGTGGTTTGTGCATGCGCGCTGTGGTTCGACTTACATAAGCCCAGCCTTGTTATCTAACAGCCACACCTCGTATGCATAACATCTTTAAAGTGATAACAAGAGGGCATTCGCAATAGCTGCGACACTGCCACGCCCCCTTTAAGCCAACTGGCATGAACGAAAACACACACCTTCACAGACACATACACACATACACACGCTTGACCTCCATGCCAAATTTCAGCCTCCTAGGGCGAAAACTGTGGCCACCAATGGGTGGGGAAATTTTTGTGGTCCAACCCACCGACTGACAGAGCAACCGATAGAGCTGCTGGTCGCAGCTAAAAACATAAGAACAAAAGAATGGTTAATGACTAGAACAGCCATTTAGACCAGCCTGGCTCAACATCTGACCCATGATGTGCTGAGTAATGCATAAAGCCTGGACCTAGATCCCCACCATCACAACCCACCACCTGGTAATCTGTTCCAAGCATTGACAACTTGTACAATAATACTTCCAAAAATTATTATTGAACAACGGGGTTTGAAATCAGCTGAGCTCCTTCGTTCAGCTGACTGAACTCCACTGTAAAAACCTTCAGTAATTCTCCTTCTAAAAGCCTTTTACGACTTTAATGACTCCTGCCTTTTACTAAGCGTATATAGGTTTAGATGCTCAAATTGTTCCAAAGCAAAATTTAAGAAATATCTTTCCATTTGTGTGTTCCTTGGTATTTTAAACATATTTCTGAAACTTCTCATGGACAGTATTTTCATTGTAACTGGGAACATTTATCAGTACTCAAACATAACATCAATGGATAACAAACTACTTTTGAAATTAACTTTCAAGGCTAAAATAATAAACAAATAAACTAAACAATAAAATTAACTCCCTATTGACAAGTAATCATTTGCATAATAATAACATGTATTCTCTTATTTAGAGGTCTTGTACCTTCTTCCACTACAAATTACTGAATCAGTATTGAGAATTCCAGAGAGAATGTTGGCTGGCCTTGACACCAACTTAAAATGATGGATGAACTGATCTTTTTCTGACTTCATGCAACTTGATGAATGTATTAGGTTATAAAAATTGATTATGGAAATACAAGGTATTAAATAAGACAAATTGTTAGATTTTTATTTCATAAATATAGTTTGGAGACTTTTCACTGGTGATGTAACACATTGATTTACAGTAAAACTGTGGGTTTTGATATTTAGACTAACTTGGTGTGTTTGCTAGCTAACTTTCCCGAAATCAATTTTTTACCAACAGTGCTCAGACACATCCCTTTGTACAATATTGACATGTAATATATTTCTATCACTGAAGGGTGAATAAGAAAATAGCAGTCTCAGATATAAGCAGAATTTTAAATTGAAAATGTGAGATTAGAATGCTTGTTCCCAGGTTATGCCATTTTCAGTTGACCTGTGTTTCAGTTACATTCTGAGTTAAATTCTGAGGTTGTGAAGGATTTAAAAATCAAATACACATCGTATAAGATATGCAACTAGGCCCACATCTCCTATATTTTTCCAAAAAAAAAAAAATAAAAAACAATAATAAAAATACTCATGAATTATTCATTGGGTTATAGACACATTTCCTGTCCTGATGCTTTTGTCTTTAACCTTCAGTGAAGCATATTTTGTATCGTAGTTTACTGTCATGAACATATTTAATTTGCAGATCTACATCTGTACCTGGCTTATGTCTGTAGTCAGGGTTTGGACTGCGTCCAGAACTCTTGGGCCGTTGCCTTAAGGAGTGGAAGATGAGAGTTGCGTATGTGGTTTAGGACAGCCTTACCTTTTGTCATCTCTGTACCACTCGAACTCTGGTTTGGGCACCGCCGTGGCATCGCACTGAAGAACGCCCATGCGCCCCACTTGGGTTTCGGAGCTCTTCACGTCTTTGATGAAGGGGGGATCTGACAACGATACGATAAGAAAGCTACTGTTACCACGGTACCTTTCACCAATATGGATGGTTATATTTGCCAGAAGATTCATCTTTTTAAACCCAATTCTCATGAAGCAACCAAAATTTATCGGGTGCTTTATTCACAAAGGAGAAACTGGACTTTTTTTGTGTTGAGACATGAGAACAAGGGGAGATAATTCAATCTACCAGGCTTTATAATCCAGTTTAGCGATACCACTATACAGATACTGCTGATTGGATATTGATCGAGGTTCAAAGAACATTTTCCCTTTACCTTCCCTAACATTTACGGTATTGTGCAAAAGTCATAGACCACCCTCATTCATAACATTTCCAATCAAATGGCCATTCAGCACAGATCAAAAACGATCGTGAGATAATGGAGAAAATGGGACGGTGCAAAACTTGGTAGACCACCAAAACTATCACCATCAAATAGACAGTACTCAAAGCTTTCATCTATGAGAGACATGGAAAAAATCAAGCTCCACTCTTGCTTCAGATATGAAAAAAGCTGTGCTTCTGTCAATCCTTCCACTGTGAGAAGACGACTGTACGCTATGGGTCTGAAAGATTGTGTAGCTGTCGAAAGGCTTCTACTGAGAGAAGAAAATTGACAAAAGAGAATAAAATTTGCGTTAGAACACTAAAACTGGACATCTGAAATGTGGAGTATCACACCACAGAAGAGCATCGGAGGCATATAGCGAATATCTCACCAATCAGACAAGCATGTAATGTGAACTTAGAATATCTCAGCCAATCAGAAAAATACATGATATGAATATAGAATATCTCAGCCAATCAGAAAGAAATATATGAAGTGCATGTACCAATCATAACAGGTGATGTTGGGAAGAATATACTTCATGATGAGCAAATGACCATCAGATGTCAGGGGGTGAACTACTGCATATAATGAAATTTCAGAGGGCCATTACTTGAACAGGGAACTCAATACTCACATGGGAAACACAGAAAACCACTTCAGTACAGATACCAGCGCAGCTCTCAGATATAGCACAGTCATCAAGCCCATCTTCCTTCATTGTTTGATAAATTACATCTGTACCAAGCTGCTGTATGATGTGAGATAGCCACCAAAAATATCAAATCCGATGTTATTGAACTATAAATAAAGTACTTGTGGTCCGAAAATGTTTTTTATGGCCATTCCCTGAATATCTGATGCTACACTATTACTTGTTTCTGATATGCTTCGGCGGGGTGTATCCTGCTAATGGTTACAAGCTGATGCAAGAAGAAAAAACAGCTGATTTTATTTTCGGTGCACTTATCTGGAGTGAATTTGTTTCTGCAATCAAATTTTTTACAGGAAACAATGTTATAAAACAAAGTTATATAGTTCTATGGGCATAAATACTGGACTGTTTGTTTGATAGCAGGCTCCATTCAGGTTGCATAAAGCGGTAACTGCAATGCTAATGTTGTCGTGCACGCGAAACTGGCTGGGTGGGTGGAATCACTGTCCCTAAAGAGGAAGCGGGGAGCCAGCAGTGCTCATTTGGCACAGAGTCGGAATCAAACACGGACCCAAGAGGTGTCTGCCGAACAGATGGGACAGTGAGCGAGCTCCCGGTTTCATACTGCAAGATTCAGCTGAGGAGGAAGAGACTTCAAATAAGGGGTGTCCTGAAAAAAAAAAAAAAAAAAAAACGCTGCCGCAAATCCATATAAAGCTGATTTTAGGAGAATTAAGGATTTATTTGGGAGCGACTACTTCAGCCCAACAAACAGCGGGGGGGTGGTTCCACTTTCAGTCTGACTTAATATAGGTCAGCCATAGAATGAACTTTGTTGTGTGGGTTGTTCCGTGTTCTTTGAAGCCTAAATTTGAATGGCAAAACTGAAACGAATGTGAGCTGTCTGATTAAACGAGGGCAAAGGTGCACCCTTCTGCGTCCCTCCTCCAGAACGAAAACCTCCACCTCATGTTTTGTACCATTCCGATATTAATGCTACCAACTTTGTACGTGCTGCCAGAAATACACACTTTCATGCCTGTTCCTAATGACATACTGCCTGTCTCTTCCTTGTGATGCTCTTTCATTTTCAACAAAAATAACAAAAGCAGCTTGAGAATCAATAGTGGCTGAATGCGATTTTGTTCCCCCGGGAGAGGTTTGCCGCATTTTAAATAATTACCACACCACATTTCATAAATACGATTCCGCATCAGAATGTTTCCTTTTGTGAAGGAGCACATCAGGATGTAGTGAGAGGAGGACGACGGATAAAAGCCCGTGCGGGAGGATGATTCAATGTGTCTGCTAAATTCAAATTCAGCGATGACTCACAATATCCCTTGAGCTCCACAGAATAAATTTGTTGTCCTTTTTATACTTATTTTTATTGCTAATACCCTTAAAGAGTCTCTGTTTTTCGGGAGCTGTTGTGAAACAAACATTTGCTACCTTTCTTTCGATAGCAGGGGTAATATATTATGGAGAATAGCATGGCCTCTTAGCCTGTATTGCTTTTAGCATCAATAGCCATCGTTGTGTTTACTTTTAATATTTTCATTTGAGACAAGAAGATAGAGGAGGTTCATTCTCCAAGTATATGAAATGTATCTGAAGTGTATGTCTTCTTTGAAAGTATCAATTTTAATCTTCAGCTTTCCTGTGATATATGGTATCATATCCTGGTTCTGGCACTCATGACTGATTGGTTTTTTTGGTGAAGGTATAGATACAGCCCTCTGCAATATCTGAAATTAATTTCCAGGGCTTTTTCAATAGAATTTCATTCCAGTTTTAATACTTTGATCGAGTTCTGTATACTGTAAATAACAGATATCTCTCTCAAATTCATCAACACTAGTACCGACAAAATTGGTTTCCCACCAGAGAACCACATGAAACAATCATCTTTGATGATCATAATGTTTAATTTAAGTGTATGTCCAAGAATGAAATGTTTCTTTTGAACTATGCATTTACTTTTTAAAGTGACCGTTTACATTAATTGATGAATGGAAAGCAATTAAAATGAAAGTATATACTGGCAAGAGAAACAGGCAAGCAGATAGGTGACGGCCTCAAGGAGAGGTATAACCTGATAAAGTGAAATCTTGTTGACTATCAAGTTACCTCAAGGATATGAAGGACAACACCAAAATGCACATGCTATACATCTGACCTTCCAACTCAAGAATCTTTATTTTAGAGAATAGGGTGATACTAAATGTTTCATGCTCTGTTTTTCCATAAATAAAAATGCTAGTATTTAGTACTGCCACATATTTGATCTGTTTGTGCTTCTAGATTTCTCTCTAAATTGCTTTACCTATGTCGTGTAACCCAGTTTGACAGGTGTGAGCATGTTGAGTGAAACTGGTGGCAGAGAGTAAAATGGCTGTGACCTTTGAACTGACCCATTCGTAGCCATTTGAATCAGATCATCCACCACACCACAACAACGAATATGGTTTCCTCTACAAGGCAGACCCAGTGCCTCTAAGGGGGGTAGCCTTGCACTACCAATATGGTAGCCATATTTTGGAACAGTGTTCAGCTCCATTGTGATACTCAGGGTTTGATTCAGGTAAAAAAAAAAACAACTTCCTGTAATTTTGTAGAAACACCGTAGGTAATTACGTCCCCCATGAACGTAATAAATTTAGGAACACAGTAGGTAAGTACGTTCCCCATGAACGTAATAATTTAGGAACACAGTAGGTAAGTACGTCCCCCATGAACGTAATAGTTTAGGAACACAGTATGTAAGTACGTTCCCTATGAACGTAATAATTTAGGAACACAGTAAGTAAGCACGTTCCCTATGAACGTAATAATTTAGGAACACAGTAAGTAAGCACATTCCCTATGAATGTAATAATTTAGGAACACAGTTGGTAAGCATGTTCCCTATGAACGTAATAATTTAGGAACACGGTAGGTAAGCACGTTCCCTATGAACGGAATCATTTAGGAACACGGTAGGTAAGCACGTTCCCTATGAACGGAATAATTTAGGAACACGGTAGGTAAGCACGTTCCCTATGAACGTAATAATTTAGGAACACAGTAAGTAAGTACGTTCCCCATGAACGTAATAATTTAGGAACACAGTAGGTAAACACGTTCCCTATGAACGTAATAATTTAGGAACACAGTTGGTAAGCACGTTCCCTATGAACGTAATAATTTAGGAACACAGCAGGAAAGCACGTTCCCTATGAACACCGGTTAGCACATAATGATGTGTTATTGCAGGAAGCTGCCCTCGGCGTTTACGTGCAGCATTTCCTGCTGTCATCAGGTGAGTGATCCTCTGCTTAATGATAAAGACACCACCCCTCCCCAGGGACCATGAGGTTCAGCCGACATATAGTCAGCCTGAGTGACAAGTCTGAGATTTAAGCTAATCTTGCTCTCCGCAGCTCATGGCATATGACTTGCTCTCGCTTCTCAGAAAACGCAGGCAAACTCTTGAGGACCATGTTCCGTGGAGGCAAACACGCTTTAAAAATAAGATGGTTCAATTTCTGTTAGGCCGACACGTAATTCTTACGGTGACCCGCGGTAGACGCAGTGAATGATATTCTCCAGTCTTATTGTTTTCCCTTCCTTGAATGTCAGGGAACAAATTGTGTGGGATCTCATTTATTCCTTTGTCAACAGTGCAATTGCCTGAACATTTACAGTACAGGGTATGACATGACCAACAACGACCTTTCACGCAATGACCTTTGCGCTCACGGGTGGCTGTGCTCTCTCATAACCGCCGTCCCACAAACTAGTTGTGTTCTGAAGTTCCGTTTGCGAGCACCTTTCCCCCGTACTCATTCTTAGGGAAAACACAATAGGGACAATCTGCCCTGTGAGGCAGGTGGTGCCAGCCAGCTGGTGCGGAAATCAGGTCCGTGTAAATCTCGCTCGGAATGAAAGATATGGCACGTTACACGGACGACAGTCGAGGACAACCTACCAGTGAGAATCGGGCATAAAACAGTCGGTGAAGGGGAAATATTTGCACTAGGCTGATTATGGTATTGTGTGTGGCAATAACCACTGGGATTACATTCTTGAATTAACCCCGGGATCGTCAGTCTTTAGCCAGTGAGTAGCTGAATGAATGGAAATTTAAGGACTGGAAAATGCAATCCTTGAGTGACAAACCTGAATTACTGCAACCTGAATAGGAAGCCCTATACGCAAACAACTCTCCTTGGAAGAGGGGCAATTTTCTGCTAAGAGAAAGCTGCCTTACAGTTATTGCAATCACGCAAGTATCCTCTGTTATTATCTGAGCAAATGACTATATGCAAGAAGTGTGAGCTCTTTCTATTGTATGAAATTAGGATATTTTGCATGCTGTATTTTGCCTGATTGCTTTCCGCTTTCAAGGGCAAGAAAATAGCTGAATAAATACTTCATTTCGACACCATGCTGAGCTACATGATACCCTGGCACAGATTCACTCAGCATATTTCTCCCTAAGTTCGTCTGGCAAATACATGCAGTGGACCAGTGCACCTTTTTTACTAAAGTAGCTTTACTTGAAATAAGTTAGTTATACTAGTGATACTATAGTAATACAATTTAGTTATAATAGTACAACTATGATAAACTATGATAAACAAAAATGGCAAATATGAAAGTTAATGATAGTTAATATAAAATTCAACTTTGGTTGAGATTTGTACACATGCATCATTCTGATTTAGAAAACACACTGTAATATAAGACATTGTCTGATGTAACTTAATACACACATTTGTTACACGTCAAGATGAAATTCCCAGAATGCAGCATTTTGGACAATCCTCAAGAAACTGTTTTACAGCTACAGTACCACTTCAGCATAAAGGGTTGGCTGCCTCTTTAAACTAATACATGGGGCCAGACGAAGGATAAAAGATGAATGCATCCTAGTGAGATGAAAATTAGCATGCAGATTTAGACTAATTAAATGTACATCAAACCATGTATGAGGCAGGAGACCTGGGGTTCTGGATTTATCCAATTCAATATTCATGTAGAATCTGGCTGATTGATTTTTGCTGGCAAATACTGTAATTTTAATTTGATAAAAATCTGATTAGCCAGCTACGCTCATTTCTTCCTACCATGGAAGCTGGTTTCTCGTTGTTGTGAGTACCAGCACATTCGGACACCCATGCCAGTGTGAAACTGTCTTCGCTCTTTGACATTTCCATGGTAACAGGTTTAATGCAGTCGTGAGGGAGGGTCTGTGACGCTGCGGTTCTGTGAAGGATCTGAGTTTGTTTTTGGCCCTCGCTGAGAACTGTAGAGGCTTATGGGAAAATGAGTAATGGGCTCGTGTCAGACTGCTGGTTTGAGGCACTCGGAGACAGAAGGTTCCAGAGTTTGGTTTGAGGTTCTGTTTCACTGTGAGAAAGGCAGAGGGTGGATTGCAGGTCTCTCTGTGACCCATCCAGAATGAACTCATTCCCCCAGAGCTGTATGTCACATGTACTGACACCTTCCTGTGCCCTCCATGACTGATGCAGTTCAACAGCTGCACTAGTTCAATTCCTGCTTTTAAGATAGTTTTTTTATCTTTTGCTCTCCAACATGTCACTTCAGAGAACTTACGGAAGCTTCAAGTTCTCTTCAAAACTTTCAATAGCTTCAAATGCACAGACTCGTTGACAAGAATTGGGGCCCCTGCGTGTAATAATCATGATTTTGTTCAAAATATCACGGTACGCATCTACAGGATATGTTCAGCACATGAAATAACATGATTTATATGTACACATTTCCTCTCATGACCTACCAGGAAACAGTAAGCAGAACTGAGCAATGTTTCTGAGTAAGCGTGGCATCAAATGAAATATCTCTGATGCGTTTTTCACGGCACGAGAAACAAAATTATTGTGCAAATGGCGTCTAGGGGAAATGAAAACTCCATCCGTTATCTCGAGCTCTTGAAACAAAGCCGCTGCGGCAACACTGTTCCTAAAGAAGAGAGGAGAGGGAAAAGGCGGACGTCGACGACATCTCGACGTGTTCGTAAACCCCGGAGGGTACGGCACATAAGAAATCAGACCTTCTCTAATATTCCTGATGTGTCTTCCCATCAGCCATTTGCTCTGATACTGTCCATTACGCCCCGCCAGAGAAACGTAAGTATCTATGGCAGCTGATGGAGCGCGGTCTCCAGAGACGGAGGTAAATGCACTGCAGTTTGTGGCAAACTAAGAGATTGGGATCTGTACTCCCTGCTGGTCCCTAGAAACAAGGCTGTCTGTTGACATGAGAAGCTCATCTCACTTACAGATACAGAGTGCCAAGGCCATATTTATGCAGGAGGGAAGACTGAAATGGCTATGCTAAGGCTATGGCACAGAAATATGCACAAATAAAACTGGCCTTGAAAATATAAAAGTTACTATAATTATGAACCTGACCTGAATGCTCAGTTTGAGTTTTAAACACACAATAAGACCATGCAGAGTTGCTGTCTAAACTTGTATCGGCCAATCTACGCTTGAGCAGCTGTGCAAACGTGCTAAGAGCATTCCAAGCATAAATAGAAGCAAAGAGCTATGGTTCTCCAAGGTTACTGCTTAACCAGTACCATCAGCTACCTTACAGCTCTTTCAAATGTGACTCAAGGTGAACAGTAAATATAAGTTAAGGCACGGCAAACTGTTTGGTGTTCTGAATTTATCCGATTCCTACCTGACTCATATAAATTGTGTTGAACATGACTTAGCACCATTACATCTATTGCGATGTAAAGGGCTAATCCATGGGTACTGTTTTTTGACTGGGAATTTGATCTGTTGATTGAGCAATGAACCCCAAGTATACTATACTATACTATACTATATACTATACTATACTATACTGCCCTCTTATTGACTCCAACATACACCAACAGTTGATCGGAAGTGGTTAATTTAATAAGCTGGACCTAACTAGCCAGTTTATATCACAATGATGATGATGATGATATTGATAATAAATAAACAGTGATGTGTCAACCTCATAATTTTTGATCATAAATCTATTTTGATATTTCTGATTTTTTTTTTCTGTAGTTAACTGATTCGTTTGATGCACTTTGCAACCCATAAACTAGGCTAAATAACAAAAGAATTACTTATTACTGCTGCCGATGCATGCTGGGATGTGGACAACGCCCCTAACTTTATATTCCCTCTCTCTACGATGGTGTTTTGTAGCTGCCATCCGCAATCCATAGTCATAGTCCAGGGACACAGGGACACTAGCTTAATAGGTTGAACTATCCATCAACCCATTATGCCAAACACACGGATACTGGCTCAAAAGGTTGAGCTGTCCATCGACTCATGAAACACATTTTGAATAACTTCAGAAAATAATTATTTTCTTAATGTTACCTATGCACCAACCTATTAACATTCTCAGAAGTAAAAACGAACATTAAAACTTCCTCCTGAGTTACAGACATTTAATGGCGTTTAATTAGCAGTAATTATTATTTGTAGGGGGAAAAAATAGGAAAACTATTTGTAATTACTCAATCTGAAGTTAATTATGGTGATTAGATTAGCATATTGAAATGAAGGGAAACAGAGGAGCCCAAAATAAATGTAAAATGCATGACCCCGTTGATGACTTCAGTGTGGATCAGTACCCCCTTTTAGAAGGTTGACTGACAGGACGCCTCACACAAGTTTCAAGTCGTGCAGACACTTACATACATACATACATAACATACATAATCGTCGTTTAGCTGACGCTTTTATCCAAAGCGACTTACAGTTCATTCAGCTAACCAAGGGCCAATCACCCCTCGGAGGAACGTGGGGTTAAGGGCCCCGCTGAAGGGCACTTACAGTTGACGATGACGTTGACGTATTTGACGTCCGGGGTCGCGACATCGTTGCTGGCTTTGCACTCGTATTTTCCCGCCTGGGATCTCATGATGCCTGATATGTCCAGGTACTCTTCCCCCTCCAGCGGCTCTGCTGCAGGAGAGAAAGGCAGGTAGAAAGAGAAAGAGAGAAAGAGAAAGAGAGGCATAACGGATGAGTATACCGGACAACCCAAAGACACAGCACGAAGCGAGGCTTGTCATGAATTCCGGGGGCCTTAATCGTACGCCGCTCACCTGATCTGCGAATGACAAGTGACATAGCAAATGTTGAAAATCTGGCGTCGGGCAAAGCGAAACAGAGGGACAGAAACTTGGCTAATTAGACACACAGGCAGCCTGTACTCCTCTTCTTTAATTTGCCTTTCAAAACCCCATATTTCCCCTGGTTGTCTGTCAGCATCATTTTCTTGGCATTGCTGCCTGTGGCGCTGTATTCCCTTGGGGGCATTCGCTCTGCGTGAACGCTATTCGCCGGGGTAGCGAGGGAAACGGAACCGGCTAGTCGATAGGAACTCATTAAATTAGAAACGGCTACAAAATAAATGGAGCAGGCCGGGGCGGAGGAAAGCAAGTTCAAATTCCGGACAGGTAAGGCAGGGATTCTTGACTCAAGTCTTATCCCTTAAGGAACAGCATGCTAGCAGATTGTTCCTGCCCCCTTTCAGTGCATTAACCATCTCAGGACTGAGACGTTGGGCTTTCAGCTCCAGGTGGAGAGTAATTCAATGTTAATGAGCTTCAGTGCAGAGAAGCCCTCCAGCTTGTCTGCACTGAATAGTTAAGGTTCATGGACAATAAAATTTCATTTCCAAAAAAATGCAATTATAAGAGGAGCATTGTACGTGCTTCTTTCTATGTGAATTGTTAAATAGCCTTGTTTAAATGGCTTTAGTGAACCTGACTGACTGTAAATGATCTGTTTAGGATCTGTTTAGGACCCGATGTGTTCCTAAATCTTATAAATCTATAGTAAAACTGTTGCAATTGCAAATATAATGCCCAGCTCAAATGCAAATAAAACACAGTGGATATGATTCACTCTGAGACCAATATCTTGACTTCAGTATGACAAATAATTCTAGGACGGAGACTATTTCCTGGATGCACATCGTCTAGCAGGAGTCGCGTCGATGTGATGGCTGCTCAACTACAGATTCGGTTATGATTTGATTTTCATGTATTTCCAGCCAGACGAGGATATCGGGGCCTGATCTTCAGCTGCTGTGGCATTATAGGTCAAGCACAAGGTCAGCGCGGAAAGAAGATTATCTCATTAAGCTAATAAGCGAAGAGAAGCTCACGATTTTCACTCAGACTCAAGACTTCACGAACACTGGTCTGAGGCCAGATCAGTTAATTATTTTAGCACAAGTTGTTTTTTTTTCCCAAATATTACATAATACTTTGCTCTTAGCCTTTTACATTAAAAATGGATGTGTCTTTCACTCTGAATCACAATGAAATACCAGCTATTAAGAGTTTATCTGTGCAAACACCGAAATCGTTTTCTAAAAGAAACACATTTTTAGGAAGCATATTTTTACACTTATTTTTAATGTTAAGAAAAGAAAATTAACTCACTCCCAAACTGATTGGAAGTACAACAGGGTTGTAAAAAATACTTATCTATTTTGGATTAATTATTGTAGCATTGTTTTTTAAACAAACAGTGTTACTACAAAGTGCACATACATTTCGGTGACAATTACATATTATTTTTCATTTTACAGCTGATACAGTGGGCCAAATGGTCTGGTACCAGCTCTGACATAGTGGACCGATGGAATTTGTTTGCCCACATGGTTGTGCCATTTGCAGTCATGTATATGTGCAGTGATCTGCAGACACACGGGATTAATTAAGGTGACTGTACAAATATCGGTACAGAAAATAGGCAATCACACCCAGCTGCTGTGAGTGGGATGCAGGCCCCTTTTTTTGTGAATATGTGATCATAAGAAAGGCTGCGGGGATTTTGACAACTTCCTTTGAATGCCTACATCCCAGCGATTCCATCCTTTTCCCATGTTAACCATGTCCTTTTGATGTAACAAGCCAATTAAGACTAAGATTCAATCAACACTTCTTAACTTTGACTTCGAGTCCATTTTTTTGGAATCACATAACTCGCTATGTGATTGTGATGAAGAGACATGGTTTGAGTTCGGTTTTGGAGATGCCAAGTCCAACCAAGCTGAAATGTGTATGAAAGTCTGCTAGACATGTTAAAGACGAGCTGAAACATACTAAAACACACATTGCTATCCTGACTTTGCGGGCTAAAAAATACCTCCTCCAAAGATAAACCAGCAGGAATAGAAAATTCACAAGGAGCTCAGTGGTAGCTCTTCATAGACACCCATGGGACTCTCTTTTCCCACTTCCTTATAACAAGGACTGAGATGGAAAACACCCAGCTTCAGACAGTAGAAGCACTACCTTAAATTGGCTCCACACGCTAAAGCAGCTCATTTCTAATCAGCGAAAAAAAATCAACCAGGTAGGGGAGCTAATTAGCGAAATCAGATGGTTTAGTACATGGCTGGAACAAGTGCACAGCAGCACTTCTGCTTTGTGAGGCTGGGGGTTCTGCACCAGTGCAGGAGGGCACAACGTGGTTGAGCGTGTGAATGCAGGATCTGGTCAAGGTTAGGCCCGAGGCTGTCCGGTCACAGTTAACATTCACCCTCTCCGCAGGACGAGCGGTCTGCTGGCTGGGTTTACATTGAGGTTAGCTGCCATATGTGGGGAGAAACACCGCCGTCAAGCAAACCTCATTGAAATTTACACACATTTTCTTTTTTTTCCCCCCCATCACAAACAGGGAAGCTGTCCTCTCGATTTACCGTGCGTACTGACGCGATTTGAGGCCGAAAGGTCACCCTGGAGACGAAGACGAAAACAAAAACAAAACAATTTACTTTCAAATAGATGCCTGCATTAAACAGGCACCCCCGCTTCTCCCCTTCGCATAATAAACTGACCTATATAACGCCGGCGGAATGCGCCGGACCGACCGTCTCCAAAAACGGCGGAGCGACAGGAGCTTGATTGACTGACTGATCTCTCTGACAGGTGCTCGCCCTCCTCTCAGTGGAGCCAGCCTCCAGTCAGTCCACTTCATGCATTAAAGTGGATCGTAAAATAGAATCTAATCGCCATGGGAAAGTGAGCTGGAAGGTAAAAAACGCCCCCAAACAGATTTAACACTCGGAAGCCTTGGGGACAGCCGGGGAAAAAATCGAAATAAAATGCCACTGAAAATGCATAGATAAAGGGTAAAAAAATCGACTTGTCTCTTTTAATTTGAAATTTCGTAAAGTGATTGAGGTTATACATATGTCACAAGGAGTATATAATAAGGTAAAATATTAAAACACAAAACCAAGGAAAGGCCAAATATTTCCTCCATTGTCTCATTAGCCAAAGTATCGTAAAAAAGTGATGTTTTTATTTTTTGACTTATGAAATTAAAATAGCAAGGCATAATGTTTCTCACAACATTGCCTAAATCTGTATCAAAATGCCTGACTTCACTGCAAAATAAACGTGCTTGGTTTTTTTTTTTCTTCTTCACAAGCATTTAATCACATGTCGGAGTAAGGAACAAATGTTAATTCCGGCCACAGTCCCTACTGGAATTTTATCTTGCTCCCAGCTGTGCTCTTGCGCTGCTGCATTTGCAGGAATCCGAATGAGTGCAGTGAAGTGACATGCATCCATCCCAACGAGACACAGACAGACCTCCAACGCTCACATGCCGGGAGGGGCGTCTAGGTCAGTATCATTTCTAAGAAACACAAGGTGAGCAAGTGAACCTGTTGTTTCTGCGTGACTTTACAGTCGCTGGAGACCGGTGCTGGAGAATAGAAATGAGTTCACACTACACTTATTACAGGATAGCAGGCAGTCAAGCTTAATTGAAATTCAGCCACCCTTGCCGTTAATGGCCTAACACCTACATGCCTGCTGCTTCTCTCCTAGGGAGGTTAAAGACTCGGTGCTCTTCCTTCCTCAAAGCTAGACAGCAGGGCTGAGGGGCGGGAGGGAAACCAGGTTTTTGCATCCATCACTCTGTTCGACAATCTGGAGAGAAAATTGAATACGAGGCTGCGTGCGTATGAGAGAGGGAGTGATGTGAATTTTATGACTGTAGCTTCTTGACAGTGCTGTGTGTGTGTGTGCACAGGTTGATGTGTTTGTGTGCATGTGCATGCATGTGCGTGCATGTGCATGTGCGTGCATGTGTCAATGCATGTGTACCTGCATACTTGAGCGTATGCATCAATGCACACGTGTCCATGCGTGTCAATGCGAGCGTGCATGCATTGCATGCATGTTTGTTCACGCGAGGGTCTGCGGGCATGCATGCTTGCTTGTTCCGGCAAGCGAGAGGAGTGTCGGTGCACGCCCCCAAAACACGACTGCGCTCTCCCCCCTGCGCCCCCACCCCCGTGAAGTCCTGGGCTCTTCCAGATAAAGGAAACCAATCTGTTCAACTCCACAGACGCGCCTTCCAGGCAGCCCCGACTCTCTGCTGCACAGCCCGGCTGTAAGCGCAAGCCCCTGTCAAACCCACTCCTACAGACGCCACCCTTCGCCTCCTGCGCTTTCCCAGGGCCTCGTCTCCAACCCCTTATCTCCATCTCCGGCCAGCTCCGCTCCGGTATGCAGAGACCCCGGGCGTACAGCACCCAGCAAATGAGCGCTAACAACCTCCAACCCCCACACCTGTCTCCCGGGATCACACTTGCCTTACCCATTATTCCAGCCCTGCCTCTGCCTCCCTCAACCATTACAACAGGAGTTTACTTGCATGGGTCTTTGGAGAGCATGCAAGATGTTTTATTTTGAAGTAAAATTCATTACTTCCACGTTAGGCATTTTCTAGTCCCTTCTTGGTCCATTTTACAAAAACATCCACTCTTTTAATATCATTTTTGTTAGATTAAAGCTAAAAAAACCAGAGGTATTATATAACGAAAGAGACACAGAACTTATAGTTTGTAGCCTAGTAATACGATTATTAATGAAGTAAAACAAATGGTGAAGGCAGAGTGTTTTTATGTCTAAAAGAGATGACAGACCCTGTACCAACAGAGGCCATGCAGCTGAACACACAAGACAAAGTTTCTCCTGAGGAACATTCTGGACTGAATCCTCTGGTATTCTCGTAGGGACATATTTTTCTGTACACTGTCCATTATCTTCCTTGCCAAGGCAGAATGTATTCCCACTCTATTTAATTCTGATGAAACAGAATAATGATCAGCCGTTACCTTCCGAACGCCAATTTCTTCTGCCCTCATTAGAGACAGAATTGTGTATCTACATTTTGTCGCTACAGTGTTTATAGACTCTTCGCTCAAAGAAGCAATCAAGGCAGACTACGTTTGTAACTGTGGCGAATATCAACAAAAAGGAAGTGGACGAATGTCTATCTGTTCAATAGTAAGGTCATCCAATTTAAATTCTCAGGGAAAGGGCACATTTTAAATACATCTCACCTTACATTGGTCAATATGGATTATTTGTCACGCTGCTGAATTGTTGTTCGGAATGTCAAATTATCATGTTTACCATTACCGTCATTATGCTATTTGTTTGCTGGAAGATAAACTTGTCAGACGTTTTCAGCAAAGGTCAAATGAGGACATTATCGAGGACATTCTTGGATCTGAGGCACTTAATTCCCCTGCGTGCTTGTGTAGTCCGCACTTCAAACTGACGGGACAGCTGGGAAATGAGGCCAAATGTATGCAACACATTCACAACACACTTCATATAATTAATACTAAGCAGTGTCATGAAGCAGAATGACATAGGCAGGGGAACTACTTCAATTCATTTCCTATTGGGCCATCTAAGGACATATAAATACAAAGACATAAAAAAATGAGAGACCTCGTGGGTGAAGAGACTGAAATAATTCTCCTTCATCGGCCCACTCTTAAGAGTTCTACTCTGTATGTTTATGTTATTACCTACTTATGTTAGCATTTTTGAACATACACAGACACTTGTATGCATGATCATGTTCAATAGTGAACACACCCTGTCACGATGACAGAGGTAGGGCCCGCTAGCCGGTCACATGACTCCAGCACGGACACACAGAAGCATACATACATGAGCTCGAGCGGCAACAGCACGTAACAGTATGCCTCTGGCATCCAACATGTAACTTCAACGAGTAATCCAGCACCGCCTCAAATATACTGTCCAGAAATGTAATAACTTTTATTACCACAGTTCTTTTCCTCCCCTTCTTGTCATCCATCTCAGCATATTTATTATAAATGAGATCCGTGGGGAAAATACGTGAGGGGCGCTGGGTAGGAAACGGTTTTTGGATGTTTCAAAGACATGGTCCCAGAGTGGAGAACTCCTGGAGGAATGCAGGAAAAGGCTATGATATGCTGACATATGGACGAGGGACCGGGAGGAGAGTTATGCAGTTTCAGTATATTTATGTACTGTTCAGTTGTACTACCATATGCTAATAACTATAATTAGACCGAGTCTGAGTACCAGAAGGATCCATGGGTATTATAAGAGAACCTCATTCCCTATCCCAGATTTACTGAGAAACCCCTTTTTGCACTTTTTTTTTACACTGACAATGGAGCATTATATTTTTTGTTATGATAAATATTTCAAGTCTAGGCAGAACAAAGGCAACAACAAAAAGACGCGAGCTACTTTACATGTCATTAGGTAACGGGACGCTCCATATTCAACGAAACTGCTTAGGAATTCCATTTCAGAGGCCGGTGTCATTACTCTACATCCTCTGAGCTAACCACTTATACCAGCCTGCTATTTACTGTGTCTCCACGTCTTCTCAGTTCTTCCCCAGCCAAATACTCCCACTCTGAGTAGCTGCCAATACGTCATGCAGGGAGACACAGAAAATTTCCTCCAAATGACATTCCGGCCTAAAAAAAAAAAAACTCATTAGATTTCAAAAAGAATGCTGTATCCACGGGCGAGTCATAACGTTTTTGCTTGCGGCGATGAAAGTGAGCAGTAACTAATTAAATATTAGGGAGGGCTGAAGTGTTATTGTTTCTCTGTACTTTTGGGTGGGGTGGGGTTTTGTATGTAGGTTGAGTTTTCATTTCACCAGACTTTCAGTTCAGCTAAACTTATTACATGTTTACACTGGCCCTGATTCAAAAACACTTGATCAGCCAGCACATTTAATTTTATAATCTCAAAGAGTCATAAAGAAGAGGAACCAATAGATAGCATCTACCTAGTTAATGTGGGGTAGTAATCTTGGGCCAAAAGCTCTCCACACATCCGGTTAAAAAAAGGACGAAATTACCAAGCCAGCTAAACTGAGGGATTTTTTTGTTGCCAAAATGAAAGAGCCAAGTTTGGAAATTGGCTGAGAAACTGAGGAAATTCTTACTCTTCAGATAGGTACCATGGGATCTTTCATGCCCAGACGCTCTTTTGACTTTGTATTTAACATTGTATTTATACAACAGGATCTCCTGCAGCACAGTGTCCTTATCACCTCACTGGGTCATTTTTGTTTTTTCCTACTTGCTGTGGAAAGAAGACTGAAATGGCTATGTGGGAATCTGAGAGTGATACTGTATTTAGAGATTATTCATGGTGCTTTAGCAGAGTGACTGATGGCTTTGCGCCTCCTGCCCATGTAAAACCGAAGACGTGTCATAGGGCGGATTCAGGAAGCACATGGCTGAGAATCTGGGTGAAGCAGCAGGATATAAATTGTTCTGTACTGTACAACTGTTTCTGTTTGCAACAAGGAATACATTCAATTGAGAAGGTGCACTTTGTCAGTGTATTTTGTCACCATTTTGCATTTCCATCACAAACCTCTGCTAAACACCAACACAGTCAAGGCAATGAGAAGCTCTTTATTTAAGGTAGACTCACAGATGTCATTTGGCATTCAAGGTTCAGTGAATTATACACTGAGAAGCTGGGATTTATCAGGACCTATTGTGAATTTTTGAATTATTACTTATTAAAGTAAGCTATGACTGTACAGTAATCATATAGCAATCAGTTCTAACATTCCATCCATCCAAATCCATTTCAAATTCGGACACAAAAAGTTAGATTTCTTTAGACAGACATAAATTTACAGCAACCCTATTGTGCTGTAACTTACATGTGTATGGGTCCACGGAAAAGCATCACATTTTGGACTTCACATTTGCACACACAAACAAACAGCGCATAGGCTTCGATAGAACACGCATTTTAATAGGTTCATTTATTCATTAACAGTGCTGGAGGGGGAGTGAGTTATGGATGGAGTTATGGATAGTCAGAACCCACCTGGTCTTTGGGTACTTCCCTGCAAAGATTCTTCTCTAGTTTTATAATCACAGCCTAGTCCATACACCCTTGTATCAAGTAGTTGGTTGACAGCTTTTTCATCTTCTGAGAAATATATACACACATGCTTTTTCATATTTCAGACATTTTCATATTTCACACACCTAGTCTAAGTATGTGTTGCTGTTTCCAGCTCATAGTACATGTGCATATGTTGAGGAAATCTGCTGCCAAATTTGACTGTCGGTTGCTAACTACAAAATAAGAATAAATTGGCGTGTTTTCTTTTAGTTTAGACTTGTGTTCATTTGGTAAGTTCTGAGACTGATGTGCTCTGAGGTTCGACAGCACGTTGGCAGAAATTCTGCTGCGCAGATTCTCCGAAAGCATTGGTAATGAGAACTGCTTCCTTTAGAATCGCGTACTGGCGAACTGAAGAATTTCCTGCACTACGAACATTGTGCTCCCATCACTTCTGATATGCTTACACTCGAATGAGAGAACGCCTGAGGAACCGCATGATACACGCTTTATAAAAGGCAGTGAATGTTTCTTGGTGCTCAATGCGGTGTAATTAAATGACAAATTACCGTGCATTGATTCTCTTAAAGGTGACTCTTATGAATGAACTTGTTCAGCCTGCACGGTGCTTGAGTTGACAGGGGAACAGACACATCCCATAATGTAGACATTTCCCACTGATCGCCAGGGTCCTTCAGCAAGACTGGATTTCACTGCAATTACGTTAATTAGATGCATATCGGCTCACGACCTTCAGCCTATGCTTGATCAAGATTTAGTGAGGCTAGGTAAGATCAATTCGAGTACTTAGCTCTCACAATTTTCGCCGGTGGACATCCGTTCCCATGATAGCAAATCTTTCGAAACGAGGTTATCCTGATATTCCTTTGTAACGTCTTGTTTCACCGAGCCGCCGTACATGCATTCAGATCAGACGAGGTCGCAAAAGAGCGTAACTAATGATGATGGTTTTGCAAGGTTCGCTACAGCCCATGTCTCCATCCCTCTCGGGTCTAAAAGCAGAGCCATCTAAGATGACCGAGAGCTTGTTTATTGCTGAGTTGCCACAGCACTACCCACAATACCCTGGTCATCTTCAGCTTTTCAGACCTGGCCACCATAATTACGGCAGGTCTCACACTGACCCAAATACATCCAACTATAGCCAGAGCCCACAGAAGGACGCAACCCAATGCACTCTTCCCATCTTTAATGGCTTACTGTATTCATTTGGGTACCCTCTGTCACCTTACAAATGACAGTGATGTGTCTTTATTTGAAAGACTGTCTTCCTTTCACTGTCCTGTTTTTTCCTCCTGCTCTGTTATTTTGCCTCTTCTCTTTCTCATGCTTTTCCATACCGTGCTCTGTTTTTTTTTTTAGTGCTCCAGGTATATACAGCTACTTTGTTGTCAGGTAGTTACTTTGAATGAAGGGTAGGAAGAAAATATTCTTTTTTTTTTTGAAGGCAGCATTTCTACATGAATAGCTGCTGCCTGAGTCCAGATGTTAATGACGGGGTTACACGGCTCATCGTCGGACGTGATCCCGTTTTCGCCCGAGAGGGCTGTGTCAGACGGGGGGAGCAGTATTAACCTTAATCGTGTTATCTAAGCGCCCGCCAGTAAGGTTTGTTTTCCATCGTTTCCTCTCTCAGATCAAGATCAAAATGCTGCCTGCAACCCATGTACATGAGAGCAACTCCCTCCATCTTAGAAATAATCTATTAATCTAAGCCAAACAGTTTGTGCCTCTGAATTTTTTATTTGAAACGATTCAATGTCCTTCTGAATCTGCAGCTATTACTCATGCTGACATCTCCTGTCTGTGTGGACACTGACTGTTTTAGGGTTTTAAATATTCCTGAATTGGAAACATTCACACATTTTGTCAGAAGACGATCGTGTTTTTTAATAGGAGAGAAAAACACAACACTCATCTGACCAAATAAATAATTCTTAAATACTTTCTGGATGTGTATCCAGTTGGTCTGTTTTACATGTTACTTTTGTTAATGAAGTTTTACATTTTTGAAAATATGAATTACCAGTTTCATTTGTGCAAGATGCACTTCCCCAACAACTAGCAAACTGTTCACCATAGTCTGACTAGGCCTGTATTGTGGAAGATCCAATAACTACTGACACTCAGCAGAGAAATGCCCGTTTCCTGATCTAGGGTTAAAATCGGGAGTATGACTAGAGGCACAATCTTATATTCCAAACCAGGAAGTTAAAAATGGGAATATTGTAACAAATATGAATTTATTCCAGCTTGTCTAAATCGGAATGAATTACTGTGTTTCTGTTCAGCGCTAAACCAGTTGCATGGTTTATTAAATGTTTGATTTAATATCCAGATGTTTGTCGACACGATAAGACCAAGTAGCTTATTCTTTCAAATCACGAGCGCTCAAGCTCAACTTGAATACAGAGCAGATGTTTATTATGTGATACCAATATGGTATTCTGGTTTAAAGGATTAGCGCATAAGGAACTCTATCACAGAAGCCGCCCAGCAACAGAGGAAAAAAATGGAGAATTTTAATTCGTTTTTTGACAATGAGACGTCAGCTGATGACCTGCAGAGCTAGACACTGGAAGATGGTTGCGTACTTAGGTGTGCAAAACCACTGCTAGGCTACAGCAGTACCCCAAATCCTGCTGTGGTCTCACCCGCAGAATGGTGACATGGTTAAAACGACACCGGCTGAATAATACGCCGCCTTCAAAAACGTCCCAGATCCGCGCCGTAATGACGCTGCCGGCTGTTGTCACGACAGATCTGTCTCTCCAATCTCAGCGCTGGCCATTACTTCTGTTTTGGTTCCGAATGTTTCACTCCATTTATTACTTTCTCTCCCACACCGTCCCCCCACTCCCCTCCAGCCTACCCCTCCCAAGCAACCTGCGCTCTTTCAGAACGCATCGCTCATTCCCCTCTTTCTTTCCCCACAATTCATCATGCACTCGTCTCAGATGTGTAGCTGCAGGGGAGCATTGGCAGGTCTCCCTGGTGCCCTGGTGAGTCTCACAGTAGCTAATAGATAGCTGGAGGTGCAGCTTGAATCAAATGGTTAAAGGAGGACTCATAAGTAACCTTCAACCCACCCCGCATCAAAATAGAGAAAACAATGACTTAGGAGGCTGCGCGACACTGTGTGTGCATGTGTGTGTGTATGAAAGACAGAGACTGTGTGTGTATCATTTTACGCAATGTGGGAATCCATAAGAAACTCAAATTGTGTGTAGAAAATAACACCGACCCCCTAAACCCCACCACCCCAGCAAACACAAACACTCTGGCGAACACCAGTGTAATCCCCCCCCCCACGTGCACACACACACACACACACACACACACACACACACACACACACACACACACACACACACACACACACACACACCCACGCATACACAACAAGACTGAATGGGTGACAAGATTTATTGGTTTCCTGGAGCAACTGTGCATCCAGCTAAAGGGTCAGAATAAGTGCAAACCTTTAAGGCAACTGATTCATTGACCATTTTTTGTGTCACACCTGTTATTTTTTACAATCTAAATCTGCTCCCTGTGGTAAGAATATGGAATATTTTTCCACTCATTCTGGTAATTTGGTCAGTTCCATTCTGTTGTGTTTTTTTAACCAACATCCTTTCCTGCATTATCCTGTTTCTTACTACATACTACATACTACATGCTGAAAAGTTCACATTAAATTATTACATGAGCTTGTTATAGTTTTAGGGTAGCATGCACATTAAGTAGTAAATGGGAACACTGATAAAATAGTAATCAATCAACGCTAACATCGCTTACACTCAAAAACTATCGCTATATTATCCCTATATTATTCTGCAATCGGAACTCGACTGTATGACCATATAGTTTCAAACTTTTTCAAATGATTTCAGAATTATTACATTGCTAGTGACAAGTAAAACTGACTAATGTAGGAAATGTTATTTATTTAGTGAAAATGTAAAAATAGTCAGGGTACATTTAAACATCCTTTGTGCCTCCCTTATTATTGGATTGTTACTTTGAGCAGTTCATCCTAACACGATAATTACATCCACAGGGGTTAACTGTCCCCGGTGTCTTTTATTGTTTATCCAGGGAAAAATGAAACTGTCATAGACACTAGTGACCAACTGACAGCACTGTCAAAATGACACACTCTCTTTATCATTTCATATCCCTGTCTGTTTGATATTATCATCAAATACTTTTAGCTCAGACCGTTCTCGGAGAAAAACCATGTATTGTGCCGTCCTGGAAATAAAAGAAGAAGTATTCCTTTCATTGAAAAGTTCTAGTGTTTTGCCATTTCACTTTCAGTTCTCCTTTCCAAAATGCCAGAGACTTTCTCCTACGGCCTTATTATCCAGGCTTGCATTGAATGTTTCCCTAAGGGAGACCATGGTTTTCAATCACTGAAAAGACGAGACTCTGACCCTCAGCCATTGTACAATTATAACAATGGGACGAATCATAACAAGCTCAATGTAATTATAACATCAAAATACACCGACAATGGAAAGAAACGGCCTGTAAGAAAGACACAACGGCAAAACCTTCTTCCAGGGATTTCAAGGCGCCTACGGATGCTACCAGCCACACCTTAAATAACTCTGTGGCCATGAAACCTATGCAGGTTGCTGGGCACAATTGGATGCCCTTCGCGGAAGCCGGTTTTCTTTCATTTGAATCTTCTTTTCATCATTTCTTGCCTTTTTAATTGCATACTAACTGTTTTTTATGGTTAGTATATTGCCTTTAGTGGTCAGCCTGTTCATTTTTCTAAACCGTATACAGCACTTTTGCTAAGACATGTAATTTTATCTAGGACTGATTCATATTTTTTCATTAAAGGAAAGTGTGGTAGCTAAGTTTGTGTTTAATCCTAAACTTTATTGTCAGAAAAATTGATAGGACACAATGCGAAAGCTACCTCTGGCTTTTATCCATTTGGGTGACTGTTTTTTTTAATATCTCTCAGTTCTGTAACTCTAAGGTTCAGCAGAACCTCCATCTTACTTAAGAACATAAGAAAACCATAGGTCTATCTCACATGCAACAACCAAGCTTACATATTGCTCCACCTCCAGTTTTGAGAAGGTAATTGGTAATCTGTAGCAGATTATGTTTTCAAAGTAACCCTGCCAACCCTGGTTATAACATTGCAACAGCAAACAGGTTTCATGTTAAAACAACAACTGCAACAGAGAGAAACACTGTGTCATGCCTCGGTCTGGATATGTAATAGTGAAATTCAAAATAATTGCCCACTTAAACACAGTCCCACTCTGTGCCAAAACCCTCCCACGTTCCCTTTTTGAACGATACTGGTTACTAAACAAACATGAGTGATCTTTTCTAATAAACAAGTTGGCAACGGTTCCTCCATGTCATCTAAAATATATGTGCCAATTCAGAAGAAAAAACCCCAAAACATCTCAATAGCTTGCTAAAATCAATAACCATACAAACAAAAGTGAAAAATAAAATACAATTTGATGAGAAGGATATAAAACAAATTAAACCCCAAAACAAATGGCAAAATCATGATTTGATTGATCATGATGTGTTCTGCAGAGAGATGGAAGAAACGCTTTAATGACACCTTAAAACTGACTCACAGTAACTGGTGTTACTTTTCAAGGATTCTTGTATTTAGTTATACTATTCTATTCTTCACTAGAGTCCTATATTTAGTGATACTATACTATACTATACTATACTACTGTATTTAGTTTTACTATGTTACTATATTATACTATATGCTATATACTAGAATGACGCACAAAAGCAGTGCATACTGACCTTAACCAGAGTTGAAGTGAATCATTTTGGCTTTTGAAAAGACATATTCATAATTTAATTTCCATGCAAAATATTTTATAGGAAGAAGAAGCACACTTTCTGTGGAATTCCAATCAGACTATTGAACCTCCCTGGCTTTTCACTGACAGTGTGTCTGGCTGGTGTTGACTATGTTCCAAAATTCTGCCTGCCATTTGTCTGACCTGTGCCATTGTTGGTCAAGTGAGCAGCAGCTATCTCGGAAGAACAGGCCCTACTGCACTAGGGATATAGGAAACGGGTCGATTCTAAACACCTGTAAAATTGTCCTCTAATGAGATACACTGCATGTCATATTATCGTTTCATCTTGGATGATTTGTACCTTGGCTACCTTTTAGTTTTGTGGCCCATTGTATTTAATGGGCATTTGAACTTGTATGTTTTTAACGAATGTGGTATACTTCTTATACACATCTAAAATGAATGGACAGGCTTTTTTTTACAGTTAATGGATTTAAACACTTAAGTGTTTAAATTCGCATTGCATTATTTGTATAAAATTATTTAATAATTCCTTCAGTTTTTTTTTCAGCTGAGCCAAAGAATAGTGAGTTTTATGACTAACATGGTCATGCCCAAATTCACTTGGCCCTTACAGATACCGCTGAATTAGCTTAGCTGCTTGCCCCATTATTGCCTGCCAAAGGGAGACCACATAGAGAAAAGCTTCTGGCCCCATATTTTCCCATATTTCCATTGTCTGGTTTCTAAACTGAAAAGCATAATGTTCTGAAACTCCATGGTTAGACAACAATTATTGTTCGCCAGAGTTCCTCGCCATTATTTGTCAAGGACTTTTTTTTTAAAGGAGTGCAGTGTAAAAAGGAATGCGCCATCAGCAGGAAATAAAAGACACAGTGACCTTGGAATATGCAGAGAACCCTCTTATCCTACTCAGCCACCTATTCTTCGCTTTGAAATAATAGAGTGCCTTGACCTGGCCGTCGCAATCTCATGGTTTTTATACAGCTAGATCCACAATCGATCAGCAACAGCAGAAAGATCAGCCTTGTGCCGTTATGGTGTGTGAAAAGTGAGGAAAAAAAAATCATACAGCGATTTCGATAAACTACACCTCACATTTTATTCACTACGTAGATGTAATGCTGTTAGATGAAGTTAGTTATACCATTCTTACTTTCGCAGGTAAGATGGCATTCATTTAGCACACCTGATTATTTTTCCAGTCCAGAGGAGACATTATGTTTTTTTTCTATGTACTTTATCCTGAACGGATTACATCTATGTCTAGGCTTTCAGCAGATTCTCTTATCCTTAATGTTTCTGCATGCTATCCATTTATACAATGGGATATTTACTGAAGTATTCAGGTCAAGTACCTTGCCAAAGAGTACAACAGCAGTACCCTGCCAGGGAACTGAACCTTTTCACCCCAGGTCATTAATAATTATTCTACAATGCAGCCTATAGCATGATTTTATAATGTGTAAAGTAGAAAAGACTCTCCTATAGAACTGCAATGATTAGTCGATTAATCGATTAGTCGATCAAAAAGAAATAAATCGCCAACCATTTTGATAATCGATTAATCGTTTAAGTCATTTTTGAAGCAAAAATGCGAAAAATTTGATGGTTCTGTGTTCTCAAATGGGAGAATTTGCTTCTTGTCTTCGTCTTACATTATAAAATTGAATATTTTGGGGTACTGGACTGTTGGTCAGATAAAACAAGGCATTTTAATGACATTAGCTTGTGCTCTAGGAAACTTTAATGGGCATTTTTTACTGTTTTCTGATGTTTTACACACCAATCGGGAAAATAATCAGCAGACTAATGGAAAATTGAAAATAACTCTCCTAATATGTTGTAATATGAAATGTGCACATGACTATATTTTTTACATTTAGAATGCCTGAAGGTTTGGGCTGGGTACAATTTGTATGATAGAAGCACAATTCTGATCCAAAAACGTGACCGATAGCCAAAGTTTTTTCCAGAAAGCAGAAGATGCTGCAAGTGAATGTGTGGAGCGTTGCAGTGTCACGTCTGTCAATACGGCTTCCATCTGCACCAAAGCTGGTTACACAACCCGACATGACAGAGAGCTCCAGAGTCACCGGGCTCTAACGTTAAGCCGATGACCAGCTCCGATTTCCCCCAGCGCAATCTCCCAGCTCTGATTAAGGAGATCCTCTCGGCTCTGTGGAAGGGAAGGCCGCGCGGCTTACGGGGAACAGCGGCCGCTCCCTTCTGACGCGGGTCGGGGGTGGGGGTGCAGTGGGATTGAGAGACCGATGAGTGGGCACATGTGGCTGCGGTCTACGGGCTGAGGGGGGAAAATGTCACGGAGAAGAAAGGGAAATCAAAACTTTAAAGCCACGGTGACGGTGGCACAGGAGCATCGCAGAGAAGGTCTGGAGTTAGACTCATGCTCAAATAATCTCATTCACTGACTGACTGGTGACTGAGCTGAGCTTCTCTCTGCACTACAGAGAGAGAGAGACAATAAGAATGCAGTCAATTATTATTATTATTATTGTGGATGTGTTTGGTTGTGCTTACATCATGTTCTGTAATGTTGTTTTACTTGCTTGGATGAAATACAAGTATGTATATTATATTGCTAATTTTGTGTGTATGTGTGAACATGTGGATACCATACACTTACACTGTATATACAAAACTCTGTCAACTTTCATACATTTGCCTGAGTATAACGTGGCTGAGTGCATGTATCCTATTGTTTTTTGGACCTTTTACATTTTTTGGATATATTTATGTACAAGGCTCACACTACCAACATTTTTCAGTTGATAGCTTTTATCAGTTCTTATGGGCTTAACACATGAATATGCAAGATACTGAAATATCCATTCATCCTTTCAGTCATTCAGTCTCTAAATTTTATCTCTTATATCTGGTAAATTGTGCAGCTACTTTCCCCCAAGCTTTACCCAACAGTTGAAGTATCCAGTTGCAGACTGTCTTGGGTGTGTCCCTGGGAGACTGACCATGAGGTCTTCATCCTAACTGACTTTACTGGTCGGGATCGGAGCCAGAAGGTAGCACCGTAACACCATGACTTGCGCTGTGAGAGTTTCCCCTGATGCATCTTCTTTTAAACGTATCTCTTAAGAAATCCTCAAAGCTTTACACTTGAATTATAATGCAACTTTGATCTCACCTATTTCTTACAGAGCTTATAAATGTTAATGCCGTGTAGTTCTCCCTCAAGAAAGCTTTAAAAACTTAATAAAGTAAATTAAGATAAATGAGGACTGACTACCACCATGGTTGTCAAAAGATTTCTCTTGAATAATTGAAAATAATGAATATGTCTGAACTGGACGCACAGATCGGCCCATATAGAATGTCTACATGAAGGTAAACATGGATAACTGCATAATTAGGTACTGTTCCCATTAATTTTTGGCCTATGGGAGTGTTTCCAAATGACCTGGAGACGCTGTTCCCTTTTTCATCCAAGATTTGCCAGACCTAGGCCCAACACAAATAACAACACTGGTAGCAGTAGCATTGCTAAAAGGAACACAGGCTCAGTACTCTACAGCTTTGTGGGACTGAATGCCTTGGATTCACAGGAAATGCAGACAGTTTTCTGACGTTCTGATTGTGACAGCGACATTGTGCCATGCAGATGGGCCCACTCGATGAGCCTCGGGCTACGCGGGAATCACAGCACTCAAAGTGGATCTCCCCGCACCGAGGAATGCAGGGGACAGGTGGAAACTGCTGATGCGTCGTGCTGGGAATTTCGCCCACCATCTCACATCCAATTAAAAGAAAGGCCCAACACATATATACAGCACCAGCCATATCATGTCAAATTAAGGAAGGCCACATTATGCAGTTGTGTGGTTTGCGGAGGCCTGTGTATGTGTGTGTGTGCGTGTGTGTGGGCGTTTGTGTGTGTGTGTGTGGGCGTGTGTATGTGTGTTAGCATGCTGTGCATCAATGCCTGTATCTCGTCTCCACCTTGGTATCTCCACACTAAAGAAGAACCCGCTCGGAGGTCATTCATTTCCCAGGAGGCCTTGCTGCTACCCAGATTTTAGCACAAGGGCAGGCCTGAATCCGCCTGTGTTCAAACACACAGAGCATCCAGCTCCTCTGCGACTTCCAGCATTGCACAAAAGCGGTGACCTAGCCGCATAATCAATACGAACAGCAAAGCACAAGCATATCTCTGTCAGGCCTTGACTAAAGGCGCTCTTAATGACAGGATCAGCAGGAGTCTTAGGTGGCTCCCCGACCAGAGAATCCCGTCCCTATCTCTTTTTCTCCATCACAGCTATGGCAAGAACAAATAACACTCTCTCATGCTGGCAGGCTGGCTCTCAAAAGCTGACTTACCAAAGAGATCACAGCACCTACAGCTCCAGGTCGCATGTTTCTTCAGTCACGAAATTACCGAGCGCTAGAGAGAAGGCCTTTTCCGTGGTGCTTGAAAGCTGATTGGAAACACCACAGAACAAAGCCGAAATTCAGAAGCGTACAGCTATCGTGGCTGGCAACTGGATATTCATTTGCATTTTTATGCATTATTTATGAGCTGCATTTACACTGTTTGGTATGTTACATTTATTTTGTGAATACTAATTTATGTAAAACAGTTGTATCAGTAAACTTCATGAGAATAACATCACAGAGAAATCGCTCTGTGGTATTTATTTTCCTTTGTCTACATCGCCTTTCATATCTTCAGAAGTGTTTTTAATGAAAATACTAAACTTCCGCTATTGCTTAAGTTTTTTTGGTAATTAGACTTTGTTAAAAGTGCATGACGTACAAAGGTCGATCATCATTTAGCTGAAAGACAACTGAAAGTGCAGGCCGTTCATTAGATCCTATCTTGTACTCACTTTCATTGAGTCACATGATTATAATTGTACTTCCTCTGTATCAGTGCAACCACAATCATTTCAACATCAATCAATAATGGTTTGTACCAATTACCTTGTATCAATCGCTGTTTTGTTTTTTTCTGCGAGGAGGCGGGATTTAAAATGACAAATACCTGCCAAACTTTGTTGCTTTGTTCTAGCATTTCAGCGTTTATTTTGCCGCCACAACTGCCTTCGCCCACTGCCATGCCCAGAAATTTCTGGAAGGTTTCAGGATGATAAATACTGGCGGGGGGAGGCCTCAGCAGGTATATGTGCTGACGCGGACTGGCAATGCTTCATTAGCGGTGACTGAGCATGGCTATTTACTGATATTTTCAAGGACAAAATGCTGCACGGAACACCTTTAACTAGCATCGGAAAAACGCAATAACGTGAATAATGCATGGAAGACTTCGGACTTCGCTAGAAGCTCATGCAAGCACACTGAGGTAAGGAGTATGCGAGGCATTGCAAACGGCAAGTCATAGGACATAATTTCAGCACAACCTCAATTAATAAAATAAAAGGCCCAAAATAAATCAATTAATCTTGTTAGGGGGCATAAGCTTCACTTCTTAGTGTAGCTGAGATAGGATCAGACAGCAGTACTAGAGAATCAGGACTTAAGCGTTCAGTTATGTCGCGAGTGTAGTTACTGATGAATTACTAATTGGCTTGCGATTTGGAAAAGAAGTGGAAGTGATTTTATCTCCACACTTAGGGATTGTTAATTATAAATAAAATGTGAGATTAATTGTCATCTCCATCTGTGATTGTGAGTTTTCCAAGCACACAGTGCACCCTTTATTCCTGCATGAAATATCTATCATATTCTGAAAGAATGTTTATACATAAAAATAGTTCAATTTCACTATGAAAGTTCTATGAAACAACAGTGCTGTCACAATAGATATATTTAAATAATCTGAATCCTTTAATTGAAATTTGTGGTGATTCCAGCAAGATACATCATCATACTTATTTGCTTTATTGTTTAAATTTGATGTTTTATCAGACATTTCATATCAGTTGCGAATGTTACCATGCTAACTTTGACAGCCCTGAACATTTTTGGTGTTTGGGCTTTCAGTTTATATTTTTGTTCACCTTCTGTCCCCCATTGCAAAAACAAAGGGAATCAATTCCTTAATAAATAGTAACACTGAACATTACTATATTACAACCTTAATACTGTTCAATTACCATATTATAACAACGATATAACAGATACCCTTACCTTTTTTCTTACATTCACTATAACATTCACAAGCCACAAGCTACAAACTAAATACAAGCTTTACAACCTGGAATTCTATAATGACACTCAGAGAGGGAAGTCAGACAATAGAGAATAAACATAGTTTACATCTGCCCAACTGGATCTCACAGTTGGCCATGTGGGTAGGAGATGTAACCAGCTGGAATACTTAGCGAGCGTGACCATTTAATGTAATTCGGGTGAAGTGGACGCAGGAATGAGTCTCTTGAGACGCATAATCACTGACCAGAGCACAGAGAGAAAGCACACTGGATCCTTTATGGAGCACAGGCATCCTGTCTCTGGATTTAAACATTTTAGGAAAAGTATCCTCCTCCAAGATATCTGAGTTTATATGTAAATGAGTTTATTCTGAGCTTTATCTACCCATAAATGATGATTTCACTGTTAGTGCCAGTTATTACTTTGTTACACACGGTAGTATGAAGATAATGAAATACTTTTTGACTGATTTTCGCAATTTTGATAAAAAATGTATGACGGATCCATTTAAAATTAATTTATATGTTTGGTTAAAAACAATGTTATAGCTATCCATTTCAGGACTGCATATCCTTTCAAAACCACTCTAGTTTAACACATGCGATGCATTTTAACTGGCTAATCTGCTTGATTTCTAAAGCTTAGGTATTCACCAAAGGGATCTCCTCAAATTCAATAAAGGTTTGGTGTTTATCTGGTTCTAACATACTTCCTTTTTGATGATTGCTTTTGCGAATTCCAGAGTCTGTGTTACCAGGGTCATAATCCAATTCTGCAACAAACTGCACATGGCAATGAATGGCTTCTAGCCAGCTCACAGCCACTTGATTCTCTGCTCAATTCCGAGGACTGACGCTCAGCCCGGATCATTTTTAAAAGGAGGTTGGTTATAAATCGTGGTCCGCTGTGTTACAGTTCAAAACCAGCTCCCAGTTCGTTTGGCAGAAAGCCCTGCTTTATGCTGCAAGTGAGGAATGCAGGAGATTTTCTTGATGCTTTCTGAATGCAGCACTGTATCTTAACAAGTAGTTAAGTGGAGGAAATGCTGGGGATGTTGTCACCAGTATCGACTGGGCCCATGCTGGTGAGAGACCGCCGAGCACCGATCGATAAAATCAGAAGCGGAGCGTGCCGGATTGGCGGCTGCGGGCCGGTGGAAATGTTTATTCGTGGAGCGAGTCAGTAAAGGTCACGGGCGGGGGCGTGGGCCCCCCGCGGAGTGTGCTTTGAGGAGAGCGGAACTGTTGGTCCAACAAAGAAACACTTACAGCATGTTAGCCTGACCAGCGAAACAAAACTCAGCCAAATGTGAAATAATAAATGCCTGCAGAGGTGGCTTGAACACTCTCGCACCCACCCACCCAATCGCCGCAAGACCCCCCACCCCTTGGAGGGAATCTGAGCACAATCCAAAGAAACATCTCTCCAACATGGCTTGGAGGGAAAAAAAAAAAAAAATGCTTGGTGGTTAAATATGCAAATAAACAGTCTCCTCATATGCATAATTACTCACATGTCTGTGGGTTATTCAAGTGCTGAAGGCAGTTAATTAATGTTTAATAACTCGTCAAAAGTTTTTTGCCTCTTAACGCTCAACATGTTTTTGTTTTGGCAGGATGATCAATGGCGTACTCGCTGTACTCGATCCCAATCCAAATGTATGAAAGGAATTCACAGCGAAATTGACTGACAATGCAGACAAAACACGGATCCTAACCTCTGAACACTGCAGCTGTTCCTTGTACCCTGTTTCATCTACAGACTTGGCTTATTCAAAGTGCTACATTTCCCTTGTGCACATTTTTATCAGATATATCTAGTATTTTAACAGAGAAACATTTAAACATAGTGACTAAAGAAGCTATTATTTCTATGCAATATGCTATAAAATACCTTTAATGACAACATTGTGTATTGTGCATTTCTTGCATGAATGAAATTTTGTATTTAACAAAACAGCTTTAGCAATGGCTGCTTGGGAGCGATGATACCAATGAAACTAGCTAGCTTATCCCTCTCCTTTCTCTGATAAGGCCGGGCTAATAAAGTTAGCCATAGTAAAGCGGACATTTAGCCATAGGCAACATGATGTAGCTGAGACTTGAACACCCAGTCACAGGGCTCATTCTCGCTTTCAGAACCATGGCCTTGATGGCATGAGCCAGCCAAACACTTTTTAAAAATGGAACCAGCATTATTTGTCTCTCCATCTATTTGTGGACGACCAATGTTGGAAAGCAGTGAGATGCAGCAGTGTTTGTTTGCTTACTGTAAACTGTAAAAATAAGCAGTACTAGGCCATTGACATGGATCAACTTTAATTAAAAAAAAACTGGAGGGTGAAGAAGTGAAACTCAGTTTTCCTCAATGTGCAATTGCTGCAACTTATAAGTATTTGTTTGTCTGAATAAGAAAAGTATGAATAAACTGTATAGATGCTTGTCAGAGATACAGTATTATGTTTCTTCATTCTCTTTCCGGATTGTGAATCATCTCAGAATAAAGAATTTAATAAAACATCTAATTTATATTTATTCATATGAATTCTCCCTGCCAGCTTTGGACCTGCTGTCTCTACAGAAAGTAACTTCCCACAATGCATTCTGATAATAAGCAGAGGATGGTCCGCATTGGGGGTTTCTTACTGTTGCTATGACTGCACTTTCCAACTCTGTATGCTCTTCCTTTGTTTGGACACCATTTTGACATCACAATTATTCTTCTGATATTTGTAGGCAGAACACTGAAAAAGCCATGGTATGTCACCATTTTTGCTGGAACAAAGTATAAAAATGCCCTGCTCCTAATCCCTGGTTTTGATATAACATGCATTTGTTTATATTAATTTATATACTTTACTTTGTGTCATTGTGTCACAGTATCATTGGCTCTTGGAGGGTGTGTGATGTCATAAAATACATTGTTTTCTGTAACATCTACTGTTTTCATGCATTCTGATTACTCTGTCCTGACACTGAGTCACTTAGAGCTGTCCTGTAATAAGCCCAGGGTTAACACTTAAAAAGTCCACGGATTTTAAAGGTGATATATTCACATGGCAGCCATCTGAAGTGAGTGCTTGCTTGCTCCTCGATGCCCCATTTGGTGGAATAGGTCATAATTAGCTGAGCCTCTCCAGGGCCTGGATATGTAGCACCATGTCATCTTTGGGGGGCTCATCCGGGAGCCCTTTGGTGGAGCAGCACAAATTTAGACCTCTGACAGCCAGGAAAGTTAGCAATAATCTCTAACATTATTTAAACTGTACTGTGCCATTAAAACTCTGGTTGAGATTCAATATCTCTTTTGCAAAGTATTTCTGGTCTACCAAAAAAGTTTCATTTATACGAACGGCATTAAAAACCTACAGAAAGAAAGACAAATTAAGAAATCTAACAATGAAAGAATGTTTTCAGTACCAAAGTATTCTTTCATTATATGTTTATAACTTTCTGTTGTTGTGAAGAAGACAATCTTAAGATGACCTTGTCGATAATTCCAAGACCAGGGACATAATTTGTCATGATTGCTGGTTTGGGAATCAATAGTGAGCGAAAGAACAGAGGCAGTGTTTTCAAGTTGGACTTAATTAATTCATATAAAATGATAATAATCTGTATGTGTGAGAAATATACACAATACGCATTTTACGTGCCAACTTTTGGGATGTAACATGAATGTCTATAGGTCCCTTGTTGTGTTTCATTGCAGACCCAACCTTCGTGAGATGGTCCTACCCTGTGACAAAGCCTGTTAGCAAACCAATCCCAGACATCTGCACCATCATTTACAGAATACACCCCCCCACAAAGAAAATTTGGGTGATTCCAATTCATCATGCAGTTAACTGGCTGACTTTGACAACGCACACAACATCTTCTCCTTTGTTTGAGGTGCTCATATTCTTAGCTGGGAGATTTCTTTCCATAATGTGAAGTCTTATTAATTCTGTTTTTGAATTCAGTGCATATTTTTTATCGACAATAGGTTGCGACTGAATAGTAAGGTGAAAATGATCGATGGTTGAAATGAATACAGTATTTCACAGCGCGTCTTGTTCGCACTTAGTAATGCACATTGAATTATGGGGGCGGTGAGAAAAAATTGTTATAACAAGAGCAGTATTTTCACAATAATAAAGTGTACTTTTGTGATTCATACTCTAAAACAAGCCAAAGAGTTTACTTTTCATATGTTAAATACACATTTTTTGCACTTGCATCAAAGGCAACACAATAAAAAATACTGTTTGCATAAAATGACAAAAGCATTCTGTATCAATGAACAGGAAGATTACTTTCTCCACTCCTGTGAAAACAACAACACTAATGCAATCGCCATTAAAAACTGGTGACTGTGTCCAACAAACATTATCTAACAGGAAAATTAAAAGAAGACATGCTTATCACTTGAAATTATATATTGTCACACACCATTTCTATAAATACGTTGGTACAAACTATTTTTGTTTTTCATATTTTGATCATCTGCTAAATTATTGAAAAAGAAATGTCGATTGTTGCTGACTGTGACATCATTACTGCATTTGTTACACTTTTGTTTAAGAAGTTCTTAAAATTGACATGCTGTCACTGTGCGGCAGATTGATACACTAAGTTTTGGTTGCAATGCTGTGGGTGGTAAGCTCTTTTTCCCCTTGAGATTCCCCCCGCGCTCACCTCACTGGTGTCAGGAGTGGGATGTACCTGCATTATTCAAGACTGTGTGGATGTGCGAAGCCAAAGATGAGGGCAGCATGATCACATCTGTCAGGTAGGGTGAAGTCACTGGGATGAGCACTGCGGAGTTCACCACCCCCATTGGGCGAATGAGCCCACAGACACATGGGAAACTACAGCCAATTATAATTACGTACTTATCAAGTCTTAATTAAGTCTTTACATTCACATTCACGTCCGCCCATTCAAATGCTACCATTTTGCTACCAGAAAATCCTGTAAGTTCAGTTTTTACCAAATCAATAAAAATTGTATAGTTTCTGTGTATAAAAATATTAAGTAAATAAGCTCTTCTTAACGGAGAAGCCCTCCTGTCTGTGATACTATTGTCTTAAATGTGGCATTTTAATAAACCTTAGATTGCTATTAAATGAATTTAAAAATGCAAGGTAATGCAAGGAGGCATACAAGCAAAAAGGAAGAATGGCAGAATGTCACATATTTACATTTGTTTTGCAACCAAATGACCAATTCAACACGTTTCATTTAATTTTTTACACCAACTTTTCCCCCAACTGGAATACAAACAAACTCCTCCAAGCAAGAGAATTCTTCAAGACTTCAAGAGAAGACTAATGTCACTTCTTTGCACATTGCAGACATACCATTTATACACTGCCTATGTTGTTAGAGAATTACAACATCAGCATATTCTTGGAGCATCGAGAGAGATGAGCCCCACGGAACTAGCCGGCTTACCCATCATTCCTTGGTGAGGCTGGGCCACTTGTTGCCATGCCAATGCGTACCACTAGCAGCCAGGACTCAAACACCCACCTACAGGTCTCATATGCTTTGCTTTCAGAATGAGCGCCATCCCAGTGTGAGCTATTCACTCCACTCTCTAACAGTTAATTAATAACGCATTGCTTTAAGGGAGTATTATTGTATGGCAGATACTACTACTGGGTTGTGTAGACCTGTATCTCATCATAGTTATCTTGGTCAATCAGCACTTAGAAATTATTCAGGAGTGGCTACAGAGAGCAAAAGTAGCAAATGGAGTGCTACCATTTGTATAAATAAGGACAGATATACAATGCTTTTGTCAGACCTAAGGAGGCTAATTTCCAATGGAATTCCAGTGGTTTCTATACGCACAATAATGTACCTGAAATCATTCATGTGCTACTTTTTATGAACTGACAAAAGCAATGGCTTCAGGATGAAGTGTCTAGCTTAGACGTTGGGTATTGATGTGTTTGTTTTCCTCCTGACTGTTCCTACACAGACTAAAGACAGCAGGACCACAGTGCAGAGCAGAGCTGGTCATACTTTAGCCAAGGAGGAGAGGGTTTTCGAGAGGCGTGATGTTGCCATCCTAATACTACCTTCTCTGGTCTACTGGTCACCCACAATGTACCCATTACAGCTCTCTGGCACGGTAATGGCACAGCTCAGCTGGTTGACGACGGAGTGATAAAAGCATCAGTGTGGTTGTGAATGTTTCGGAGAGTGGGAGTGACAGACCGCACCGTCTGAAATGCATAAAAACATCTTCCGCTGTTGCACAGGCCTACAAGAATGACTGGGTACTCTGAACAGAGGGGAAAAAGCAAACAGCAAATGGATAGTTAATTATCTAAAATGACCAAGTTCAGTGATGTTTGGGTTGCTCAGTGCATGCATAAAGTGGAATATAAGATATTTTCGTCTGTCTATCTATTTGTGAAAATATTGAATTAAACATGAGTTTCATGTAGATATTGGATAGACATAACTATTTTTCAAACAAATTAATTCAATATGTAAATATCGTAACAGTAGCAAAACGAGTTGACAGTTCTCTCTGGTCTTGAAATGTTTCATGTTTTATTTTTTTAAATTATCATTTAAGTGTCACCATCATAAAATGTAACTGTTGGACCCTCTTAATAGAAAAATAATGAATTTTGACCATCTAATTCGCAACACACAAAAAACCACAGCATTTACCCTGTGGTATATTAGGATATTTTGAATAAACTGAGTGCATTTTTAATCTGACATGTACAAACTGAAACAAAATTCTGAACCATGTGTGAATGGTGAAAAACTGACTACATTTTTCTTGGCTGCCAGTGTAGAGCATTACATTTATTACAAACCGTGTTCTCGCCTTCATCATAAATGAAAAACTAACAGGATAGTTCCTTTTTACACCCAGCATTCAAAATGAACTGCTGATGGCCATGAATTTTCATTGTATATGGAACAATAACATGACAGCGTCTGTAATGGCTACTAAATGAAAAATCTAAATAATAACCCAGTGAAATTCACTATGGTGCAATTTACATTGGGTGTTATTTGCAAAATGCAATGCTTGTTCACATTCAAAATAATGATGAGTAGGAGAAAATGTTGAGGTTTTATCCATTTTCTCTTGGTCAAAAAAATGCTAAATGAAATGATTTTGCTTTTTTTTCTTGCTTGTAATGGCGATGGCATTTTAAAGTGTTTCACTTTAAAATGCTCAAATTGTTTTTGTACTTCCCAGCTATCTGCTTGGTGAGTCAAATATCATACACAGCCACTATGATCAAGTGAATTGAAAAGGACATCAAGACCCCCTGTGTATACAGCAAATTTAATATGCTTGAGTTCTTGAAAATCTTTGCACTCCTTTAAACTAAATACTGTCTGTGTCTGAGAAAAGTTTAATAATCTACAATGTATGTTCATGTTTTATGATTTTGCCATGTGTATGTATTAATTCTCACAAGATAAACTAATTGGCCACTTTTATTTCTGTGACGATTCTGTGATCTTTATTTAATAGAGTTTGTTTGAGTCAATTATCCAATTAAAAATGACACTTTCAGATGTTAATGGCTTGTGAACACGTGAGGATAAAATTGTCTTAATGGCACGGAAAGTAAAGCCGAGAGCCTGAAGCTGGCGAAACCCTTGGGTTAGGCCTGTTCCTTTTCATAAAGATTTAGCTGATCATTTGTGACTTGCGCTAATGAGGTGTACTTGAAACCATCCCAAAACTATTTATTTAAAATTTTTTAAACAATCTGTGCCAAGGCAAACTACAGGTTGGGGGTGGGAGGGTGCATTATCGACCATCAAATATGCGCTTACAAATTCATGCCACACAACTTTGGCAAAGAGACGGGATCTTTGCAAAGACAGAGACCGCAACTATTTTAATTAAGACTGATTGCACCTTCACATCTTTCAAAGGAACGCACACAGGGTGCTGCTTAATTAGCCAATCAGCAGCACAGATTCGTTTAGCCTCTGAACCTTTATGGGCTTCTCCCTGTTTACCTCACCCGTCTCTTTACCGTTTGTAGATTACAAGCTGTTTCTTTTGGAAAACTCATTCAGCTTCGACTTATAGGGCGAAAAGAAAGCATTTGAACTACTGCTACATGAAAATTAATTTGGAGCATGGAAGAAGTAGTGGATTTATACTTGTAGACTCTGGATAATGCAGACAGCGATGGAGCTCTACCTCCATGGTATGTCAATGGGAGTATTGGCACTGCAATGGTCTACATACACCCCACACAGCATCCAGCCCACAGAGAGGGCCTGAGGGTTACTACTCAGGCTAACCACGCGAGCCAAAAAAGGCTAAAAGATCCTACAGTTTAACTCTGACAGCACTACAGGAGTGAAATGATCTCCATAACAACACAATCCCATAAAGTTACTGCTTTACCAACCTCTAACATTGTAAGGTATGAATAATCACCACTTAAATTACTTCATTGATCGAGTCATAGAGTTAATGGTTTTCAACCATCATTTCTAATGTTATTTCTTGTACCTTTCATAAGGAATTGAATCTCCCCTAATTTTCTACACAATAACTGATGAAGGAACAGCTTGTATATGGTGACAAAGCCATTCATTATAGGCTGTTGAGTTCATGGACTACATCATAAAGAAGCTATATTACATTTGAGCCATTTAGAAGACACTTTCATCCAGAGTGACCACCTGATGAGTAAGAGGAGTTCCCTACCTGGGAATCGAACCTGTGACCTTTGAGTTAAAAGCCCAGCATACTGACCATTATCCTTTGATTGATCCCTCTTGAAATACAGCTACATTCACCTGACAGGATATAGACTGGACCAAGCCTTTGGGTGCAGTTTTGCGGCACCGTAAGTAATGCAAATTGGACTAGAGTGATACCTCCATGAAACAAGTGCAGAACCATTTTTCGTGTTAAGTCAACAGGAAAATGTGTTTAGAAACCCCATTTTGTTTTAAAAATAACTTCACGTCCTATCTTTGTATATTTTATACAGTTGTGTTTGCTTTTTCCCCTATAAAATCTATTGAAATAATGCTCTGTGGACCAGTTTTATGACCAAAAGCTCTGATTTGCTGTCTTTAAAACACGCTCTTCATAGAACTTTCCTTGAGCAAATCAGTGGTATAAGGCAAAGACTAGCCACTACAGTTTGGAGAATCTGCCAGATGAAGAGAAATAGCAATACCCGAGACACGACAACAACGCTTCTCACTTGCTTCTCACACAAATGGTATCTATAATTAGGATTACAAGATGGTTATCACGAGCACGAGAACACATTTATGTGCACCAGGCAGGCAGATAACAGAGGATTAAGTTAATGACATTTCATCTTAAATGGGGATACAGGAAGAGGTGGGCAATACATAAAGGCAACAACAACAACAACAACAACAACAACGTCATATTTCCTGTCTGAATCATCTATTAAAAGCAGCCTTCCTTCTTCTAGGGTTTGAGTGACAGGGAACATGTCCTGTTCACCCTTCCGTGTTGACTTCTGTCCTTGTGTGATCACCCCAGAGTTAATAACCCGCTTAACACTCCAGATAAAACGCCCTTTCTGCATGCGTCAATACCACGCTGCGACCCGACCTATTGATTAATGATACGGGCCTCTCAAAGTGATCCATTTAGCTCCAGTGCAGCTCGTATCGTTACGTACCCTTTCTGAGAACCCGCTGCCAAAGGTGGACCGATCCGATCAATATCCTTCGCCGACAAACACCTCAGAAGATACAAAACACCTAAAGGTACTTTTCTTTACACACAAAAATATATGCCTTTAAGTGCTACTCAGTTTAGCTCCATATTTCACTCTCTGCTCAACTTTCATCAAACTGCTGGGTTTGATGAAAAATTTACTTGGAAATCAGAAATGTAATTAGTTCAACCATGGAGTTTTACAATGAACAAAGTCATATCAAACTGACATTTTTGTGAGAGTCTGAATACTTGGCTGTCAAATCCGGCTTTCTAACTTTCTCCTATTCTGATTTCCCTTTATTCTGTGATGTACATTTTTGTATTTTTACAGATGGAATGTAAGTATCCTTCTCAGAAAGCTACTGGGCTAATGAAGGGGTGTTACTTTTCCAACTAGTTCAGTAGACTACTGCGTCACCACCCCCTGCTTCGGTTTTTCTGTGTATTATTTCTCTGGTTGTCTAACAATGGTCTGCTTTACATGATTCATCCCTTTTTTGGGTTTTCATCTTCTAGTTTCTATACATCATATTTTTGCATGACCTGATTAGGCATGGATGAGTGTTGAGACAAGCGAGTGTTCAGTTCAGCAAGCAAACAAATCACCCCTACCCCTAAAAATAAAAAGTTACGCTCATCCATAAGTCAGTGTTAATGAAAAATGTGGACTGAATCAAGGTCTTAGTGTCACCACCAGTTTGCTATCCTTCAAGTAAAGACACTTCAATTTGAAAAGTATTTTAGGTTTGATGCAACGAAACAAAAACCTTCAACCCCCTTTTCGGGAGGTTTTGCATTTAGTTGTACGCCAACCTAACAGCCCGGTTTCAGCAATAGCGGCAAGAGCAGCAGCAGTCAGTCAGACTGCAGCAACAGAAATGCAAGCTTCCATACCGAGCACTAGCTGCATTATAATGATACAGTTCCATCTAAGGTAGAGCAACGGCAAGCAGAGAAAAGGCAAAATTAGTCCAGCTAGCAGTGCGGAGAGCTCAGGAGGGCCTGATAGCACTTAATAGACCACAGCTGGTAATCAGAAGATCAATTATCACCGCGTTTGCTTTTTCTCCAGGCTTCAGCTGACAGCGTATTTTTCCTTTTTTTTGTTCGACTACAATATCATGGCCAGGGCAAAATTAGTTCATGTCAGCTGCCTTGACGCGGGCACTGACAATGTGGTGAGCCCCTAGGCTTCAGCTGAATCCAGAGCACCCCGACTGCGCGACTGCGTTCCAGAATAATTCAGCTAGCAGTGGGAGACAATGAGAAACCGATGTGACAAATGGTGAAAATGAACCAATGCAGAATTTCTGCAAAACCTGCAAAGATTTCAAATGAGCATGGTTTTTGAGGCGTTTGAATGGATCAGGCAGGAGAATTATTTTCTTATTCCTGCAAATTCATTCCTTCTCTACTGACCAGAGACCTCTCACAGAACAGAACACAGGTGTATCTCGTTCCAAAGTGAACGCACGCAAAACAAACAAAACCATAAACTGTGCTACAATACAGAAATACAGCAAATATAGAGGAAAATAGCATGCTGGGAAGCTCAGTGTCCAAATTAACACCTGGAAGAGTTCCGCGTGTAAATAAAGAGGCAAAAAGTAGACGGGCGGTCATTACAGTGTTTAGCTTTGTAGGGTACGACCGGTGTTTCTATCAATTAAAAACGAAATCACTGTTTGCAACATTTAGGAGTGAAAGAAAGAAGAAAACTCCTTCCTTTTTTTACCTTACAGTGGTACCTAGAACATGACCCACAGCCTGTCAACATAATGGATAATGGATTCCTTTAGCAGTGTGTAAACTGGGCTCTTCTCTCTCCATAAGAATACTAATTTTCTCAACAATAGCACAGTGAACAGAGAGGGGCTTATCCCTTATTAGACTACTTTGTGCAGCCTACTGAATCGTACCCAGGCTAGAAACAAAGCTGACAAGTCCCATTTGTCAAAAAGAGAATCATTTAACAAACAATATGAATCACCAACCCTTGGAAAAAAAAATTCATAATTCAGCAACAGGGACCTAATTTTTTCATAAGATTGTAGTCATTAAAAGACATACAAGCTCTAGTTAAATTCTTCGACCAGAGAAAAAAAAAAATAATAATGATGGTGGTGGTCATGAATGACGGTGCTGTGTGGACATTTCACTATGACACATCATCAGTCATTTTATTTTATAAATCAATTTTCTTGGTCATACATGGTATCCAACTGACATGGTAAAACAATTTACTTCCTCTGTATGACAAAGGATGTATCTAATGACAAATCTATCAACAGGAAAGTTTAGATAACAGACTGCATTATATTTATCTTCTGGGGCACAACTGTCCCAGTTTTCCTGAAGTTTAAAGCAGAATTTATAAATTTGGAGAAAAAAAATGGCCCATGTGCTGGAAACAGTAAATGTAATGCACTGTGAGATTCAAGACCGCCTCTAGAGAAATATATTGCTTTTAATTTTATGTGTTGTGGTAACGGTGACTATTGTAAGAACTAACACATCTTTGTTGACAAGAACTATGTGGCTATTAATTTGAAATCGCTGCAAACGGCAGTGATTCTGCAACGTTACGGCTCTCTTGAGTAGACTTACAGGACGGGTGTGAACATTCTTCTTAATACGTGATAAGCTCATCATTTCACGATCTGCCGTACCTCTCGACACTAACGGCACAACGGCGACCCGGTCCAAAGTGCTGACAAACCACCGCCTCCTTAATGAAATGTAAACCAGCACAAAGAAAATATCGTGTAGTTCCTTTCATAAGTGCAAACTGTAGCTCTCTAGTTTCAAGGCTTCTAAAACATATCGTGAAAAACAATTTGTATATATCTGCTTAAACACATTCCCAACCAAAAAACATCAAATAAAGCTAAACATTTGGAACACTAAAAATCTATTTAACTTAGGCAAGTATGCATTTCATTTTTGCTGTATTTTTGTTCTTTACCAACACTTAGAATGCCACAAAGTGAGATTTATGAATAAATCGGCATTACACTGTATGTTCTGGCTCAATTGTTCACAATAGATGTGTACATCAGTGACCAAACTACATAATAAAGACATTTGAATATGTGTCATTTATCCAATCACCTGAACTACCATAGAAAATCTGAAGAATAGCATAATACAGTACTGTACATTTACAAAATATAGCATGTATAGCTCCAATGCTACATGCAGAAATATAGATTAAATTTTTTGTACACTCATCTTTTCTTGTATGTTTTAGAATATATCACATATATTCCTTAAACACAAAAACAGTCTTCCCATGGACTCTAACCAAATATAAACCATGAAAAAGGGGATTTCAGAAGTGCGGAAAAGCCCCCAGAATATGATGCCGTGCTAAAAAGAATCAGCAGACCACATCATCAAGAATCATTTAACACTCTGGGGAGTGACATCACTGGACTTTCTGAACACATTTCTGAATGGAAATGTCCACAACTTATCTCTCTAAAATCTAAACAGACATTAACAATGGAATGTCTACAATTTTACCATCTAATTCCCATATCCCTGGTCCTATGAAAAAGGAGGAATGACTATGTGACATAAAATAATTTACATTTTATATTATCATGATGTGATATAATGTAGTAAACTATTATTTATGCTATGATAAAGCCTATGGCCAGTGAAATGGGCTGTTTGTGTGGTCTGTGAAGCTGACCCAGTTCTTATAATAAGCACAGGGAGGATATACCAAATTCAAATGCATGTTGCACTTCAAACCACAATGATATGGCAGAGGGAGGATCCATGATATTTTCCAGTTTGAACACAAGAATAATAATAGTTTTATATACATTATATTTATGTCTTTTTAAAATGTTACTTTGGGGGATTTGGCTCTGTATGCCATGATTTTAAATTTGTGATCAAATAATCCACAGTGCAGACTCTTGCTTTTATACAATAGTGTTTGTATAAATTTTAGTCTCAGAAATGACTGCATGTTTTAGACAACCCCTCAAGCCCTTTTAACGCACAGGGTAAAATTGTGGAGTAAAGTTCTACTGTTATTTAATCATACGCGTCCTGGCTAAGATTGCGATGGCCATCTCAATTGCTGGGTTAGCTTGTCTGCATTAGCGTGCGGCTCAGCTCTAGCTTCCAGCTCCCGCGGTGAGCTACCCAAGTCCTCCGCACGCACCTGGGCCATATGCCTCTCTGAGATTCCCCAGAGTCCCTTGCTTCAGGTGGCGAAGCCTAGCTCTTTGATGCTCCAATTCTCGTATCTGCCCACGTATACACCTGGAGGGGAAAAGTCTGTGCAGCTGAATAAACGGGCTTCAGAATGCAAATGGCGACCAATGAAACGGGATGCCGCGAATGCCAAGGGACAGTGCGATGCTTAACACCTCTGCCTGATTGGTTGGGCAGCCTCTAGTCTAGTGGCTAAGGTACATGAGTGGGACCCTTGTGGCTCAAGGTTCAAACCCCAGTCTAGCCACAGCAAGAACACCATTGCTGTTGGGCCCTTGACCAAAGCCCTTAACCCCACATTGTTCCCAGGGGGATTGGCCCTTGGTTAGCCTAATCAACTGTAAGGCACTTTGGTTAAAAGCATCAACTAAATGACTATAATGTAATGATCCCAAAACATGTCAATGATATATGTTGTACATGCATTGTTATTACATTCATTTTTCCATCAGTATGATGATGGTGTATCACACTGTCACGTTCGAATGTTGTTGTTCAGTGAATAATGCTTGACATGCAATGCAGTCATGGAACTCAGTTCTTTATTTTATGACAGGAATTTCTTCATTGTTCACTTGCCATTTTAAAAGGGGTCAGAGGTCATCTTCTTTTGATTCTGAGAAAAAAATGAGGCCCAAAACACATACGGAAGGCGCTCACACACAGGCGCGTGCTCGCACTTCTTTGCCAGTGAAATACTCCTTATCCACACTGACAGGGTTTCGGAGAAGGGGGAATATTGCCAGTAGCTTTCAGCTGTTTTCCATGGTTATATACCGTACACAGACATTTTGGTAATTTGGGTCATTCTCAATATCATGCTGAAGCAAAACAAGGAAAACATAAAAACCGGAAGAAAACAAAAATGTAAACAAAGAAATTTATAAAGAAACAAATTAATTCATGTATCAGGGGCATTAAGCTGAGAATGAGGGTAAATTAGCACTAAACACTAAACTGTTTGATTAAAGATCAGTTCTTGTGTTTTATAATATGTATTTATGTACCTGTGTTCAAAGATGAACAAATATGTCAACACAAGTTTGAATACATGTTGTACCATGTACTATGTACTATGAATTCAATGATATCTTCAACTGAGTGAGCACCATTTCCTGTGTTAAATATTGTACGCTGCTTTTGCTTCTCTAGTAGTTCCTATTAATCTGTGTGTGACCAAGGAATATAACTACCTTGGTCATAAGGTATCTACCTATTAATTTCCCAGGTGTGTAGCTATCCAAAACCTTAGCTAGATACAATTAGCAATAGTTCCTAACCAAGCTGTAGGTTATTGATAAATGACTACAGGTAATTTAAACTACGAATCCCAGACTCTTCTACACTTGCATCACAATAATTCTCCTTAATTCCCTCTGTTTGCAGAGGACTAACACAAGTCACAAGGGAGGCCTTGGTTATTTGGTGTGCGGGCAGACGCTTTGCTTTCCTCACAGAAAGTCGGGTTTCCAAGAAACTCCGTTCGTTGGGCCTGAGTTTAGGCTGCTGCTAGATTTCAGAGCCAGCAGCAAACCTGTCATGGCGGGCTGCCTGCTCGCTATTAGGGTGCATCACGCTTAATATGTGGAGACACGGAGATGAAAGGGAGAGGCAGAATCACAAGGCAAGGCGAACAAGAGAACAAGGAATGATATCTCACACACATCCTCAGAGAGGTGAGGGTTTAATCAATTTCCAATGGCTAAATCTGGAAATACGGTTTCCTGGCTGGGACTTTTTTTTCACCCTCACAGAGGCTGGACGGTCCATCGGATGAATATAAATCCATAATTCTCGGATGTGGGGAGCGTGGGGGTCTGACCAGATTACAAAATGATTGGGCAACGAGGTCCTACAGAGGGAGGGCAGGAAAGCTGAAAGTCTGATCCTCAGATGACTGCAATAACGGACAGAAAAATGGAAGATGAATCTAAGTGAGGGTTACTTCTCTCCTGCCGACGCCTTTCAGCCGGGGCTTTGACCATAAATGCGAGGGAATTCTGATAAATAGCCAGGATCAATCTTTTGGCCTTGGTCCTCGAGGACAAATATTATGGTTGTTCAGATTGTGAACCTGAACTCCCGCACCGAGAGATCCCGGAATCCGTGACAAATGGTTAGCGCAAAGGCCGGTGGATTCTCTCGGTGTCCGTAACTCTGCTTCCACCATTTCCCCTGGACTCCTTCATCCTTGAGTGGCGATAAAATAATAAAAAAAAGAGAAAAATACTTTGGGGCAGAAGGATAAAATGTCGGAGGGCCTTCGTAAAGATCCTTCTGCTTCTGATTAAATTGAATTTATGAAAAAATGAAGAAAGGATTTTTTGAAGGAAAAAAAATACATCTTTGTACTTTATGTACAGAACCAATATTCTCAGTTCGGTAAAAATGTATTTCTCCAATTTTCTCATGGAATGCATAAAGCGGCTCAGATAAATGTAGCCCTGTTTTCTAACAGGTTTTTCCATTTGTGCCACATACATTCAATTTACTTTCAATTTCAAGGGCTTAACTTCCTGCTTGGAAAAGTAAAACATAAATGGTGAGATACTACGGTGCTTTCAAACACATAAAACAAATCCTTCGTAGGCAATGAACACACCAAAGAATGAAACAAATCTAATTTCCTCCAACTTTTGCTACTCTAGAGGTGAAGTGAACTGCGATTGATATGCACATAAAAATGTAAGTACTGTTTTTAAACGACTGGGAAAATGTGCTGTCTCTCTCTCTCTCTCTCTCACACACACACACACACACACACACCCTCCATGAAATCAGTTCATACTCTCCTTTGTGACAAACACCTATGATAATCAAGCAGTTTGTGAATCGGTGAGGCCTAGTATAGCTGAAGTAGACGGTTCCCAAGAACTGCCACTCATTTATCTTCATCCTTTGCATCCTCTGTTTGATGATTGGTTATAAAAAGATCAGAGGTAGCAAATGTGAAAAAACAAAAATCAACTTACTCTGCTGTAGCTGGCTCAGTGCTCTGGTCACTGCAATCTTTTGAGGATTCGGTTTAATTATTAAGCATGCCAGTAAACAATAAACAAAGTAACAGTTATACCACCATGTGCTAACTATCGTCACAAACAGACAATAAATATGATTGAAAGCAGTTGTTGTAGTACTGGAGGTAGTCGTAAAAATAGTGCACTCACTAACTAGTATAGCAGTTTATTAACAGCTTTAAAAATGCATGTAGATTTGAATTTGAATACACAAGCATGTAGATTATGACAGTAGGTTTGAGTATACAATGACAAAAAAATCATTTCAATAGAAATGATAACGTTTCAGTTCAAAAAGTGTACTCTTATTACTTGCTGATCTTAGATCTGACAACTCCAAATGTAACAAATCTCATAATGTTTTCAGGCATGGCTCAAATATGATACTGTTACATACACAAAAACTAAATAATGTATGAAAGTACTGAATTGAAACTATAAGATGATAAAACAAAAATGGACTGAGAGGAAATGAAAACATACTGAGATCAGACACAGAAACGTTGTTAATTAGTTATCATTTCATGATCCATGCCCAGACCTCATCTTCTACAGCTTAAAGGCAATTTTAATGAGAAATTAATCATACAGCAATGTCTCCCATAAAAAGACAAAAAGCCCTCTGAGAGATTGAACAAGAAGGACAACCTTGGAGGAAAAAAGGTAAACAAAACTTTTTTTCCACAAGGGCAGCTGGGAAGGTGAGCCTTAGCTAACGTCTTCCTTTCTTTCACTCAATACAGAAAGTCCAATATTAAGCCAGTCATTGTGCAGTCACAATTCAGAGTCCAACATCAAGTCAGTCATTGTGAGGTCACAAATCAGAAAGCCCAAAATCAAGTCAGTCATTGTGAGGTCACAATACAGAAAGTCCAATATGAAGCCAGTCATTGTGCAGTCACAAAGTCCAACATCAAGTCAGTCATTAGTCATGAATCAGTCAGTCATTGTGAGGTCATAATACAGAAAGTCCAATATCAAGTCAGTCATTGTGAAGTCACAAAACATTAAGTCCAGTATCAAGTCAGTCATTGTGAGGTCACAATACAGGAAGTCCAATATTAACTCAGTCATTGTCTAAAAACAGAAAATCCAACAATAAGCCAGTCATTATGCAGGCACAATACAAAGTCCAATATGATGTCATTGTGCCATCAAAAGTAACCTCCATTTCACTGAGTAATAGTGCTATCTGATACAAAGTTTAACAGTAAGGACGGCTAACATGGCTTACCTGATGGATTGAGCAGTCTCCAAGTGATTGACGGATCTGGCCTCCCATTGGCTAGACAACTCAATGTCACGTTGCTGCCCTCATTGACAGTGATGTCTTCTGAAACTTTGTATATATTTGCAGGAACTGCAACAGAAAATGGCATCTACTGTTACAACCATTAGGTACAAAGGCAGTGGAGCCCTATATTAATGTCTCAAAAAGTCATTTACATAACACAAAGATGGCCAAACAAAAGGGCTAATCAGTTCTGTGGGGATTATAGATGGTAGTTGGGATGGCGGGGAGGGGGGGTGGTATTGCAGGGACATGGGCAAGAGTACTTTTCTGGATTTATAGCAGCTTATTCCATTCAAGTAGAATTACATTTCACCTAGTTTTGTATAAAAGACAGATGAGAAGTAATAATCCTCTACAGCATCCATATTAAATACATGGTGAAAAAAAAAAAAAACAGTGGCAGTCAGTTTCAAAATAACGAAGTGGCGAGGCACTCCCAAGGAAAAATATATGGCTCTATCTAACTATGAATTAGGTCTGGGATTGTTTACCGTCAGTGTCCCTTCCTGCTTCAGTTAAAAAGAAGAATGCGGTTATATCTGTGAATAACAAGCTCCTTTTTTGGGTTGCTAATTCTTTCTTTTCCAAAACATCAAAGCAAAAAAGCAAGTAACTTTGATTTTTTTTTAATAGATGTGAAATCTAAACTTAACTACACATTAAGAGCACAACAACAGTGTTGGCTTTTAATTATGCATGTGGTGTTTGCTGTATCTACAAGAAAGTAATTGTAGATGGGACTGGTATGTGCTAACAATTAAACTTGCACACTTTATTGACTCTGCATTTACTTCAGTAGAGAGTTTGACTCTGGTCTCACAGCAACAAAAGATAATTTTAAAACAGAAAAACAAAACAACCCCCCCCCCCCCAACACACACACTCAGAAAAAACATGTCTTATTTGTGTCGCTAAAATCACTAATGCGTTGTGCCAAATACAGTGCAATAAGTGCATGATTCATTATGAAATACAGATACATAAGTGCATTTGAAATGAGTGGAGAACACACATTTAATTAGGTATAATGACTTTCAGCTGAAACATCGAAAATGTTTAAAGAAAAACAGACATTATCAGCACATCAACATAGATTAAACTGTCGAGCACAACCATGTGAGAGAGAGGGGTGTGAAAAAATACATCATGTAGCATGCATCTGAAGTTATTCCATTGTTTTCCTTTTTTTATGTTTTTATTCTTCTGTTTTCCTACTGTTGTCATGGCTGTAAGATATCTGTAAGTTGTGAAATAATTAAGGGTAATTAAGGACGTAAATGCAGATGGATTGGCAAATTTGGAACCACAAAAAATGTTTTCCAATTTCATGGGCAGTTAACATTTGTTGAATTGTTGTCGGGGGGGCTACAGACTTTGCACGAAACAGCTACACGTGATTTCTCTTTAAACTGCAGGTGACTTCAATCACTTACTGCCTGTGACATCATGAGGAAACACGAACATGTAAAGTAAACAGATGGGAACACTGGAAAACTCTGACATATCGGATATTATTTAGGTTAAAAGTTGCAGAACATGGAAACAATACTGTTTACCACTTTAGTAGCTCGCCAGCCATTTGTTAGATCTTGTGCTCGCATTGGAAAATTAAGCTTTCTATCTGAGTCTGTTCAGGGGATTCTTAAGGAACAAAGGAGCAGATATTAAAATGGTATATTTTAAAAACAGTGACTTTTGGTGAGTTTCACAGAACTTTAGGCCCTTGGATGGCCGTGAAATGTTGCCAGACAGTAATGGGTCATGTGATTTTAAAGAGTTATGTCCTTTCTACCTTCTACTGGTCAGGCTGTCCAAAGTGTTTCCTCTCCTTTCCCCCCATTGCATGGCTGGGGCTCAAACTCATGACCATGTGACACAGAGCTACGCCTCAAACGCGTCTTACATGATGTATACGGACCACACATGCACAGCTCTGTGTCCTAGGAGGTGGAAATTCCTGCACACACTAATCTAGGGACAACTTATGCTCACATCCTGCTGGTTAAGGTCATGAGAACCTTCAGGACTTCCATGCCTACAAGCAACCTCTATCGCTCAACCTTATTCAGATTCGGTTAGGAGAGAAGACAATGTACTGATCCCTAAAATTGAAAAGGACTCATTTTCAAGACTTGAAGAAGATTAAGTATATAGTCGTAGTCTCAAAACGATCTTAAATTGTAACAATATATTTATTTAGCTTCTAGCTGGCACTCAATACATTTTACAGTAGAACCTACAAAATTGTATTAGTTGCATCTGATAGACTGCCAGCGGGGCAGTGAGTTGTGAGCGGCAGAGATGAATAGACTTGTTTGTTGTATACTCAAAACAGGGAATGATTTTGAGTCCATTTATTTTGCACTATAAATGAATCAAGGTTGTGATGCATGATTAGTTTCAGTAATGATGACCACGAATTGAGTGTTCAGCTTGCTGCCGTAAAAAATGGCCAGGGCTCGCAGAGTGCAGTGTGACAGTAACTGAACAGCGCAAATGCAACTTCAATGGACAGTGCTCGTGTGACTGCAATGACCCTCTGATGAACAAAATGCTGCAACAAAATGGGAAGGATGCCAGTGAGGTGTGTGTGTTTGTGTGTGTGTGAGAGTGTGTATCTGGAGTTCAGATTCATATGATTAATACGTCGCAGTCAGAGCAGCTGTCGCGAAACGTGCGGCCAAACGTGCAAATCGCAAAGTTTCCATCGCTCCCGACTGTAAGTTCAAAGTCTTTGTGACACCGAATGATCAATGGTGCCCATGCATGTGACTTTGCCATTGGAGGATGTCCAGCAACATAAATTTGATTGGGTGCAATGCTGACGCGAGGCTTTTTTTATTTAAAGGTAACTCTTAATAACCATGCAGCGTTTCAGACGTGATTTACCTCGGAAGAAAACAAACAAAATATGAACGACCAAACGGATTGAGGAAGACATATACCTTTATGCCCACGCTGCTCAGCATTTTTAGAGTATGAGCAATTAATCTGCGCAGTTGGAAACGAACAGTGAGGAGAGATTAATTGGCTTGTGCTGCAGTGGTAAACTACTTCCGGATGGATGGCAAATAATCTGCAAGTTGTGCAATTCATGAAGATGGTGTCGGTTCAGATCATATAAATGGAGTTTGTTAAAACAAACGTTCGGGAGAAGTATTTTCAGACAACCCCTCATTCAAATACATCTATCCATCCAATCCGGATTTCTCCGCAGGTATTAAATTGCCAAGTATCTTATCTCCCATCACACACCCTGCTTCCGGCATCCCTCCTCCTCCCCATCTCCACCTTCATGTCTGCTTCCCTTTCTTCTGTTTTTCTCTTTCTCTTCTAGTAGACCGGTGGGGATTCACCTCACTCAAAATTGTGAGGTATGACGCTGCCTCCTTGGACATCGAGCCCAAGATCAAATGTCTGTACCATTTTACAACTTGCCACATCACAATAAACTCCTTAGTGCATTCATGTAGTCTGAAAATTCATTCTACTGAAATGCTTCTTGCAGATGTGTTTCCCTCCTGAAGAGCCAGACACCCTGGGTTTTTCCATGGGTGACCAAAGAATCCTTAAATTATGCCACACAAGGATATTGTACAGAGAAGATAAATCATAAAGGAAAATAACAAAAAAATGATATGATAAAGATGGTGAGAAAGGGAGACGGCACAGAAAGGAGACTTATTGCAAATCTGTCTTTTATCTTCAACTTCAAGGAACTAATCTAGATTCTGTGTAAAGAGTAAAGAAAACTCTCTTTTGGGTACGTTATTCTGTACTTGTGTGACTTCTTCCTTTTTAATCCTGATGCCGACCCAGGGACCCTTAGGACTTTTCCTCTCCTGCGGTTTGGTTAGGAATAAATTCGTGCTAAACGTACGGTAGCTTTTTTGGCCTCCCTTTCCTTCCCTATCAAACGATTGAGTCGCTTGCCTTGACAGCTTAGAGCTTTGAGTTACTCATGTCATTGTAGCAACTAGCAAGTAAGTAAGAGGCTGCATGGTGACTGCCCAGCACAGAGGGAATATTTTAATAAGGCTTCAGATTTGTGAGAGCGCGGGATCAGATTAGTGTATCAGCACAGATTCCCTCGGCTCGTTTTGGCTCGGTTATTTTCCCCGAGTCCACAGCAGCGCCCATCCTCCCTACTCCGTCGTGTGTGTCGGGCAAGGAGGCGGAGAAGAAGAAGAAGAAGAGGAAGCAGAGGAAGAGGAGGTTACTGCTCCACTAAGTGGAACTAAAAAATGGCTGAGCACCAGGACAGGGAAGTTAGTAAGAACGAAAAAAAAAACACACACACGCGCTTTTTGCACTCATCAGTGAAAGCCTGCAACTGGAGGTGGCGGAGAGAAGTGAAGTGGAGAGAAAGAAGCATGCTCCCTGATGACAACAATGAGGAAGTGACGGCTGATTACGTTCCGCACTACTGGAGTGTACAATAACCACCCCCTCCCCAACATGTTTAATGCCACCATGTGACACGGGCATTTACGCTTAATGTAAAGGAGAAGGAGGGCACCGCGAAACCAGCATGGGTGTCTGACAGTAAACACGAGTGGGACTGAATAACCGAGTAAGATGTGGATGCACTCTGTTGAACTCCTTTATTGGCGAGCTCTTTTTCAGTGCAGGGGATCTTCGGAGCAGAACTTTGCAATTACCGGAGCCGAGATCCTGCAAAGCGAGGGCTGAGATTCGCTAAACGATAATTAGCATGCAAAAATGACTAGGTGGGTGGTGAAAAAAAAAATCACATGCCGAGGCCAAGGGACGCTTAAAAATTTCACGTTTTAAAGTTTTAATACACACATTTTTAGGAGAAAGTGGCTTTTTGCAGATACCAGACATTGTCATACAGTGCTGCATTCACTCAGCAGAGAATGTAGCATACTTTTCTACGGAAATAACATCATTGGAAGTTTTAATTAGTTAACAAAATTAATTAGCACTTAAAGAGCTCCACGAAGTGTGTACGTAAATGCCACCATTTCTTTCCTTTAAAAGTTTAATTCATTAATTCATGTTTTTATTAATATAATTATAATTTTGTACTGCTGACACAAATTACAGAAGTGGCTTGAGAATAACCCTTGTTGCAGCAGGAATAAATGGGGCTGTTTCTTTAACACCTATAAACACTAGCAACCTCCTTCCGACAATAACTCTTCACATTCATTTATTCAACTACATTTCCCATAACCTTGACATTTAAAAAAACACAAAGATCTATTTTCTCACCTGGTTTTAAATACAACCTTTCACATAGCCACAAGCCACAAACTGTCTGCACTGTATAGGATCGGGGGGGGGGGGACTCAAAAAATAAAAACACTTACTGTCGACAACTAAGTCAGTTTTCAGTATTACTTTAACATGACTAAATAAAGGCAGTTGAGAGTCCACTGCATTACACTTAGATGGGCACTGAGATAAGAGTTTATAAATGATTACAATAATAATGTTGTTACCTAATTTGCTATTCATAACTCATAGTCAACTAAGCATAGCTGTGTTACGCTTAGATAATGTCACTGACAGGTCAGTCATGACACATTGCTTGCTGGTGGCCAGAGACTGAAGAGGGGGAAGAGGACCAAGGAGCGGGGGGTAGGGGGTGGTGGTGGTTCGGGTTGTGTCAGAAAAGCAGCGGCAAATCATTTATCTAGATAGTCATAACATGCTTTGCGTATGCGAACCTTGTTAGCTTCCTGCTACTTAATGGCTACTTAGTAGCTACTTAACCTTAGTTATAATAATCAAAAGGGATAACTAAGACCTGGGAACAGGTACTAGACAGTAATTATTCTTATGTGTGACTGGAAATGAACATTACCTTAAAAAAAAACAAGGCTACTCACGCGCTGGATAACTCATATCCTCTAATGGGGAATGGATGCATTGAAGTATATTATCCATTGGAAGTGAATTATCCATCACTTCATTACGGGCCCTTCATGATGTAGTGAACTAATCTTCTGTGCTGCACTGTTCTAACACATTGATGAAAGTTTCGAATAACAACAGTTGAAGGTTTGGTTCAACACCGCAGCCACTTGAATAAAATGAACACTGAGAACACATTAAGCTCACTTAGCTAAATTGCAGGTGTATTTGATTAGTATTTTCCCAACGAAATAGAATTTGTGGGAATGCTCCACAATACAGTGAAAAGCAAACGAGCGCAACTGTCGTATGACGTCCAGAGAATTATGACTTTGGCTTATTTCCAGGTAGTACTGTCACAAATAGATTTCCGCTATCTCTAGCCTGCAGTTCCAATCCTGTGCATATTATACAGCATGCACTGTGTGAACATATTAGATATTCTCTCTTAGTCACATGCAGCTAGGATTTCAAACAAAGGCTGAACACAAAAATTCCACCAAATTATTTCCATTATACAAATATTGGGCAATGGAAATACTGATATTGGCCTTTTTAAAAAGACCTCTATGACAAAATTCCCCCTGGACCAATAAACCTGATACATGACTAAAATACAAACCTATTTAAAATGAAAATTATACGATTGCAAATAAGACATATATGCCAACCGCTGTTCTATGGTTATTCTGTAGTAATGGGAATAGGAATGTGCTATAACTACAAAACTATATGGTGAGGGGATCTGTTCTCATTGACTTTGGTGTCATGCACTGTATCCATCTTCAGGTGTCATAGCTCAAACTTAACTAAGCAGAAATCATCTTAAGAGGTGTCACTGAATCCACCTCAGTAAATTTTTTATATCCCGGAACCTTGGAGTGTGCCACAAAAACCGCGGCCGTGTGTTTTTAATGTGCGGCGATTGTCTGATGCTAATCTTTCGTGATTCATAATCAACATCAGTAAACTCAGCACATCCCTTTGAAAGGGATCGTGTCACCTCTCGGGCGCTAATAAACCCCATGCTGATCCCTCACAGCTTAGCGGGGGAGACTGTTTAACGTTGGGCACAGCGGTGCTCGCGGTGGCGTAAAACAAGTCTGAAGCCGCGCGTAAAAGGCTCACGCTCGACTTCTTCCGTTCGTGAGATAAGTGGCGGGATTAAGCCCTTCCACCACATCCTCTGACGGGATGAAGATGATAAAACCGATCAAAGACGGCCCTGTGTATCATTTCATTTAAAAAAAGGACGAGATGGATATGGACCAGCGCAACCACAGATCATCCGCTACTACAATTAGCACGCGTGGAGTACGCTAATGGGGAAATGATACAGGGACAAACTTGGGACAAAAATAGCATGGAAATGCAGGATCGCGATGAGACGAGCCCAAGAACCAGTGGGGTGTTTAGCAGCTTCCCGTCCCAAGAAAGCATCCCCATTACAACAGATGGAAATGAGCCACCCAGATGTAAAAACGCAAAGCTGCATTGTGTCCGGCCTCCAATTACTGTCTAGGTCTCAGGTACAGCAGGCGCTCAGCCCAGCTAAGATTTTTCAATTACACCTAATGCTGTGTAGTTCAAGGATTATCTGAAAGAGATTTATTATCCAAAAAAACCCACTTAGATTTATCGGAGGCTTTTACTCTTTCATTTCTATGTTTTTTTTTTTTTTGCGGTGTGGAGAGGAACCAACATTCCTTCAAAACGAGCGGGCCAGTAAAGTGGTCTCCTCTGATATGTCAAGATTAAAGCGAGTGCAACTCATTCAATTACATACATAATGCATAGTGTTTTGTTTTCTTGTGGCTGCCTATTTTGTTGGCGGCCTTGATTCAATAAACAGATACGTATCAAGAAATAAGCAATTCTCCTGATAAAAGGCAGACAGCAATGAACCGACACAGTCAGGGAAAATGTCAAACTACACTAAATGAAATGGATCACCATTACGGATGTCTACATTTAATATTACAACATCTCTAATAAATCATAAAAATATTGCCAGTTCCATAATGAGTAAAGTTATGTATGTTGGTGAATAATCAACAAACATTTTGTATGAAACATTTTATGGCACGTACATAGTCACAAACACAACGTTTTAACTTAATGTTTTAGCAAAGAGGTTCGTTTTCACGACGCTGATGGATCATTGATGAACACATTGATTTGTATGGTACCGTGATATGTAGGACTACCAGCAGGGTGGCACACGCTGACAGATGACGGATGTCTTTCTAAAATAAATAAGTTCAATCATTTGTCATGCTTGCTGAGCAACTGAAATACAGACCGCTTGTTATAGTTTTGCCGTATGGATGTGCCTTTCAGACATTTACGCTGTCAATATGCCGCCATTTATCTGAGTTTCACGATATCATTATTCCCATCGATTTTTTATTGGAAACAGCCGTTTTCTAAAACGGCTGGGGAATAGTGTTTGATTTTCAGCAGAGCAGACCTTAACAACTCAACCATGGCCTTGGTTCGTATACATTATTTAAATGTGAATTGACCTTTCTCAAACGTCTGACACCATCTCGATTCTGACCGTTCAACAGCTGTCGTAGATGAGAGTGATTAACGCCGCAGGCTACGTTCTACTGCAGCGGTGAGAAGAATTGTAGAGGAGCATGTACGTACCGCAAGACCAGATAAATGTGTCTAATTATTTCAGACTTTAAACTGTGTATGCCTCGTATTTTGGCAGCATGCTCTTGAAGTCCAGCAGTACTCACACAATGTAGGCCGATTAACCCACGCACTGACAAACGGTACACACGCTCACTCACACACTTATTAACAGCCAACATTTCTCATTGTGACATTGTCCTGAGAGATTTGTTTTTCTCAAGCGGTCCAATTTTTTTCTAAAAATTGCCAAGTAAACGAATAAATACAATTTTCGGCAGACATCGAAAATGGATTTGAATAATGGTTTTGGCTTTGTCGAGCTGCAATCATTTGTAGAGGTGGATATCGGAATTCAAACACTGCTTTGGCACAATGCAGGCTCCTATGGGTCTAGTCTGCTTGGCTATTGTCCCCTCACCACAATGCACCTCATTTTCACCTTGACTTTTACCTCCCAGACACCACAAGCCTACATGCCACAGATGAAAGGCAGGCAATTATGTTCCTTTTTTTGATATTTCAATCACAGGAACATAATCACTGAACAACGCCTCTGGCTTTGAGTACAAGTTTTAGAAAAAGAAATAAAAAAATAACCGTCAATTACTTCCATGTGGTGAAACAAGGTCATTATGCTGCTATTGATTCTTTATCAGCACCTCAAAAGCATGGCATGGTGTTACTTTCGCATTTGGCTTCCATCGAGGGGGGTAGGTGGGTGGGTTGATGTTGACAGCTCCTAAATTTAGTAATGTTCCCTCAAACATGCACACACCTTGCCAGAATTGTGCGTATCTCTACCTTGAACCGGAGCAGCAATCTTATAACACGGGAAAGACAGAGGAGCAATCTCGTCCATTCCAGGGCCTCGCTGGAAACAGTGGTCATCAATCCCGCCAGCCAGCGGGTTGAGGAAGAGGTGGCCGCGCTGAGGTCACTCTGAAAATACTGTATGTATTGTATTATATATTGCTTCCATCAAGGCCCCGGACACGGACACAAAAACATTCAAGAGCGCTTTCTTTGTCAGTCCCCTTGAGGGTAGGTACATTGAGCGAGAGAGAGCAGTACGAGAAAAATCATGCACAAACGTTGCAGCCTTTCCAACTAACCAGGGAACAAATAAAAACACTGACGACAAAGTCCACCAACTTCTACAGACTCAGGTCAACTTTTCCCCCCTCCTTCTCTCTCTCTCCCTCCCCCTCCCTCTCTTCTCTCTCTCTCTCTCTTTCCCAAGCAGACATATTCATGGTTCACGCTGCCGTTGAGGACTTTGGTGAGAAATATGGAGAGCTGCATGCCTCAGATTTCATTGTTCACTTTTGGCAGGACTGCTGGAGTAGCGGTTCCACCGACATAATCAGCGCCCGCAGCATTCGATGATCTCCGCCGAAGCTCCCTCTGAACTTTCAAAGGGAACAGAGGAGATGAAATAGACTAATGCCCATTGGAGGCCTTTTTTGGAGAGGAGTTTTCTGCGGAAAAAAAAAAAAAAAAAAAAATCCTCAAGCATTTCCTACTTGCCCGGATTACAGTCTTATTTTCTGGTCTTCGAGGGACAAATCCCTGGTTAATTACAATGTATTTTTGGAGGCATGGCGATGGTACTGTACATGTTTCGTTTTTGCAGCAAATGAGAACGCTGATTTCAAGGGAGTCGAGAGGTTTCGGGGTGGCTAAAACCTCTCTGGTGCTGAAGGAAACATTATCGTGCGCTCGATAACCAGCCAGCCACCAAAGCCAAACACTTTCCGTGGGGAATAAAACCGATGTCTTTTTCCAAATCAACAAGTAGGCCCCGTTTCATTTTTTCGTTCACATTGTTAAAGACATAACTCCTCTTCAGTAAACCAAAATAATTTTGGAAGCTGCATTGGCAACGTATACTTTACGCTGGCTTTCATCCATAAAGTTGTGAGCCAAGAAGAGTTTCAGTTTGTGTTCAACAGATTTCATGAGCGAGTAGCTAAAATCATGTCAGGAGATAATGAGCTCAGGACTATGAGGAGACTTTTCCCCCGGTCTTCATTTTTTTTCTAATATCGTCGGGAGACGGTGAACGCAGTATTCAGACACTGCTTCCTGTCTCCTCACCTGCTTTGCTCTGCAATCAGCGTCCAATTACTGAAAAATTCACCACCTCCTTAACAACAGAGGAATACATCTTCCTCTTTCTTAAAACAAAAATATGCTGCTTCTATAAAACCTTACACTGAGGCTAATTAATGTCAGGGGTGTTCGTTCGGTAGCCTTTGAGCCTTTATTCTAACATTCATGTTTACTCCCCTTTGTAATTTTTTTAACATTGTTTTTTGTGAAGTCCTGAGAATACCCATAGTTTTAAAACTGTTTACCCAAAAGTTAGAAGGCAAGGTTGAATGGCTCGATGATGAGAAAACACAGGATCCTCGAGCTTGTGCAATGCATACTGTAACCCCTCCTCCTGACTCCACCCATAGCACCCCTACCCTGTCCTCTGACTCCACCCATAGCAACCCCTACCCTATCCTCTGACTCCACCACTCAAAGCCTTTACCCTGACTCCACCCACCCCCCTACCCTGTCCTCTGACTCCTTCCACAGCACCTCCTACCCTGTCCTCTGACTCCACCCACAGGCACTCAAAGCCTTTACCCTGACTCCACCCACAGCACCCCTACCCTGTCCTCTTGACTCCTTCCACAGCACCTCCTACCCTGTCCTCTGACTCCTTCCACAGCACCTCCTACCCTGTCCTCTGACTCCACCCACAGGCACTCTAAGCCTGTATCCTGACTCCACCCACAGCAACCCCTACCCTGTCCTCTGACTCCACCCATATCACCCCCTACCCTGTCCTCTGACTCCACCCACAGGCACTCTAAGCCTGTATCCTGACTCCACCCACAGCAACCCCTACCCTGTCCTCTGACTCCACCCATATCACCCCCTACCCTGTCCTCTGACTCCACCCACAAGCACTCTAACCCTGTATCCTAATTCTGCCCAAAGCTAAATCTCCAGAGTTGCTCTTACTCCCCGCTGCTGGTTGCCCTGCCTTCAGCGGCTCACAGGAAACGCACACAGGCCGGCTGCCCTGAGGATTCCTGATACGTGCAGCGCAAACCACAGGCCCAGATGCTGCTATCATAACATTTTGAGCTTGCTTCATCAATTCACTCTGCACTGATGATAAATATATCATATCAATCATACGTTAGTTCAAATCTCTTCCTCTGAACTGTTTTGTGTTTTACCTGTAATTGAATGAGCATTTTGATATCATTGCCCTCTTGTATTGATTATTCTGAAAAACTATAGTTTTACTCTATTTTATGAAACCTGGATTCTGTAACTCTGTGATCGCTGGGTTAAGACTATGTTAAATGTACCATAACAACAACAACAACAACAATTATTATTATTTCAAAATAAATGTTGTCCCATCTTTGCAATCTTGTAATTTTGAAAGAATACACATAATCAGGTACGTTTTCCCACTTTTCGCTGTGCAGGAACCCAGCTGATCTACAATCACTCTGCAATAACCCAGCTGATCTACAATCACTCTGCAGTAAACTGATCTACAATCACTCTGTAGTAAACTGGCAGAGCTGCACAGCATTGAGGTCACCCTGCAGAGGGACTACCCAGGCTACGGAGCTTCCAAATCCAGAGTCAGTGGGTCCCAACTTGACCCACTGACTAGCTGCTATGTCGTTGTGGGCCGTGGCCGAAGCAGGGACCATCCTGCCGAATGATCCCCACCCCACTACACACATCCACGCCCTGGCCCATGTGACCCTCCTGCTGGTGTAGCCAGCATGGTAAAGACTACGCTCCAGACTTCAAAGCCTTGCTTTTCCAAGAAACAGCACCCCACTACCCTTGAGCCTGTCCTAGGCCTAATCTGAGTACGTTTTTTTAAACGGAACCTACATCACCCTTCAGGACAGTGACAAAGCACCACAATCACCCAGCGCCATCATCAGATTTCAATTACGACTGAAATTCCCAACAACTGGCGTTCACGCAGTCACAAACTCACACAGATATTCTAGGGGGAGGAGGTGCACGCGAAGCCAAAAAAAGATAAGGACCGCAGGAATATTTGAACTTGAAGGTTAAACACAAATTTGAGGATGACACATCTGATATTGGAGGGTGGAAGAGTTTTACGTTGGATGATGAATTGTGGAAGAAAGGACCTAATACCCTTGAACTACCAATTTTCCTTCGTACGTATCTAAAGAAAAACATGAGCATACAAAAGAGGAAAGTTTGTTTTTTAAAGCTGTCATATCAAAAGCAGTGAGTTTTTCCACTGTTATTCCCTTGAATCCTAAATAGCTTCTCTTCAATATAAAACTTTGTGTTTTTCCAGCATTCTTATTGGTGCCTTGCTACTTCTAAACCAATATTGAGTGAATGTTACAAATGACCTTATGCCTACATGTTCATGTTCTAAAATTCTTCACACAATACTCGAGCTATAAGCATGTTTATAGAGTATTGATAACTATAATCTAGATTTCAAACCTTCAGTTTTACACATTCGTGTACATAGACCGAGCGGATGGATTACAATTCATCTTCCATAATCTGCAACAGGATAATATTTTAAGATCATTATTTATTTTTATTTTACCCTGCAGGTCAAATGAAACCTCAATTCTCTTTTCTCCTCTGAAACCAGGGGAATTAAAGTAGGTTGAGATTGTGTAGGTAATGAGACATGGAGGATAATTAGGTTGCTAGATGTCAAGAACTGGATTTTGTTGGAGTTGCAGGACACCGAGGCTGACAGTTGTACTCTTTTGTAAAATGTCATGGGAACTTTTGCGACTTCAGTGAGTCATCACCCAGATTCAACATGCCTCCATAACTGTGCTGTGGCACACTGGAGTTATACTTGGTTTCAGAGACTACAGCGCACCCATCAGGCACACTAACTTTAAGCAGAGACTTAAGGCTAAGTTTATCAACGCCTTTAGCTCATGTTAACGTTTTTGCATGTGCAATTAGATCGACATGATTTGTGATTGGAGCATACAGACTACCTCAGCCAATCACACATTAGCTTTAGCAGTGTGATATTAGAAGGGTACGGGGTGATATTGATTCAGTACTTTAATGTGAGAATCGGACAGGGTGGTGAGGCTACTGTCTCAGGATTTTGAGCAATTGTTATCATAAAGCTCTTTTGTGAACCCCATTTGACTAATACAAATGACATCATGTAATTGTATTAGTACAACTTCATTAAGTATTAGGCCTTGACACAATTAGTGACAAGTCCTGAAGAGATGACTTTGGTCATAATCACAGATATCCATTTCAGTGCAAGTTCACAGTAATTTAATCAGAGTATCTCGATATCCAGCTTCCTACTATGGCCGAATATTATATTTGATAAAACACTCAATATTGTGGAAAAACTCAGCAACTAAAATAATACATGTAACAAATAAACACTACAGATCACACTAGTCTGATATTCTCCTAACATAAAGTGTAACTGTTGTGCAAACCACAAGCTTATGAATATAATAAATAAAAGAGCAAGTGATAATGAGGCAAGGCTAGTCCGTGTGACCTTATGCACACAGCTTAAAATAAAAACTGTAAGAACTGGGAATATGGAAAATGTCAATACTGTGAATACATAAATGAAAACTTTATTTGAAATGTTTTGATCATCAGTGGCCATCTTGCATTATATATGTATTAATAATAATTTTTGCTAAACTGCAGGGCTAAACTGTGTTAATGTCCTTCCTGTGGCAGCTTGTTGCCTTCTCATGACACTATTGTCCTTATGGTAACAGTTATCATAACAAAGAAAGCACAGGTTTTAGAAACATTTTGCAACATCTGCTTCCATTGCCCTCCAGCCCACTGCTTCCTGGCTACGTTGTATATATTTTCAAACGCTTACACTGTAAAACATTATAAAATGCTTGCAACCAGGTGAAAATTACACAAATACAAGATTTCACACAACTTAAAAAAAAAAGAGTCACTGTTCTGAGCAGAACCTGTCAGCAGAGCAGTAGCAAAGAGGGAAGTGGTTAAGGCTTATCGAAGGATATGAAAAAAAGAAGAAGAGAAGAGTAATAACCACCCCAAGAATCATGGGACTTCTCAACTTTTCTCTTGCCATATAAAATACAACAGCCCCTCTACCTGAGGCCCTGCAGATACTCCTTAAGTCACACACATGGGCTGATAGTCCCATTTAAATGCATAAGGTGTCCCTCTGCCAAGCATAAAATAAAGATTAAAGGAGATGTCTTTTCCGGGGCTGTAGGCAGGTCTACAAGGAGAAAGCGGAATGCTAAATTGTTTCTTTGACTAAAAACATAAAGCATTCCCTTTCATTATGGGGTTCAAAGGGGACAGGCGGCGGGGGAGGTTCGGCGTAATTCCGCCCTCCACATATAGACATTAAAATAGGCAGAGGATCCGCGCGGAGGCTGCGCGGTTCGTCACGGTGAAGGTCCTGCCGTTAAACTGCTTGGCACTTCATAGTGTTAACAATGTGGCCCAGGAGAATGGGGTTGGGGTGTGGGAATGGGGGCGGCGGGCGGGTGGTGGGGGTGGGGGCGACAAGGAAAAGTAACACAATATCTCTTACAATGGAGCGTCGATAAGGAGCTTTTCAAGTGACAGGGGGGTTCGGCTTCCCGAGAATCGCTGAAAGGTTTCGATTGTCCCGTGATAATTGCTAAAGGTCAGACTTCTTCCTTGCACAGACTTGAAAGCAGACAATGTACATTCCAAATGTTGCTCTTCCAAAGACTCACATTGTGCCTGAACACATAAAAACCACCCAATTCTCAAGTGCCGGCTTTAGATTCCTGCCTTAAATACCACCCCGTCCCCGGGGGAAGATGTCGGACATTTCATATCAGTAGGGTTAAATATTTAATCGGCTCTTGTGTAATTAAGGTTGAGGAAATATTTTTATTACATTCATTGAACAAAACTGAGGGTTGATATAGTATCTATTCCATGAGAATGATTATATCGAACCTAAACAGCTCAACTCTAAAGGTCAACACTGATTACGAAAGTAGTTTCCAGAGAGCTAAAACTACAGCGGCGTCTAAAAATCCATCTTTTATGCAGAATCTGTCTTCAAATGTGACACCGAAGAGGACTTCATTTCCCTCCCATCCCCCTCCAGTCCTGAACAAACTGTGAGCTACCTTGACAACTCTGTGACAAAATGAAGTGTGAAATCGAGTGAGGAAGCTTCAGGGAAATACCACAGAATGCCTTCTGGGTATATGTTATTTCTCCCTCTCAGGCAGATGTGTGAAAGATTCATTTAACATCTCACTTGAATTGATTTTTACTTGCTGAATATATGGCCATTGAGACAGGATCGGACATTTCTGAAAAGAAAAAGGGGGAAGAATATGAATGAGTATTCAGAATAACCCTAATGAAATAATGTAAGCCATATTAGACTTTATCACCAACTTTGAGTTTGCATGTTTTATTTTTGCTCAACCGGTATCACCGGAAATATGTTTTTGAGCCACAATGAGCATAGTCAACTACAATTGGCGAAGCACCGGGTTTATAGTATCAGGTAGATACATTAGGCTACTTTCTCCATTTACTATCAATGAAACCTGTGCTACTATACAAATCCACAAAAGAGAATTTTCAGGGTTTATGCATACAGGAAGTGAACAGTGAGGTCACAGTGCTAAAATCACATAATTGGCCTGAACGCAGAGTAGCACAGACCAGGAGGAATGTAGCTCAAGTGGTCCACCGAAAATTAGCCACTCTTAGTCGATAGAAGTGGGAAAACTCCGTCTCACAGATCATTCCCCAGTATCCTATTAGTGCTTTGATCAAGTTCAGATGAGGTCTGTGATAGAGCCATGCAATTCAGATAACATCAATGTCATGCTCTTCAAACCACCGGGTGACTAATCAAGATCATAGAAAAAGAATTTGTCATCTGAAATATTCCCATTCCGACAGCAAGGTCATGCTTTAGAACAGGGCGAAGATGATCATTTAATATCATTATGCGTTCAGAACCATAAGATCCCTTTTAAAACGATTTTAATTCTACATTTTCTAAGTGCGTCCATACTGATTGGCAGCTTTAAAGACAGTTGGAATGAAGTGCAGCGCGTTTTTAAATTGTTAAATTACTTAAGCAGTCATTCACTATAATTTCCTGAAATTTCAGTTCAGGTTAGGCTGTGCGCAGACTCTGGCGACAGGGGAATAGCATAGATGTGTTCAGTTTTGTAGCAATTTATTGAGGTGAAATGATTGATATTCATGTTTCGCCCTCAAATCAGGGGCCCGTCTCTAATATGCATCGCTGTTCGAGATGCACCTGAGTTTGGATAGTCAATTCAGCCGAACCCATCAGCTGGGCGATTTGAATCAACTAACGTGCCATGCTGAATTTGAAAGTAGCTCATTACAGACGACAGAGCCGGCGACTCCACTCTTATCTACAGTCGAACCTCTCCTCCCACACAACGAAAAACAGGGATTTTGAGGGAACGGTTCGGCACAGGGCCGGGTCAGCGCTGCCTACAGCCTGCTCACGCAACCGTCTGCGAGATGGATTATCTCAAATTTATTATGTTCATAATCAAAAGTGTCAGTTGCCCAAGGATGCTAAACGATGCATATAATATTTTCAACAACAGGTTATGCGAGCTATCTTTATTCTGACCGGTTTTATGATTTAGGAACTTTATTTCAGGCTCAGTTATCTTAATGAATGTGTTTAGCTTTGTCTCATTAAATTTTGGAAGTTATGATTATCATGATTATATTTAATATAGACGTTTCTGCTTCTTTGCAAAATTAAGAACGTCACAATTAACGGTACACGGTGCAAACAATCAAACAGAACTAAATACAATGGCATTGACTGGACAGTGTTGTATTATTTGTCATAACTATACGCATTTATCATGCCTGGATTACAAACAATACAACAAATTGGAGTAAAATGTACACTGGTGTATCTTTCCTCTTAAGGGCATTTATTTCATAATAATATTTATGATTCATAACATAAAAACCTTTTCAATGTAATAAAAAGAAACCATTCAAATGTATCCATAGATTTCATAGGGACATTGTAAAGAATATAGACAGGAGGCAATGCAAAGAGTTAATATATTTAATTGCGCATAGAATAAGTTGTAGCAATAGCGGTTGCTATGGTTATCAGATGGAACGTATATAAATGTTTGTGTCATGGCAGCTCGCTCATTCCAGCTGTTACTTGGACACCCCATCAATCATATCTGAACACAAACACTGCAGATACGCACGGTTTGGGGTGGGGGCATGTTAAGGTATAAGGCCCATTTTGGGACACTGTCAGCTTGTCAGAGTCAGCTGTCAGATTCTCTTGGATCTCCATCATCTGACAGCTGCAGATGTGATGCGGCCCGTCACACTCGTATCAGAGATAGGAAGACTGGTGTCAGAATCACTCAAACTCGACGCCACACTGAGCCCGTTTCCAGTCACATGACCTGGCTGACGCACATGAGGAAGACTTTTCATGGGGTACGGCTGCCATCTTTATATCCGTGCAGTCAATCACTCACAAGAGTACACTTCCATTCATCTTGCAGGCTGCACGGCAGAAGTTCAGTCAGCTATTTATTTACCAATCTCTGTGAGGCTGTTTTGCATATCTACAAAATATGCACATTTTAGCCAATACCTATCAACTACCAGCTGCTTGTGAAAGTTGCCTATCCATGTAAGGTAAATGACAAAATAGCAATAAATTGTAATGAAAGAAAAACATTTTGGTTAAAACAGCTATAAGCCTATTGATAAGCCACAATATATTTGAGGATACTAAGAATTTAAAGCTATGTTTTACAAAATGAACAGTTAAAAAAACTAACTGTGTGATACAATCATGATTTTAACATTTGGCTGGCATCTGAGGTTCAGTTCAACCAAAAGATTACACAAAGGAAGGCTTGCAGTGAGTGACTTCTTTAAGTCAAAAGTCATGTGACAGAGCTCTGAAACCTTTTAGAGCTAAGATTATTTCTCTATCTTTACCCTATCAAAAATTCACACATTATATGTCTTTTAATCTTTTAATCTTTTCCTGCTTTGAAAATGCCTGGAGAATACAACTGTGACGTGTACATGAAGACCCATTTCATTCTGGGCTATATTTATGACAGACACTGAATATTTTACATGGATGACTATATCATCCATAAATATATCATGTATAAAATGTATGGGCATTTACATCTATCTATGTATGGTTTTTAGGCAACAGATTGTTACATTCATTCTCATCACTCCTATAATCATGATTTCAAACGTTTGGCTGGCATCTGAATTTCAGTCCCAACAAAAGATAAAAGAAAGTGAAGGCCTGCGGTGATTGGCTAATTTATGTCAGAACGCATATCTGCATCCAATCAGGAGTTTTTTTTTTCTTTCAGACTTAAGCCAGCAGGAGTTGTGGTTGGTTTGTCTGATTGACACAGTGACTTAAGTGGCTCTGACACACTTTTTTTGTGACGCTGACACAAGTTTGACTAACTCTGACACAACACTCTCCGCGAAATGATAATAACGCGAGCGAATCTGACAACTGGCTCTGACAGCTGGTTTCCAGATCAACAACTTCATATCGGTAAAATCTCTCACCATCTTATTCATTACAAAGGGACTCAGTATATCATATCCGTGACATCATGCGTAAGAACTGTGACTTTGGAGTCTTCTACTCAAGGTATTACCCTGAAACCTTATGAATAAAATCATATTTTTGACTACACATAAAGTGCAACCTGTTGGCTACTCACATTGGTTTATTGTTAGAAAAAAATACATGCATGAGATATATTTCATTTTCGTGAGAAACAAAGTGACAACTCAACTCGTGAGTAAAATATCACCGGAGGTAAGGTTTGTGTTTGAATAAGAAGAGAAAATGTACCGCCGAACAATCAATTACAAAGGCCGGACCGCAGCGGCATTCAGCTCGAACAATTAAAATGTCACATGGTCATTATATCTCGCTAAGATGAATGTAAAAGCGAAGAGACGATGAGGAATAGCAACAATCAACTTGTGTTTAATGAGTTACCATGGATGTTGGTAACACTGTACAAATTACTTGTATAGATCCACTTTCAGCAATTAAGCTCAATAGCCCCGTTTAAAATCCTGACCTTAAGCAATAAAAATGCATTTCTTGCAAGAAATTTTCATACTTTGTAAATGCCAAAACAACAGATTGTTGAATTAGTTTTGATTGGCAGGATATTTACTCTCTGTGTTCCTGTCGTATGTCTATATAAAAGGGACTGGTTGAGATATCACTGCCAAAATATTGGAGTGTACTATAGCACATTATCTCAGTTTTTTTTTCTTTTCAAAACAGGAACCACAAAAATGATATTTCCATGCCAATAACACCTTGCGTTATTTCTCTTGACCATTCTATGACAGCTATGTTTTATGTGAAAAGTGCATCCATGTTTTTTCCATTTATCTCCATGGTTCATTGTTCACCAAACGCTAAAATTAGCACATTGTAGTCCAAATATTACAGCGCACAGAACAGACTGTGTACTTGTAAACCACTTTAGTCAGGGTGTGTAATGCACCACAACCTGTTTTGTTCAAATGAATTCCCTGACATAAGAAAACTACATACTAATTGCAGGAAAAATGCAAGATTAAAGAGCTCTGAAACCTTTTAGTGCTAAGATTATTTCTCTCTTGCTACCCGAATCAAAATTTCACACATTATGTGGCTTTTTTTTTATCTTTTTCTATTTTGAAAATGCCTGGAGAATATAACTGTGATGTGTACAAGAGCCCTATTTGATTCTGTAATATATTTATGACAGACACTGAATATTTTTACTAGTGTAAAATTTATGGACATTTATATCTGTCTACTTATGGTTTTAAGACAACAGATTTTACCCAACGCTAGATAGATCTGTAGAATCCCAAGAAATAATATGACAGGAAGTAGAGGAAGTCAAGCATTTGTCTGAAGTTTCTAGTTCCTTCTTTCAGGATGACAGTTTCCTGTCATACATTTGCAGCGCAGATGTATGACAGTAAATGAAGTTCAGAAGTAGGAGGCATCATGGAAGACCCAAAACCCTCAAGGAGCCTAATTTTGGTGCATGTCCAAGACATCTGACACTTGATATTTCATTGACAGATAGACCTGTCAAATTCCACTCAATATGAAATGTTAAAAGGGTTCGTCTCTCTCTCGGCTGCTGGTCAATAAAATATGACTGCGAGCTTTTCCTATCACTCTTGAGATGTCATTGGTCTTGACCTACCTTGCACAATGAGATAGACTTGGGAGGTCTTGGACTGCTGTTTGGTTTGGATCGAGCAGGTGTAGGGCCCCTCGTCGTACACGTCCACCTTCTGGATGCGCAGGCTGTACTCCAGCTGCCCTTTGGTGACCAGATCCACCCGAGGGTCCAGAGACCACTTGTCATCCCCAGCGAAGATGATGTTGGAACGGTTTAGCCAGGCTACCTTTGACACTTTGTCATCCACGTAGCACCTGTGCAGATGATAACAGAGACACCTGAGCACACAAGATCTCCAAGCAAGTCTGTTTCACTGACCTAAAGCTAAATGTATCAAAGCCTTTAGCACATGTTACAAATTTTCGCATTCAGTTTCAGGGGCCTGATTTGTGATTGGAGCAAATTAACTGCCTCAAGTCATCAGAAACTCTTAGTCTTTTTACACCAGCAAAACAGTTTTGCAAGTCCAGTACCCTCTCCAAACTTTTTCACAGACAAAACATAATATAAATACAGTGAAACCCTAATTTCACACGCCCCAATTTAAGGCGAATTCAGATATATATATGAGGGTTAAATAGGGATGTTTTAGGATGTCAGGTTAACATTGGGTCAGTCAGCTTTTTTTGCAATGACATTTAAAGGACCTCAATGATCGCGTCATAACAGGGCCACACTCTATGCCATACACTTAATATAAGAAAATATGTCTACGGCATTACTGCTTATATAATTTAGACTGTAGCGACCATATGTAAATGTGTTATTTGGGAAGGTAAGAAGATTCCAGCGAAAGTGTTCTGCTTTGAAACATTTGCCTGCAAATCCCAATTTCAGATCAAACGCGCTGAACGGAGACCTCCCCAAGCTTGACAAACAATGCAGTAGGTAATTCATCATGATGTTTATTTTGGGAAATGACTTGTGCGTGATGAGAAGACTTGAAGAACGAGCTCCATACACTCAGCGCAGCAAACAAAACCCAGGCCAAAACCAGCTGTCTTCAGAACCACAAATGTTTGTTTACAAAAACCTCTGATAAGGATGCCATCCGAAAAGTTTGTTTTCTCAAAGTGAATCACAAATGTGCTCTTCTTCCATTATTCAGCACAGTGTTATTGCTATTTTATTTTTTTACTGTACACAAATGCTTTCAGAAAGGAAAATAAAGGGATGTATACTGGCGCATAGCAATACCACATTAAGCGGGGAGCTGAATGACCATTTTCCAAGTTATGTATCCTGTACTCTAGACATGGTGAGCTTAACAAAAACCTTTCAGCGATGGAGAGAAATAGAGAGAGAAAGACAAGGAGATGGGGAAAGAGAGGGAAGGAGATAGATTCAGTTACGCTCTTGATTACTCCTGCTTCTTGTCCCAAGGTGTCTAGAGTGATTTTAAGTTACACTTTATGGTCATGGTTCCCCAAGCCTTCCGCACTTAAGTGGCTGTTGACTTAATTTTACTTTACCCAGCTTCATGCCAAAATTGTCACTGGGGCCTAAAAACTGGATTCAGAAATAACGGCACTGTCGGTTTTGATCAAGCCCTTTGTAGGAATTTCAACAGAGCTATTCCACAGCGGATGGCGGATTCGGAGCGCCAGGTTTTTTTTTTCTATCATGAATTCCAAATGCCCTGGTTTTCCATGAAACAGCTTCAGTCAGAAGACACAAAACCTGCGAGCATGAAATATTCAGCACCACTTTAATATTGGGCAATTATGCACCTTTAATTAAGTGAACCAGGCTATGTGTTCAGTCCTGGATGTGAGCGAATCCCTACTGTGATTCAAAAACACACAGTTATATTCGATATTCTGAATATATACATCTTCAAGGCTGCCCTGCGAAATAGCAGATGCTCTCCATCTGGATTCAGAACTCTGGGGTTTCCTCTGTTCCATGGACGAACATGAAGTGTATATGTTCTCACAAGTGACATATAGAACACATCCTTAAAATCCTGAAGTTCAGGCCTGTTAAACTAGCAGTGACTGACTTTATTTTGCTAATTGGGGAATTATTAGCCTACATCTGAGATTGGAAATTCCAGGCCCCGGGGGCCCGAGTCCTGTCGGGTTTAAAAATTACCTTCCAGTTAGAAACCGATTCAAACATAGAGCATGGGGTGAAATGGGTTCCCTTGCAATACGATTGCAATTACTACAGCTCATTTATGACCTACATCATTCCTTTCCAACTGTGACTGTTCTGTCAACTTCCATCACTACCCTGGAGTTTCCTGGGGGAAGACGGAGGGGGGGGGGGTCTTTCAAATCTGACATAATTTCTCAAAATACGTTATTCTGATGTATAAGGTGCATCTGGCAGTCAGGCAAAACCTTAATCTAACGTACACACTTATGTTTCAACCTAAATACTGGTACCAAAGCTGTAAACAAGTTGGATGCCAATTTTTACATGGAGGATAGAGCAAAAAGATACATTAAATAAACACACGAATGTCGTGTCAAGTAATGCTGACATGTAAAAACGTTGGTAGTTCTTATTCAAAGGACTTTTCAGCCATTACACATACAATGAAGTGGAAGTCATCAAATGTATTGGTCTAGTACGTTCCAATAAGAATTTGACGGCAGCTTTATTTTGTATTCATGCAGTTTGAACCCAAAGGCTATAATGTACTGAAAACGTATCCATATTAAAAAGTGATTATATTTTGAATGCATCAGTTAACCCTCTCTAAATTTCTGTGCTTTCCAATATTGATGTTCACTCCCTATCCACTATGATTTAATTGACTGAGCTACATAACCGAGCATAACGCTCAAGACCTTTTATCCCTGTTTACACCACAAATTGCGTCCTTTCTAATTTCACAGCTGTAGACAACCAACTCACTCATAGCAAAAGAGCAGTCAGATACCTAAGCAGATTCAGAACTGTTGTCAGAGTTATTTAAAATCTTTCATGACCCTCAACTTTGACTAGATATGAAAATATAAAAACATACCTCTTCCTCGTCAGCTTTTCAGTTAAATATAGACATAGTCATACATAATAAACCAGGCACATGTGAAAAAATAGTATGTTGCTCCATGAAAAATCAACCTCTGGTGCAAGGGGTATATAGAGAGGAATACACACAGATAGCAAATAAAATGAAACTTCAAAATAAAACTGTAAAGTTACTTAGCATGGTGTTTGGCCATAATGCATAGGCCATGTGAAAGTTATGGAACTCAGTATATCAGTATTTTGAGGAGGAACCAAACACCCCTCTCCCATGAGATAGTCAATCACTCTCAGTTGATGGAAGAGGAGAATTCACAGTTGCAGGCATTCCTGTAGAGTGTCACATAAACGCACAATCGGGCTCAGATCTTCTAGACTGACGAACACCAATGACATACGGATCCCGTCAGTGTCACGCACCTGAAAACCAGAGGGTGAAAACTTGTCATCTTGAAGGATACCCCTCTTTGCAGGAGCGACATGTTTGAACGCATGCGGGGCGGAGGGGGACGCTCAACGCCTCTAATTAAACCATTTATATCGACCTTGCTGTACGAGCGCACCCTAGCCGATTCGCCATCACTCTTCATTGTTGGAACAAAAGTGCGTCACCATATTTTTGCTGGCAATAGCATGAGATCCTCATAAATACTCAAAGAGGGGATTTCATGTCGGTACAGGTTTGATGTATTCTGCAGCGTGTAATGTCTCACAGATTGCAGAAGGAAGATCAAGTTGAGATAAACATTTTAAACTGCTTTGCATGGATGAGCTTCTTAATTGGCAGGGGTACATCCCTCCAGAGGGTGACTGAAAACCTCTTTACACAGTGATGTTTGTGAAAATGGTGATAAAAATCCAAAACCTAGTACTGATCCTGAAGGGGTATTTTTTTTTTTCAAACATAAGGCCAGGTTTTTTTTTTAAAGCCAAAAATGCTGTTTGCTGCGGAAGGCTTTTATTAAAATAGTGATAAAATTAAAATCATGGCTGGCTCTGCCAATTTGCTGAAAACCTGTCAAGTATTTGAGTCTAACTGGCAATCACAGTGGTCTGTTCCTGTGATGGAAGACTCCCTGGATGAAATAGGTCTCAGATGTTTGTCAGTTTTTGGAATTTAAGGATGTTTTGATGAGAGAGGTTGCCATTTTGCTGAATTTTACTGAGCCCCAGGCTACCGCAGAATAGAAGATAACTGGTAAATTATACATTTTAAGAAATTATACATAGTACACATACTTTGACAATATAATACCATGCTTCGACATGGTAGTATTTGACACGGTAGAATTAACATTAAGGATTATTTCTGATTTACATGTAATGCAAAAAATAGCTTTTTTCATGCCCAAGACAATGATGACATTTAATGTTCAAATAATAGCCATAATTATTACCAATTTGAAGCTCTAAAAACATCTCCTTCCTCTTATGGTCACATGACCACTGTCAGACCACCCCTCAGGAGTAATTAGTGTCCTTTAAACTTTTGTCCGAGCACTTCTGCACTAAGACCCTGGGAAAACTTCAATCACGGCTCCCTCCACAGCCGACCCCTGAGTCAACCCCCGATATGTTATTTATCCTGGAACAGAGGTGAAAACCCTGGGTCCAGAGGGGTCACATCGTTTCAGATTCTGTATGTATTTTCAAATAACCAGTCTTCACTTAACATCACCTACAGCTTAGAATCAGAACCTAACTGCAAACAGGCTCTTGCGCATTATGTAGGTACAATATCGAAAGGCCTTAGCTGAGCGGAAGGTCATTTGGATCATGTCAAGAGCGATTCCGCCAGCAGAGAGCGGAGAGGCCCGACACCACTACAGATCAGTGTGCTAACCATGCAAGCAGGGATCATCAGAATAGACGGTTCTCACCAACGGGAGGGCACAAATTAAAGGTAGAATAGCCAAGACTTTTGTGTTAAAAGCGTTACAAGCCTGTGATAAATTCGCCATGTTATAGCAAAAGGCTCAGTTCTATGCGGACCGCATTGTTGATGCATGCCCATTGGTTGAATTGCCAGAGCCAGTGCTGAAAGGTGCGCACCCATTGGTTGAATTGCCAGAGCCAGTGCTGAAAGGTGCGCATACAAAACCACAATGGCGGCATAACAAGGGAGAACTTGTGTATGGCTTTTTTTTGTGATGTAACTATATTCACAGTCAAAGGAAAACCAGCGAAATTTTAACCATTTTGAATTCGGCTTTGAGATCAAAACTGTTATACATATCTTTTTCTTCATAGTAACAATATGAGTCTTGGAGCCGTGACAGACTGTGATATAATGAGAGTACAGTCATGACAAAGCAGGCCGCGGGAATCCTGCTGCGCGCCGCAACTGACAACGGCCTTTACGCGCGATTACGAACGTGGTATGTCGCCGCCTCTTGAGCCTCATAGCTTTAGCACATATTTACAGGGATTTTGTTTCAGTATGGGACTGTGAGCAGGGTGCAATTAAGCAATTCCCACATATCTGATCTCGGCTCTATGAGAAAATCCCCTCGTTAAGTCCTACTGACTGTATACTGGCTCCATTGTAATACCTCAAAAACAGCCTGTTTAGCTAAAATGGAGCTACGGTGTCTAATTACCGTGAGAGATCAAAGAAATACCGCACATTCACTGAAGATTTTTTTTTTTTTGCAACGAGATTTGTTTTTTTTTTTTTTTCAGAAAGATCAGTGATCATGGTGCCATTGTTACCTCGTTAAGATCAAGCTGAAGCGCCACAACGGACTGACTGCTCATTCCGCAAAGTGGCGTTTGCTTTAAAATCCCAGCGGTTGCCTCATTTCTCCAGAAGATGAACCGTTACAGAAGTGGTTGATGCCCTTCGACAGATGTGCACCCGATAGCAAGTCACTGACAGCAGATGTGGGAAAGGAGTTAACCGAATGAAAGCGAAAGGATAAAAGACAAAACAAAAACAGAGAGCTCCAAATCGAAAGGTATGTTCATAGCTGGAATACGGCTATGTCAATGTGTACTGCTTATTCTACAGTCTACCCTAGTCCCTACAGTGACAGTGAACTTTACTCATTGACAAGTGAACCTTCAGTTAATTAGATGCTCAGGTGGGGGTACTCAAAATGCCGCTTTGAAAAGGAAGCACGGAGGAGAACAGGGTGAGATCCGGATTCATAGACACATCAAAACAAATCCGATCATCATGGCAGAACCCGCAGTCCTCGGAGAAAGCAGTTTTTTTTAACACCAGTTAATCCTCATGTCTTTCTGTCTGTTCCCTAATTAGGAAAGCACCACGCTGTTTGAAATGTGGGGCTCTGGTCCCCCTCGTCCTCTTTCGGTTCTGGGGGCACACGCGTCCCCTAAAACCCGTGCTGCCGGCGGTTATGCCGGAGGACGGCTCCTCTCTGAGCAGCCCGGGGCTGCCTGGCGGAACAGCGGAGTAGCTACAGCGATGCGATGAGGTGGGGAACTCCCTTCGGAGACCCTCTCTCTCTCTCGCTTGGGCAGTTCTGTGACCAATTATACATCTCCCAGTGGGACACCGCCACGGCCAGGACTTCCTCTCAGATGTAGGGCGGGATGTGGCGGGGTGGGGGTGGAGCTTCTCAGCGCCGATATCCCCTGCTTTACCAAGAATATCATACCTGAGAGCCCTCCACAGCGAAATTTAATTAACGCAGAGTCGTTATATCCTGGAAATTAAAATTAACAGACAAAACAATGCGGTTGCAAAATAATGGGGAGATGAATGGAACTGCAAAAATGAACTTCTTTGTTAATTATCAGACTATATTATTAAATCAGATTAACACAATTGATGAAGTTTGTAGGAAGCTAACCTTTGTGTGATGTGGATTGTTTTTTTTTTTGCAGTCATTTATAATTTGTAATTGAAACATGCACGGTGCATAGATTTATAAAGTACTGATATAGATGAGTACACCATATGGATATTTTCTATATATATGCATTTTAATTAGATATTCAAATTCCTTCTTCCTTCTAATACTTTAAAGAGTTATTGGGGTCAGGAGGGTGCTAAAAATATCACCTTCACCAAAAGGTCAGTCAAGCTCATTTAGTTCTACTTGTGGTTGTTTGTAATTACCGCAGTATTATGGTCTGTGTTCAGTCAACAGTTCTTCTATCATTAATCAAGCATTTTTCTTTATTAACATTTATTAAGTTTAGTGGTTCAGAGATCATCAAAATGACCTTGTGAAGAACAAAACAAACCTTTTATTTTTAAAAGGTCTAACTTTGACCCAGACCTAGATATTGTATATTTCAGAGAGAACTGGGTTGTTAAATTTGTCTGTTGTTAGTACTCAACTAACAAGGTACTGGGGCAGCATAAAAATTATGGAAATAACACTTTCATTACACTTTCCAAAAATCTAAAATGAACACAAGAATTGACCATGATTTGATATTTATGTTAAGAAATTTCAGTAACCTTTATAAGCAAGCAATGTAATTTTCTAGTCTACAATGTATTGTTTGAAGATATATATGAATATTGTCATTGTGATTCATACCTTCTCCCAGAGTTTCAGTTGAACAGGTGTGCATATCCCAGCTGGTTTTATGATGACAGCGCCAGCACGATAATAAATATATATAAATACAAACAAAAAAAAAACAGCTCTAAGTAAAGGTCACAAACAGGCTGTTAATTACACTTTGGACAGTTAATTTTCTGTGCACACAACTGTGCTTAATCAACTTCTCCACACTCTCGGTTAATGGAAAAAAAAAAAAAAAAAAACAGGGCTGTCTTTAGCCAATCGTGTTGCCATGTCTCATAAGGCCAATCCTTTCCTTATAAGGGCAGTACTGCAAAACCTAATACCAAAACTGCTAAGAGAAATACCATCTTACACTATGAGTATGGGAAATATCTGGTTTGTGTAAATGTGGTACTTGAGGCTATCATTACTGTATGTGTTATAATGTACATTAGATATACCGAGCCAGTATCAGGTTAGGTTTAATGTGTATGTGCTATGTTAGGATGTATCACAGATGAATAAAAGATAAGATTCAGAATAAACTGAGCCAAACATCTAGGGAAGCGTGGCCTGGCAGTGGAAAAGAGAGACCCAGAGGTGCAATGAATGAGAACCTCCCAAGTGAATACATGGCAGAAATAATTCACATTTCACGACAGGAATTGGAAAAAGGCCGGGGCGAAGCCGCAGCCATTGCGGAAGACAACCTGTTCAGCGCTTGTTACTCTAAAACAACCATCGTACGTGCCCAAGAGATAACGTGATTGTAAATTGCTTTCTCGTTGTCGTTGTTCCGCGCCTGCCATTAAATATCAATGAAGGTGGTAATGCAATTGTGGAAATTGCTGCGATTTTTTCCATTATTGTTCATTTGTTTTCTAATATGGTTGTTTTGCAGGTGCATGAACACTGAAGAACATGAAGAACATTAAGACAGCACTAAAAAGATCTGTAAAGAATTCATACAGCACTAACTGGGAGGTGATGTTTTGTGTAATGCAGGTGTACAATATATAATGTAGGTGAGTCATACATGTGATAAAAGGTGAGAACCGTAGCTCTGGGTCTGATATTTTACTTTCTTTTGAAAGTGCTTCAGAGGGCGGCATTAGAAGACTGGACATGTGAAGATTGATTTGACAATGATTTGTGATGCAGGTATGAGAAAGAATTCACCACACTGACCAAAGGCCAAATGACAGATCCGATACTGAATGCCACAACACGTTAGTGTTAAACTTCCTCCCTTCTCTCGCTAACAAGCGGTGTGCTCAAAATGGCCGCTGGTGCCTGGGCACGGAGCAGCCGGACCGCTGGGGTGTCTTCACCCACGGCTGATCTGATGGACGCCTCTCCTGTCACCTCGGCACAGGTCTGGTCCTGGGGACCGCTACCCCCCACGCCACCCCCCCGCCACCTCGGCCTGCCTCTGCTTTGCTCTAATGAGGTGGCAGACACATGCCAGGGCTGGCTGTGCCTCAAAGACCATGGGAGTGTGGCGGTGCTGTTGGGGGAGGCATCGCCAATTCCGCCGCAGCTCGGAGACCAATTACGTTTGGGCGTGACGGAGGTGAATGCGTGCATGTGAGCTACGGACCCCCGGGCTCAGACGTGAACGCTGCCTCATGCGCGCCACGGTAAGAGCTCCATCGACTGTTTTTTAAACGGACCGTCTTACAAACCAACACACTTCAAACGTTTGACAAAAATAATACAAAGAAAGGGTACAAAACCAAAGCATGTGGCGCTACCCTTTGATGTATTTTCATTGCCATTAAGTATTTCTGCCGCAGTGTTGTCTGAATTGCAAGGCTGAGATCCAGCACTCTCTAAGGGGTGCGGTGTGTCTGGAATGATGTACTTGTTTAACATGGAGGGGTATGGTGAGGGCATACATAATCATATGCCAATTCAATGACAAGAGTAAGGTACTATACCTTTATATAGCATTACCAAGAGTAAGGTACTATACCTTTATATAGCATTACCAAGAGTAAGGTACTAAAGAGTAAGGTACTACACCTTTATATAGCATTACCAAGAGTAAGGTACTACACCTTTATATAGCATTACCAAGAGTAAGGTACTACACCTTTATATAGCATTACCAAGAGTAAGGTACTACACCTTTATATAGCATTACCAAGAGTAAGGTATATACCCTTTATATAGCGTTACCAAGAGTAATGCTATATAAAGGTATGCATTCATAAAATAAAGAGCACCTAAGTCAAAGCTGATGTCGAGAGTAAGATTTGTCAGTACTTACAGTGGCTTAAATGTAATATAGTTGGGTTATTACTTAAAAAAAGAATTAATCAAGGTATAATGTAACAGTAAAGCTGTGAATAAAATCCACAACCAGAGAATTTAACTAGCTGTGCTGCTCATGGTCTTCCAGGGGAACATGGCTTAGCTGCTCTAAGCTAATGATAATACTTAGCAGAATCCTAGACTGTGTACAAATGCCTTACAGTGTGTTTAGGAAGTAGCATCACTCTTGGAAATCATGATTTCTTTACCCTGCATCAATGAAACTGTCAATTTCTCTACCATCAAGCTCCTTCTGACAGAAGCCGAAACCTCCCTGCCGTTCTTGGGTCACTTCGCTGCTAAGACAGCTCACATCCAGTCAGATTGTTTTTTAAAGGGCAGGCTACTTCATAATTTACAACATGGGCTCACGTGAGGTGCATGCTAAAAACTTGGTTGAGTCTAACTCTGGGCTGTCTGTTTGGAAATAGAGCGATAGTTACCTTTGAGACAGGGATCCAATAAAATCCTTCTAGTCCCTTATACAGCATATGCAACTAAATAAAAAACACAACTTTATATTTTAATGTGTACATGTTGTGCTTTTATAATTCTGGAACATAATGGCACATGCCTACATGCCGATAAACAGCCTTTTTTTGATTCAACTTCATGGGCTCATGAAGTAACTATCTTGGATTGGGGCTTGTACTTCCTGTTTTCCCATTTCGTCCTTTTTATGCACTTGTACATGAAAATACTTTTTTGTTTTAAATCTTGAAGTAATCACATTCATGAGACTGAACACCAATAACATATCATAGGCATGTTGTATCATTTTCTAAGTATATATGTTATTTTACTTGTTTGCAAAAGGCAAGTGACCCAATCAAACAGACATAGGTCAGAATTCTACCACCGTTTGTCCTTAATGCTTAATTATAATTGATTTCAAGCGTTCTGCTGTTTCTCTACAAGAGTCGGAAGTTCGTTTTCATGATCGCTGAACTCGCCAAACTGTGTCAGTGAAAATTAGAACGAATGCTTGTATTTAAATGTGAGCTAAACTTAATGAGAAATGCTGAGAAAAATCCAAGCCATAATCCTTTTTGCCCTTTTTTCCACACCCTGAATGCAGCCAAACAGTTTAGTCCACTTCAACGATCGACTCCTGCTCTTGGGAAGGGTATATCGTAGCTTGTGAGTTGTCCAACTCGTGAAAACTGGACCTTGCAGGAATAAACAGAAACATCATAGCTTCTGAGGTAAGGCTAAAGCGACGTTTTGCAGGCTTGGCTCAGAAATCCAATGGCTTTTTTTAACACTACAGCCAACAAAAGAAGAGACTGAGGGGTGAAATTGCTGGAGCAACTCTTCCAGAATATCGAATCCGACTCTCGTTAACACATAACCACCTCCTGGAAAATTCCAGGAAGATTACTGGGCAAGGGTGCATGTGTAAATGGGGTTATTGTGGTACAACTGCTGCAATGGGTCGGCCCTCAACACTTCCCTGTCATCCACTCCTACTGGAGCTCACAATTCATTCTGATATGTTATGTTTTTACTGCACACATCTTTTCCGAAGGTGCCTTGTCTGCTATTTAACACTATTACACTTTTTTCTGAAGAAATAATTTATATAATATTAATAATACATTTTATATGAAGGACAGAGAGGTACAATGTTCTGTAAATATATTTTTCATCAAAATGCAGATTAAATGAGTACAAATATATTCAATTCAGTGCTCTTGTGTCACACCAATATATACTATAGACATTTTATAGACAAGGAAAAATGGCTACATTCACACACTCACACACACACACACACACACACACACACAATTTAACCGAGAATGAAAATGCATTTTTAATCTAAAAAATTCTAAAAATAGTCAATAAGAGTGGCAAATTTTTTTACTCAAAGTAGAAGAGCAAAATTAATGGTCTTGATCAAAACAAGCATTTCCCAAAAGCAGCCCTTTGGAAAGAGTACTGCTTTTGAGGTTCTCCACTACTCCCCAAAGAAATGTTCAAGTCAAATTAAGTTATAAAAGAAAGGGCTTGTGAATTTGGAAGGCTTAGTTGGTTAGCTGTTGCATTTGAAGTAGTTTTTCTATTCTTAATATAAAGTTAGATTCTTAAAGTAGTCACATTTTGTTATGTACATACTGCTGTTTTATGGAAAATAGTTTCACTTTGTTAAGCTGCACTTCATTTTTCAAATGCCCAAGCTACCCAACCGTCAAATTTGGCACCTTTTTTAACAACCATTTTATCCCCATTTTTCTTTTCTTTGACCCTATTTAGTGATTGCGGTACACTCCAGTTACTTAGAGACAATGTACTACTTTCTCATCACATTACAGGCATTTAGCCAACACTCCTATACAGAGCACTTACACAGTGTACAGTTTTACACCAACTTATAAAGCTGTGTGTATATATATTGTATATATATATTTATTTGTGACAACAATCTCACTTCTACTTAAACTGCAGCTGCACCGCTAATCACACACTGCCTGTAATGCAGTCCACGTACCCTCGATTTGTGCTGCCATAGGCACCAGCATGACCGTAGTGGGTACTATAGCGATGAATGTAGCCAGCTTACCCCCTGGTAACACCAGTGTGGACCACCGGCACAGCTGGACATTTCTTACTTCAGAAATTTGATTCAAGTACCCACCTCAAGGTCACGACAGCAGTGCCCTTCCTGAGAATCGAACCTGCAACCTTGGGGTTGCAAGCCTAACCATCGAACTACACTGCTCCCTTAATGTAACATGGTGGTTTGGGTTCTCCAGAAAGTACGCAGTATCCAGTCACTGTGATCAGCATCCACTATAAGGCTGTGGCCCCAGAGTAATCAGGTGGGTGACCAGGGACCGAAGTTCTCCCTCCCTGGGAGACAGTTAAGCCATAACAGAATGCAAGCTGAGAGGTGCTTTGGCCGGGAGACACAGCAGGCTGCCAGCATGATGAATAGGCAGGTGTTTATTTACAGCTTTGCAAATGATGGTGAATAAACCGTTTTAACAGTGGGCAGGGAAAAAACTACAGAACACACTATTAACTGAAGTAGACATTCAGTTTAGTTTTGCAAGAGGAGTCTCAGTGGTAGCACAAAGTTATACTTCACTGCCGGTGCTAGCAGCAAATGAGTGATGCAGCGAACACACTCCCTCAGGGCAGGACACAAATGAGAGGATACCTCCCTCACCCCGCAAGACATGTTACATTACACCGAAACACGGTTGCTAAGTTACATAGCATTTTTCAAAAATGCTAAACAGAATTTCTACAAAACATCATAGAAACAATAATGGGCAATATTTGAATATTTCAATATGCATCACACACACATACACACACACACACTTCTAAATGTATGACATCATACACACAAAGATAATCATTGTAACAGTTACGCTAAACAAATTTGAGCAGTGTGGCCCTGTGAGCTCAAGGCCATTGTGAATTTATCCTGTGTTCCTGTGTACAGCAAGCAATATTTGCAACTATGAAAAACTTGAAAAAAAGGCAAGCTAATTGTACCAACACTGTTATGAAAAATCCAGAGTAAACATGGATCTGTGAAAAAATACAGTCAGTCAACTTCAATTATTAGAATTAAGTTCCTTTCATTCCCTGGCTCGTTCATGCGTCCGACTCCCTCCTGTTTCGGGAGAGTTCTCATGCGGTTAAGGATTTAATGTTCTTCTGTGTTTCTTCTAATCTTTAAGCCCAGGCACACCTCTGTCTATCGGTGCGATCTTGGGTTTAGACTGTACCGGTATACAACATTCCTCACTTTTAAAGAGATCAAAGCAGAGAGATACAGTAGCTGGAAAGTGATGAAGCTTCTTTTTTTCTTTTTCAGTTCCAAAACAGAGGTGATGTGTGCGTCTCTGATGAATACTCAGATAGGCCGCTGTAATGCAATTACGTGTTTTTCTCCAAAGTGTAGCTTTTGATCGTAACGCCAAATTGAATGCCTCGATAAATACCCATATAATGACTGCAATGCGAATGTAATTTAACCTTGTAATTTTACTCATCAATATTACACGAAGGATGCTTTATATAAAATTTTCTCAATCATATTTCCTCTTCAATTTCTCTTCAGTTAATGTAATTTTGAAAAATAAGTATATATGGTTCACTTACTTATGTCAATAGACCGCTTTGGTTTGAGACAGAGTGTAGTTATGCCTCAAATGGACAGTTTAACAGGTGGAAATGGAAAGTGCGTAGGTATGTCACATTAATGTTCCGACACAATCAAAGTGATACGAGAAAGCTCAGATGTACATGTGGTTGGAGCCCTATAGCAATAACCCTGATATTAGATTGGAAATGCAGGGATATAGCATGTGCTATAGGTATGCTAATACGGGGGGTAAATATTCACTGATGTCTGAAATACATCAGCCTTGTGAGATGAAAGATGAGAGATGAAAGGTGTCTCACGGGAGAGATAGCCATGTGGATTGAGTTCGCCCTTTTTCCACGTCTTTACCTTGCCAGCCGTTTTCCTGATGGCATGGCGAGAAACGATAGTGTTTTTTTTTTGGAAGAGGCGCAAAATGCGGTCTGGAAAATGGGCTCTTCCTCTTAATGGCTCAAATCTCCGGTAGGAAACATTTGGGAGGCGTGCAGGCCGAAGCGTGGCGCAAACCATGAACAGGTGGCCGGCCTGTCTGAAAAATGAGGAACATTCTTCTCCCTAGTGGGCAGGTGCCACTGCAAGTATCTTTGTCATAGACGGAGTATACACAGAGAAATATGGATATCATTTCTGTACCCAGAGGTGCATTTGTCCGAAAGGTACGGAAAGTATGGAAATTGTCCTTATGGGCCTTTGTTTGATTTTAAAGGTACAAAATCAAATGTACCAATGTTCAAAGATACAGTGCTTGTACCCTGCTAGGGTACAGCTGGCAACCATTTGTACCCTTTTAGGTCCATTCCTGTCCTTTATTTCTTAGTGTGCAGGCCAGTCAAAATCAACAACTTAATCAAACCGCAAACATCTGGATTTGCATCAGCATGCAGCTCATCTACATACTAAAAGTGTCCGGCTACATAAGAGAGCATAACCTTTCCAGTTTATTCATTTCTACGCTTTATCATTTGTGAAAATATGCGGTTTAACTTGGAACCCAGATATCATAATTTAATCATTCATCATTCATAACAAAACAGTAATCAGAAGGACATAGTTACTCTCTTTTTTATCACCTGTAGCAGTACTGGTTGCTTTCAGCACATATTTTCAAATATTTAGCATACTTGCAAGATTGGCTACATTTATATGACTTGTTTATGATGCTATTTTGACTTTCACTATGAAAGCTGTGACTTTACCCATAAATTGTAGTTGTATGAGTCATTTGTTTCCAGCTTATAAAAAATACCACACACACACAGCAGATTTGTCATTGGCTGCTGTGTATGAAATCACAACAGGGTTGATATCTGTGTTTGGCCAGTAGCGGAAGCCCGAGCCGCCCGCACCCTCGTGATCGCGTTCCCGAGCGGCGCACCTCAGACAGGGAAACGAGTCCCGCTCCTAGCATTACCGAAACCCCATATTTCTCCATTTCAGTAAAGTGAGCGCCGCGCAGGAGTGTTGGGGTACATAAACACGCCCTTGAGTTTCTGATATCCTTGAGAAATGGGGTGGTAGCAGGTTTCACTGTGCTGTCCTCGCTTACCCAACGGCACATAATATAGCCACACAGGTGCACAGACTGCAGAAATACGCGAGTATCACATGTCATTTGCAGATAGAATACCACGGGCAAGAAAAAAATATGTATTCGTTTTGTGCAGGTACAGTGATTCAGGGGTCAATTAATTAAGATCACAAATAAGGGGTTTTATTTTGTGTCCTCACCAAAGCTACTTGCACTTATTATCACCTTACTTTTTGTGGATGATGAACTAAGAGTCACAATGTAAACACCTCAAGCCACAAACAGCTATATTTAAACATGGGATATTACATATACATAAAATATATTTTTTCTGGGCTAGACTGTGCTCTGGGCTCCTCAGATCTCGCGCGTTCTCTCCCACAAAACATACTCATCAGACTCTATTATTCAAATCTAGATAGCACTCAGGGAGCATTCACTCCTAGCAACCAGCCTAATCAAAATCTATCAGGTATTCTGTGTGAGTTATAGTATCACGGCTCACCTTTTGAATTCAACAATGCCAACAACAGCTCAAACTGAAGTGACTCAAGTGCTTAAATTATAATACTTGAAGTCAGGGCCAGTGTAAGTGTTCCTTTGTAATAATTTGCAATTATTAGTGTCATTTATGGCAGTAGAAACCATATATGTAATAAATGGCCCCAAAAGTCAGTTCTCCAGCAATTGTTCCTCTGTCGTCAATTGCGATCGTAACTGTAACAGCAAATGTACATATTCCACTCATATTCATATGCTCATAAAGGTAATTCAAAACCTTCCCTGCCATAAATTTCTAATAAGTGGGTCACTACCTCTGACTGCAAGCAAATGTAATATGTAACCCAACAATAACGTCAAAATAAACTGAATATAGTCGAATGTTTAACGACTTCATAATATCAGCGTTGACGTTAATGATATTTTCACCATGATTTTATGCCTCATCTCTAATAGCCAATTTAAGCCAATAATTGGCTGAATAAAGTTCTCAGTTACTTTCCTAAAAATGTCTGAATTGTAGAATTGTATGACAATCAATGATACAATATGTGTTAATGAGGAAAACAGCTCATTGAATACAGTTTGACCTCGTTCTGTGTAGTTTATGACTACTTTTGCCCGGAACATTCCCACAGACACTGTGTAGTAATACATTAAAATAAGAAAGCCAGTCATCCAGACAAAAAAAACTGACATTTTCAGAATACAAGCTTGACATATCAAGGCAACAAAGCAAACTGAATTTCCAATAACATCACAGCAGAACATAAATTAAGCTGAGTCATTAAAGTTGGTGACTTAAGATACAGTGAAAACTATGCAATGATTAAATACTTGGGAGTTTGTATAATTACCCTGTGCAGATGTGTCAGATTCAAACTAGTTACTGTGCTAGAACATAAGACAAAATCAAAGTATTCCATGTGCTTCCATACAGACCACACAGGATGTGGCAGTAAGAAAACACCCACACATTTTCTCTGAAAGACTATGGTGGGTTTTGTTAGTGCGTGAAATTCCATGAGCTTCTTCAAAGCTATTTTCTAGGTCTGTAACTGTGAAATCAGTAATAAAATATGTATAGCTTGCAATATCAAGAAATAAAAGCCTCGCCGATCATTTGATCTGTAAAATGAGCTGACATTTGAATTACAAGCGAACGCACCTAAACGACGGATCCACGCGCAGGCCGAAAGCAAAAAAAAACAAAGCAGTAATTGAAAGATCGTCTGAATCAGATTTGCATTAACTTTCACAAAAGTTCAACTTAATTTGACAGATAATTGAGGAAACTGGCAGCAAACTCTTCCTCGAGAAACTTGATTAAACAGGCTCATTTCAACTAAAAAAATGAGGTATAAATAATAAAAAAAAAGATCACGTTGATAAGGAGAAGAGGAAAATAGATGACTAACAGTGGTCCCTTTTCCACATAAAAGCACATTACATCTTCTCTTTGAGAGATTAAAGAGCTCATCTGCATATCTGAGGTCTGTGATGTTTCTTTTGCTAATGTATAATGAAGCTACTGAAAATAATGATCCTTCCAACTGTACCACCATTTCAAGTGTGATAAATACACACCGTTTCCCAGTGATCCTGGTAATTACCTGCTGTATAGGACAGAGAAGACAGGCATGCACGCGCATGAACACAACCACACACATGTACTCTCACACACACAAACACACACACACACAACTGTGTACACATACACAGAAACACACAGAAACACGAAAAAAATGTGTGTGCACACAAACAGACCACCACACACATATGTATGCTTACACATACAAACGTGCGTGTACACAAGCACACACACGCACAACCACACAGCCATGTACCCGCACACACACTCACGCACGCACAGTTTCCCCAAGCAACTCTTCACCAAGAAAAATCCGCTCATCTCCTCGAGCACTATGGACACCCTGATATACTGTAAGGCGAGGGGACTGACTCTCAGGACTGACTGCAAACAATTTTGTTTCCTGTTACTCCAGTTTTCCCATTACTGAGGAAGAGAAGACAGCAGCCTAATAATCTACAGATAAACAACAGTTTCCTTTTCTGACAGACTCACACATCCACTCTGCTTTTAATGTCCTCCTCGGGAAACTGATAACCCCCAGAAAGATTGCTTATTAAGATACATAATAAACATAAAACTTCCATACAATGCTGGTAAATCACAAGGTCTCTTTCGCACACAAGATTACTTTTTTTAAAGTTACTTTTCCCCTCAGAAACGGCTTCTGAGTGGGTTTCAAATGCAAGCGCACTCAAATCTTCCCTCTACCTGCCATAGCGAATGCATTTGTTGTACCTGACTGAGTATATTTCGTGTGTTCTCTTACAAATCTTTCTACGGTCCAAGCAATGGTGCTACTACTACTACTACTATTCCAATACCAGCGTAAGGATTTAAACTATCTGAATGACAGGACTTCTGTAACTCTTTATTGTACAGACATACAGTACGATACTGTGTCACTGGGATTCGAGGTGGAGATTTTTTTTTATTTTCTGGAACGAAAGGAAGCTGGGGAGAGGAGGGATGAAAAACCCCGCCCCACAGACAGCAGACATCAGAAAAACGGCATCCTGGGAGAACAGAGCCTCACATGTCAGCGCACTTACTCAACACCAAATGACATCCTTCATTTCACAGACAGGATTTTCACATCAAAACCCTCACTCCGCAGAGCAAACGTCAGGAACAATAAGCACACAGCACATACTTGCACATGGTTTCGGCTGTGTATGGATTTCCACATGAGGGTTTGAGATTCACTACTATAGCCATTTTTTTCGTAAGCACAGATCTATTTCTGATTTAATACGAGTTTTATTCAACTCTCGAACCAAATACAAACAGCAACAGGACGGGAAAGTAATTAAAATTCCAGAAGAGTATGATCCAGACTCCTAAACGGAAGATCTCAAAGGACCTTGGAAAAAAAAAAACGACATTAAACAAACAATGTTCTTTGTCACCTTCACTTGAGTACTCGCAAAAACAAAAGTGTTTCGTACCCGACAATAACCATATGAGCAGGGAAAAAGAGCACAAAGCATCATTAATCCTCTTCTTCTCACTTCTTCTTATTCCCATGTGGTCGGAGATAGTGTAACTAAGGCTTATACCTTAGATGTTTCTTTTTCCTTAACCTTGACACTGAACCACTGAGTTACGCTGTCATTAAACATTAATAGATGCTTGAGAACAGCATCCCGAGAAGTGATATAAAAGCATCTGAAGGTCTGAGAAAGTCACAGGGGATCCATCCGAAGCATCGACTAAGTCATTAGACGTCAATAATTTATCGATGGCCGCACCTGTGGTGTGGGATACGCACGCACACACGTGGTATGACTTTGTACACACCGGACTATTTACCAGACTGGCCTTGGTACGTGCGTTCTCCGCCTTTAGATGACTCCAAACGTCTGCGGTAAAACCCGATCTGTTCGAAGTTATGCTCAAACCTCTCGGTTGTTAAAGTGCGCCTGCCGTAATTAACAAGTGCGAAGAAGCTGCTCTTATTAGATTTTCAAATGTGAGCTTAAAATGTGAACAAGGAGAGATACACTGAACCAGTTTAAATTATTATTTTCAAGAATGTATTACCTATCACTTCCTACATGAAATATGTATTATATGATTTCATAACTCACACAGGAGGCAAGACTACAATTTAGGCCACAGAACCTCTCTATGTCACTAGCAAGTAAGATACATTACATCTCCCAATATAATTGTGAGAGTATGTAACTACACAACATTTCATTGAAGCAACTGGCTACATAGTGTTCCGCTCTCTGTCATTTAAACATTTTAGAGAGCAGGTAAGTGTAAATAAGTATTTGACCTATTTGAATGAACATATACGGAAATGGTTTATTTTCACAGGGAATTCACTCAGGGTTTGAAACAAACTTGGCGAATTTAAGCACCTGCTTGAACTGTTCCTTTTTTTGCCTTGTCAATGTTTACATGTGTTTATTAATCACATACTCACACTCCATTTTGGAACATTTGTAGCTTTGATATGAGGAGATACTCCCTTCCATAGCACATTGTCTTTTATCAGTTATGGAGCCTTCTTTGTGTCACCACAGAAGGCTTGTGTGTTGACAAGAGGAGGGGACTGCCTCCGGCAACAGTGGTAAGCATAGAAATTGTGTTTATCTCTCTCCACTTAACATTTTGAAAGCAGAAATGGGTAAAATAGGCTATAACTTATTGTCAGAAGAATCCATTGATTTGACAGGTGATAATGTTCTAATAAATGCCCTCTTTTATTACCCTGCACTCGTAGCGGGCACAATTTCACAGGTACAAGAGACAGTGCCTAATATAGCCATGTGCGAGATCGGAGCGTATATAAATATGTCACAAGCTCCATGACTGAGAGGTCTGATTATCATCGCTGTAATTGGTAACTTGTTCTTCGTGACATGATGACATCAACAAAAAAAATCACTATTTTCAAGGAACAATACGCTCCAAATACGAGGAACTGCAAAGTGGCTGTCAAAGAATACATTAAATAATCAACCCAAAGTGCTTCCTACTTTCAGGCAAATGAAAGAGGCTACGCTTGTGGTAGCCTAATTCATTAATCTGTGATTAAAACAACCACTCATGTACAAGTTTTGAGGTCAAATTTGCAATTATTAATTCTGCTATTAATTCTGCAATAATTAGCAGAATGAAAATGTGGGAACTGCATAACAAGAATGCACTGTCGCTGTTAATTCATAATTAGAATCGTTTATCACCACTTATGCACTTGGCATGCAATACAAACATTGTACTGAACTTGCCTGAAGTTATTCAACATTCCCTGATGGAAGTCCACAAGATATTACACCTCTTCTTCTGTATAAAATATTTATGGATAAAAATACGCTTAAATCAGTAAAATCGCACTTGTCTTGATCGCAGTGGGGCGCGTCCTCATACCCCACTATATCCAACTTCAGTTCGCTCGGACAGCCTTTCAGAACATAGCTTTGAACTCACTTAAATTGCTGAGATGTGCAGTTTGTTTGGTTATGCTTCCGCATGCCGCGTCTCAAGTCTGAATAGACCCCAAACTGTGAGAGTAAACAGCTTGGTGCAGCAAATGTAATTATCTCTCTGGTCCTTTTAAAATTGAGTCACACACAAAGTTAGCTCGTTAGCGATGTGGCTGAATCTGTGTCAGAAGCAGCAATGATTAGTTACAAAATCTGTGTAAAAAAAGCTTGTTTGCGAGTTCCCCGGTTTGTACGAATTGTTGCAGTCAGATAATTAGCTTAACAAAACACCATGAAGCTCTTCTTTAGTTTCTGTGACCTTCAGACCAAACACCATTTATTTTAGATAGCTTTTTGTGTTAATAAGACTCTGTCCCAAAGTCTATGGTGTCTACTCAAGGGTGGAGTTTCCTTTCAGTAAAACTACTTTACCTGAAGCTGGTATTAGATACTCCACATCCGCCATAAATAATAAAATGGGAAAACTCATAAGTAGAAAATTTCCACCTAGTCTCACAAATGAAATGAAAGGATGAACCTAAAGTGCAAATCAACTTCTGTTTAGATAATGAAATTGAGCTAACCCGAAAGAGAACTGAGTTGCAAAATTCGCACACATTTTATGGTATTATCTGGTATTAAACAGTTGAAGCAGAGCACAGAAGCTACACGCCTTGGACCTGATGAGAATGGGAAATGTCAGCTCCACTCTCTCTGGACATGACTCATGGATTCAAGCATGTGCTAAAATCCTACTGCCGGGGAAGTGAGAATTTAATAAAAATAAACACTCTCTGGATTCAGTAGTTTTAGAAATTAATTCCCTCGTTTATTGCCCTCTGAATATGGAACACAAGTGATTCAAATGAATCAACTCCTCATTTAACCAGTACACAAAATCATTTCAAATTTATTAAAGAAAATAACAGTCATAAAACATATTGTACAGTTAACACAAAGGCAAAGTCAATATTCAGACACTACAGACCTGTTTCACGACACTAACAAACAGTGAATTACAAAAAAGGTGTTAAGGAAACAATAATGGATCATGAAGTCACTGAATAAGTGAAATGAAAATTACCCAACCCAACCACTTATTGCCTCTGAAGAGAGACAGAAGAATCACACAATACCGACAAAGAAGCAAAAGGGGAAAAAAACCCAAACGGTGGAAGAGGAAGTAAAGCCACCGAACCAAAGTTCTGTGGACCATGTCCGACCATTTAAAATGAAGCTCCCTCCTCCTCGCTGATCCACACAAAATTAATTTTATGGAGGAGCGTCTGAGAAGACTATTTATCCAGCGCAGTGTTTTCAACTAAAAATATAATTTACTTAGTAAATGATATTTACTGAATAAATATTCATGTGGAAACATGAGACATCGTTTCAAGATGATCTTACAATCAGCTCTTTATTAGCATCACAATGCTACCAGCCACTGATATTCATGGTTTGCAAGAGGAGAGTCGGCAGAGAGGAAATGGCAATTGTTGAAATTGTCGTTTTTTTTTGTGAGAAACACAAGCGCTATCATTTGACTTTTAGCTTTCCAACATTTCTCATCTGCAGGAACGTAAAAGCTATCTCTGAAGTATGCAAGAGTACAGGGATCCAAACATATACACAGACACACAAATATATTCACGTTACACTCACATAAACACACATGCTGATAAAATTACGAGGAGTGGGGCAGTTTATGGCCTGTGTTTTAGTATTATTATTTTTATATAAAGGTCATTTGTTGGATTGACTAGAAAAGGCAGATTGGTTAACATGGCACTGCAATAAGGCCCAGCAGTCTCTGTTAGATAAAACTAAATACAAATATAGCCATTGTTTAGCCCAGGATTCTGGGCTAAATTCCAAACTTACCCTTTCACCTAATAACATGTGAATCCATACTAGCAATCATTATTTTGGTGTGTTAAGTATTTCACTGGGGTTTGGGGCAACACATTGCAATTGTAAAACAGTGGCTGCTTAGTTTTAGTACGTTGGTGACCCGTGGTCGCTGATCTCGAGGTATTTAAGACGAAGACGGTCAGCCATTTTTCCTTCTTGCATGCTATATCTGTGTCGGTTGCCTTATCTTATCTGCCCTTAGTGTGGTATTGAGCAGGAGAAATAACCATAAACGCCCGGTGCTCTTCTGACAACACATAATACAAAAATCTCTTGGAGTTTAAAATCCGATGGAATCGTCTGAAATCAGATAGGGGCGTAACTGCTTGCCACTCTGCAGGAGCTTTCACTTGGGCTGACATGCTCACAGTCTTAAGGCAACGATAAGCCCGAAGATGGCTGCAGCGCCGTACACCTCTATGAAGGGGGAATATCTCCCTGGGAACGAGTTTCACAGTGGACTCTGCCACCTCTTCCAGGATCATCCTCCAGTTTGTTTACATGTGTAAACAGGCTCTGATGTGCTACTCTTAACTCTCCCTGTGCTCAAAGTCACATTTTAGCCACCCAAAAATGATATATTATATTGACAATGTGTTACAGTATACAAATACAGTACATGTAGGTATAATATAAAATTACCTAATTAAGTGATATTACTATTTATAATATTTCCCTTGCATCATCTATGGTAGCGACTGCTTTTGGTCATATCAAAATAAGCCTACAGCCATAACGCACTGTACTACTATAATGACAAACTCATGCTGGCTTGGTTACAATTAAGTTGTGGTTGGAGGTGGTTGGTGGGCCAGTAGGGGGCACTCTTTCCTCTGTGCAAAACTGGAAATCGATGCCTTAGCGTTGTGCTGTGGGCACTGTGCTGTAAAAGGTGCCGTGCTTCAGGTGAGATGTCAAACTGCGGTCCTGGCTCACAGCGGTCATTAGATCCCATGGCACTTTTTCAAAGAAGAAGTGTGTTGACCTCGGTGTCTTGGTCAAGTTCCAACAGAAAAATTGGCTCTCTGGCCAACTGATCATCACCCTGTACCTGATTGGCTACTCATTCCCCACCCATTTTAATGCCCCAGGTCCTTACAGCGAATCAGAACTGAGTTCCCAGTTCACATGCCTGGTTAAATAAGGATAACATGCAAAAAGAAATATTCTGCCTTATTCAGTGATGTAGATAGGGGAGATTTTAAGATAACATAACAAAAGATATTTCCTCATATCAGAGATGCCAGTAATTACATTTTGAGACATCTCAACGTAAATTTTAAGTAATTACGTAAACTACTTCATATCTTTGATAACTTTGTGTAACACTGTCTTATGAATTTTAGATTAAAACGGCATGTGATGCAAGATGAGGGAAGTTCCATGGCAGCATACCAGTGTCCTGTGTGGGGTCTCAAGGCCATATTAAAATACATTACCTTCTTCCACTGAATACCCACTGGAATACTTATACAGGATACATCTGGGACGCGAACATGCCTGAGGCTAAACGCGCTGATTAATTGGGTGGCATTATTTCTTCTCATTTTTTATTCGTTCGGCTTAAAAGGGGCAGCGCACGGTAATCAACACATTAGCGACTGCGTCAACAGATACAGCGCTACATGTAGCTATGAGCTCATTTCCATCTGTCGTCCTCTGACAGGCGATGCAGCCGTCCCGCGTATTTCCCCAGGTTTTTCTCTGGTGGGAACGCAGTCCTGGAAAGTGTAACTTGCTGACTGACCAGCCGACTGGATGACAGGATCCGTCAAACCAGTGACAGCACCTCCATGTTAAAAATGATGAAAAAACGGCATTGGCCAAGACAGTTAAGTCCTCCTAGCTGAGTACCCTCTCTAATTCGGCACCAAGCCCCTAACAAGGGTTTAACTGCGCAGAGAGCTTTCTCTCATTCCTCGAATCTCCCCTTATACGCTATTATACATTACTAGAATACTCCATTCAAAATTACCATCAGTGCCATTACATTCCATTCTGCAGGGAAAATGGGAATGCTCTTAGCCGCAGTGAACATGCAGTGCAGCGTATCAAAGCCATTCTGCTACCATGTTTCATTATTTTGTCTTCCTCCTTTCAAAAACGCACGCTACCATCAATTCTGATCTGAACTCAATTATTGCTCTGTCCTCTCAGATTGGTGGATGGTGTAGTAAAATTGTTAAATTGGCGTTTTTACTTTTCGCATGGTTACCGTGCTCGTGGCTTGTGTCTGACTTAAAATGGCGGATTTACACACGACTTTTAAAGCCTGGCAAGAGATTAGATTGGAAATGCACTGATAATAACTCGGTATGTAGGCCATGATGTGCGGAACTCTACGCAGGTCACCGGATGTTTACTTATTCCTTGCCAAAGTCATTTAGAACACAACAGAGGTTAAGTTATGTTTGTCCACAGCTGACATTTAATTTATTCTGCACTCTAATTGAAACGCCAGTGGCCATAAAAAACCTACTTCAAACATCCCATCCCTCCACCTAGCCCATCTGCCCACTGCCACCTTCCCAAAAATTCCTATGTTTATTACTACATCAGTTTGGTGTAATATAGAGGTCTGGTTTACATCCAGTGAGAGGCCTTCATTTCGCAGGCCCCTGCTCTGCCAATTTCCGCGCTGTCACAGGTAGCGGCCAATTGACAGTGTAACATGTGGCATATCGCGTTAAAGCGACGGGGAGCGGCTAATCGCTCGGCGCAGGCCACACGGCCCTGTCGTCTTTCATGATCGGCCCGGCCCGCGATATAACGCCGCTACGGATCTAAATTTACTCGTAAAGGTGAGCAAACGGGCGCCTCGCTGTCCCTTTTGTCTCGCCGGCGCTTCGGATCACAGAGGCGGTTTTACTGCAGCTGGCGCATCACGGGTGAAGAAATCTGGTGGCTTCCATTAGACATCATCTTGAGGTGCTCGACCTGCATCAACGGGAGAAAATCCAACCTCGGAACTAATTGGGAGGCAGCAGTCTGGGCCAGCGCGGCTTAATTGTATTTGGCTTAGTTGTTAACGGTTTTCGAGTGAAACTGGATCTGAAAATGCTTCCACTGTTTCATCTCTCCCTGAGCTAGAGGGACACCAAGACACCATTTGGAGGATGATTCGTATCATACAATTCCATAATCTGGAATCTGCATTTAAAATTACATTACATTCCATTTCATATAGCCGCTAAACATATGGTTAACTTACCTTGTTAGCATTAAACAACACTGACAACACAATACCATGGACTCGTTTTCCTACATTACAAGACATTACATGCCGACCTCTTTCTCCACTCACATGAAAGGAACAGGTGTAGCTTAAATCATATTCAATATTCATTTACTGCTGTTGTGACCGACACTGTGTCAAATTACACAACATGTAATTGCGTCACTTGGAAAGGTTATTTCCTCTTACAGTCATGGATGCTAGTATATCCGGATATACATTCCCAGTTTATTTTCAGGTCTTTACTTTAAACCCTAATTGAGATTAAATTGCAGTATTAACCTTTGGGTAAACAATTAGAGGAGTTAAATGATGCTGATGTAAATTTGGTTAGCACATTTTTTTTTTTGGCTTGGATTATATTAACAGAGAGTTTCTTTTAAGATAAATTCACTTTTTCTAGGATATAAGCCCTCGTTTACCTCAATTGAATTTTAATTTTTTCGGGGAGTACTTCACAGAATATTAACTGATCTCTGGGAAAGGTGGAGTAAGTCAGTCAAAACACCCCTGATTCATGCAAATTCACGAACACATCCCAATGAAGTACGTACCAGATGATAATATGCACATCATGCAAACTTGTCATCTTACCTAAGAAAGAAAATCACCACAGAGAACAATAGAGAGGAATGAGAAATAATATTGCAGATATTGACAAAAATGTCTCATGATTTCTGCTGGCATGAATTATGGGCGTTTCACAGGATATTTTTAAAACTTGTCATGACACCGTGAGAGAAAAAAAGACACAACCCCGAGCCAAGCCGCAGATTATGGAGTGAAGTCAATGCAACAGACTCTCGCCTGAAAGTGAATTTGGTTTGAGAGCATACTGGAGCTGGGGGTTGATGGAGTCGGGGAAAGTAATTTAAAGCGCTAACACAGACCACCTCGCTGCGGAGAGCACTGTTAATCACCCTGACAGCACCGGACTGGCCGTCCATAAGCCAAGAGGTGAAACAAGCGAAAGGACATGGACCGCACACACACACTCCCGCGCGCACACACACACACACACACAGTTGATGTCAAAAAATACAACCAAAAATGTTCAAACGCTGCAGTCATACAAGTGTAGGCCATTTTCAGCGCATATGCCGTTCAATCAAATCAAACCGAACTTTCCTGGATAAAACTGATTCTGTAGCACATGCCCTTAAGGAGACTAAGCATGTTTGATTGAATCCCAGCCAAAGTTTTGCTAAAGTGTAAGCTAGGACACAGTCAATATTTATACACGTAAAAACTCACCATTACCTTGCCTTACAGTAGCAAATATTTGCTCCTCTTATTGGAAGTGCAACTTAAAATTATGCAATTCTAGTTCTATCTCTGTCTGGTCTGGTTTTTTGTTGGACTCCAATAAATTCCAGCTGTACTATTACAACTTCCACGACTACACCCTCATGCTAAATACATTCTTCTTCTCATCCCTACAGAGGTGGTACTAAACCCAGCTTGATATGGCACACTAAATATACATTTTCTACCATTAAGTTGCAGCACTGCATAAAATATGAAAGCATTTCCGCTGTAAAATTTAAGTCACCTGCTACATTGATATTTAAGATATTCAACTTCATTTTATCTGATTGAGCGTCACCTAAATGTATTATCTTAGGTTGGTTATTGTCTGGTGGAAAAATAAAAAGAAACTTTTTACAACATTGACATAGCGTATGAAGCGCCGCTTCACGAAGGCTTCTCGTCTAATGCCACCCCCGAGCTGCTTCAGAGCTCAGCGAGGTCCCGCCGGACGACCGTAACAGCACTTTGACGAGGCCATGATTTATATTATTCGTCGGCAACGATCAGCCTCTCGCTACTGCTGGAATCCAATTAGACAGACCTTAGAACTTCACTGCAGGTGATTTAAGCCAAAAATCCTCAGACACACCTGCCCATTTTAAAATTCTGGTGCATGAAGAGGAGAAAGAGGCGGTATTATTCGATCACCGGCGAGGTGGCCTGACGGACTTTCAACACGGCGAAGAACCGTTCAGGTGGTTTTGAAAAGCAGGAAGGGCAATACTCCGCATTGTTAAGACTCCAAAGATAAGCTGTTGCCGGCAGAGATATTGATCTCTATGTTTGTTATCTTTTGGATCTGATCACCTGAATCATATTCAATGATGATAATAGCCATAATGAAAATATCACAAATAGGTACATTCACAGAGAGTACAAATTAAAATATGTAAAGATGAAATACATTATTAAAGAAATGAAAAAATGCCACCTGAAGCAACATTGAAGTGCTTCATGATTGCAGTCTACAAACAGAATGAATGGTCACACAAACATGAACTATTCATCATATTTTTTGTGTCTGTGTTTTTATTTTTAACTATAAATAGATTTGCCTGAAATAGATCTGTTTGGGTGTTTGAATTTCCTTCAAGAAATTACAAATACTGGCAGCAACTCTCTGTAATCTAGAAAGCCCCAGGTTCTGATAATGAATAGGGATGTAGTCACAAAAGCTGAAAGACAATACGAAAGAGACAACTTAACACTGTGTGAAGTGACCGTGGAAACTGTTTGAAAAACAGTGACAGTATGCTCATGTGACTTCACAGTAGGACAGAAATAAAAATAACAATTATTCTCTCATAAAATGTACTCTAACACAGAATTGTAATATTACAATAGTGCAGTTTCTACACAATGACTCAGTAGCTATGATTCTCAGAATTCATATATTTGTAAAATAAAATCGCACAAGTATACTATGATAACTCATACATATTTCCTACATATTTCCAGGGTAGATAAAAATGAGAGCAAATGGAGTTACATTTGTTTTTGGTAGTAATGAAAATATGTTGAAAGATGACAATATTTCCAAAAAGATAAATATTTTGTGTGTAATATGTGCCTTTTTCTTCTTTACATACAGTTCATCACTGCCAAATTGTCCCCTTCAAGGGAATAATAAAACAATGTGGTAGATTCATGCCAACAGCATCCATCTAGTGGTTATCAGCTTCCCCTGTTTCCCAGCCTCTTCTTCTCCATAGATGGGGCTGGGAAATGTAGTACAAAGGAGGGCTGGGAAATGTAGTGCAAATGAGGGCTGGGAAATGTAGTGCAAATGAGGGCTGGGAGATGTTGGCACTGCCAAATGCAGTCACCTGAGGTAAGGGTGGGTTGTCTCTTACCAATTCCCAGTACAAAAAATATATATAAACTATAAAAATATATATGCACCAATTACTGCTCCCTACTGATTTAATGAAATGCATAGAAATGATATGACTTTACATTTTAAGTAATAATCTGTTTATGTTTTCCCTGATTCTGAATCAAAATCTTGGCACTGACAACAGAGGCTCCACCCCTACACCATGTTAGTCATAAAAGACGTTGAGCTCAAAACAGGGCATGTTTGGTGCATTCCTAGTTATTTAACAGATATTAAACAGTAAAGCAATACTGAGAAAAAAGGCGACTTCTGAAAATTTGTTCGATGAGTCACGTATTTTGTGGATTTTCTGGCAGATGTTGAGTGGCACCTGATGTCTGAGGGGGTGGCAGGCGCCTCTGAAGCTGGGCCTCTGCTGTAAATCTGGACCAGGACCAGAAACCCGGGAAAGCGGAAATCTCCTAAGTCATCACAAAACCTGCGCCGGGGCGAAAACTGGACACGTTCCACCTCATTATTGCAGTACGGCTCTCTATACCGCGGACAGACTGCAGCTGGAGTGTGGGTCCGGAGTTTTCCACTGCACCCCTTTTTCTTATTTACCTTGACTCGTAACATACGGTGAAATACATGATTCTGAGATCCAGCGAGAGGTGGGTTTCCATCAGGCGAACAAAATTTTTTGACATATCAGCGAAAACGACTTGGCGTAAGCTCAGGCTTAACTGTACCAGCAAAATACTACCCGTGGTCAAAGCACATCGGCCTGCTTTCGCATAACCAGGTTAGGTAACCACAATCACATTGTCTTGTATAAAACCGTCTTCTGAAGACACAGATTTATTAGTGATTTAAGTGTAAAATCGGTGCATTGGGGGGGAGGGGGGGGCTTCTTCTCTGCTCTTTTCATTAGATTTAACTTTGCTCTGAGTTGTGGGAAGTAATTGCGTGTTTTCCCGAAGATGTGGATGTCTGTGCAATTATCTCAGCCTGCTTCTTAAAGGTGAATGACACCGGAACCCGCTCCCTGTGTTCGCAGCTCTCGTTTGAACTAGTTTGAAAGCGCCCCGGCTCTCTGACAGTTTGGCTACTGCTGTTGCATTATTTATGGGCGACTGTAGTGCGAGGCAACAGCGAGCGCGATCCAGCGAGCGCGGTGAGAACTGATAATCAGCCTTCATTGACAACTCAACCACCTCTCCAACCAGACCCACAACTGATTAATCATTCATATGGACAGGCAGCTTTGATGAAGTCATCATTAATGGCCCCGTTTTTTTTTTACAGAGAGAGAAACAGCCACTGGATTGGAAGAATGTATGGAAATAAGGTTGTCTAGGACCGGTGAGGCGAACATTTTTTTTTTATAAATGAGGTAAAACTTATTAAAAACATATTCGTGTGAATTCCTTCACACACACCTGGCTGAGGATGCACATTAAAAGTAGTGTACAACCCAGTAATTATGTAATATATAATTATACAATACTGAAATTGATAAACAGGTAAAGTGCACAATACACAAAATGTGTTAATCTATAATGTGAGGGCAAAACACCCATCTCCAAAAGTAGACACATTACATTACAGTCATTTAGCAGATGCTCTTATCCAAAGTGACTTACAAAGCAGGGAAACATTGACTGCATCCACCTAATTATGAGTAATAGAGTCAGACCATAGCTAGCCATGTTTCCTGACTAGCACGTACTTAAGGAATATCACTCAGCAACAGTGCAAGTTAGCCATGCAGGTCCAAGTTAAATACTACCAATAAATACCACTTACATAGCCACTAAAACATTTTAAAAAACTCAAAGCCATAGACAACAAACCTATACTGGGACACAGAGGCAGTCTGAAGAGGTGAGGATTCAGCTTGCATCAGAGCACTTAAATATATAATATATTATTGTACCATATGATAATATCTAAATTAAAATATAGATATGAGCAATCCCTAGCAAATGGGAGCGCAAGTCAAACTCTGATTGGCAGTGGGTGTAAATCATGGTCATCATATGGTCAGAAATAATTCACAGATTTCTTAAAACACAACAACAACTATCAAAGCAAATACGACAGCTTCTTGTCATTTTATCATTGAAGGAAAAGGTAGCATATCAAATCTATTGTGTCATGAATTTGTATTACCCTTTGCATAAATATATGGAAAAGACTTTCTGTTCCTGCTACTTTTGACAGCAGTTAACTCTACCCTCAACTCAAGATGAATAAAACATTTCAAAAATTAAGCGCGGCAGCTGCAAACAACACAACGCGGATCGGAAAGGGGACCTTTACAGCGTACGCCTCGTACAAGCGGTAGCCTGTCTGGGAGGGTTGATGACAGAGTAAGTAGCAGTTCGAGGGTCATGCCCCGTAATGAAGGTACTGAGGGGAGGGTGTGTGGACCGGGCCTCAGACGTTTAATAACCAACGGCATGCTCTCACAGCCGATGCATTTTCACAGCGTGTACAGTACCTTCCCAGAACACTCAGCAGCGTGTACGGTACCTTCCCAGAATGCTCAGCCTGAACGGTACCTTTACAACACAATGGCACGTTCACAGCGTGTACAGTACCTTCACAGAACACTGTCACTTTCACAGTGTGTACGGTACCTTCACAGAACAGTGGCACATACGTTATCTTTGGGGAAACCCTCAACTTTCCCAACCCAAAATTAGCATTTCATTTGTTATGTCATTTTATTTATTTGTTATTTTTTTGTTTGTTTGCGTTCTACTATACTGTATACACTGTACCATGGCCTCCACGGACCAATACAATGCTGTTCATAACACATACAGTGGTCTGCAGGATCTCTGGATCTATTCATTTCTATCAATTTGCATCTTCACTCTCCATTACCTTTATTATGAGAGTAATTAGCATCATATTTTTCGTCATTTGTTGTCATTGTTATTGTTTTTCCTACATACGAAATAATGTAATGATCAGTTCTAACACTAATTCGTAATTGGCTGATACTCCCTTGTATTTCCACCCTGTATCTGAAGTTATCTGAAAAGCCTGTGTGTTCGCGATCTCGAGCAAGCCTCCACGGCGCCTGTTTGAAATGCAGGAGAACAAAAAAGCGAGCGTAAGCGATGAATCCCTGCATGTCTGTCCGTTCGATTCAAAGCTAAGTTGTATTCAATCTGCCACTGCTCTCAGCAGCTGGCTTAATTCCGCAGAGATGAATTCCTTCAGAAAGAATCAATTGGGACTGGGGGGCATTGAAATGCAATGCCCAGTGATAACAGAATTAATAGGTGATATATCTCAGAGACTGTGGATTCATTTTTTCATAGCATGGCTTGTACAGCGATGCAAAGCATGCTTAATGCACACTTAAAGCCTCTTGTTTAGGGAGGATTTAGCTTATGAAACGTAAAGCCAACAGAAATGACCCTTGGTCTGGGAAAATGAGTGGCACTATTTTAATTGCGCTGCTATTATTTTGTCTTTAGGGACAGGCGAGGTAGGCCGCTGCTTGGGGCCCCATTCATTAAAGTGGCCCTTGCATTAAGGGGCCCCTGAGGGTAATGAGTGAGGGGTAACATAATGGTAACGAACACCGGTCAGATGGAACCCATTTCCTGCTTAGAGCCCAGCAGTGTGTAGAATCGCCTCTGACAGTCGGAGGACGCACTTGCGGGACGCTGCCAAGCGTGACCCTTACTTCCTGGGTGAAACTATGGCCAATTACACACGGTCACCTGAGGGGGCTGCTAGCCAATCAGCATCTGAATCTGAGTTCCACACCCCCATCAATCAGCGCGTCTCTCTCGGCTGCGTTTTCATGGCTCCGCGGGCCCTCCTATCTCACCGGCACCTCCCGGCTGAGCGGACGCCGGCCGAGGGAGACGCGTTAAAGAACGCCAAAGGGAAGACATCCCGGCAACCTTCCCGAAGATTCCACTCTGACCTACTTACTCCTCTCTGCAGTGCTGCTCATTTTTGCTCTCTGGAGGAGTCAAGATTCCTCTTAACAATGCTCGCTGGATTCTCTTTCCGACGGGAATTTCACAGACCTGGAGTGAGCCTGCAATTTTCACCTGAGGAAAAGCAGTCCCTACCCAGGACGGACGCTAACTACTGTGAAATCTCTCTTCATTAGTGCTATCATTAAATTATCAGTCAGAGAGATTCACAGTATGATAAATGTAGTAATAATAAATTGTATACACCTTATGCTGTTTTCGTTATGCCTTTCAAGGAAATGCTTCTTTAACAAAATGAACGATAAAAACATCATTACCACCACTGTAATTGCACAAAAAGTCACAAAACTGCATTCTAACGGTTCTGCAAGTACTATTTGCAAATTCAGCCACAGTCACATTGATTTTATGATATTGGTCATCTCATTATGAACCCGTTGAGAGTAAGACAAGCTACAAACAGACCAGCGACATTGCTATGCAGACACTAGTTCGACAAAATGGTACCAATTCGGTGCAGCCCACGCCAACTTGTAATCAGATTGTGTGTGATTTTCCGTATCGCGGCTTGATATTTCACACCACGATTAGGCAGGGTACAGACTGTTCGTTTTACTCAACACTGCTGTCCTTCGCATACTGGTGTAAAAAAGGCCTCTCTGTGTCCCGTTTTATTTTCTCTTTTGCAGCCGTACAAATAGGTCTTAAGCGTGCAGGATTACCCAGATCAGATGAATGGGGCCGAAAGGAGCTAAAACAAGGCCCCCCTTCACCACCCCCCATCCAGCTGTGTCACGCCACGACTGCTAATTAACTCCGCGTTTCACCCGTCTTCGTGTCCCACCATCCACCCTCACCGATTCCGTCGATTTTTCGCTCTTTGATTCGGGATTCTGCATGAACCCCAAACTCCCCGGCCCAACGAATCACTTCTGCTTCCCCTCTGGATCGCAACACGAAACACGACATCTGATTGGACCAGCAATAAAGAGAAAAAAATGGATTGTAAACAATAAAAAAAATCTGTGCCAATTAATTTAATAAAGCGAGAACTGATTACGTGCTGAATAAAGTGGATTCAGGAGGCATATAATTAATCAAATTATTGATTTCTGAAATATGAACAAGTACAAGCGAGTGTGACAGCTGGGGTGTGTGGACTCTGGACGTTGTTGATATCGTATCCTTTCGCATGTAAATGTAGTTTCTGCCATGTAGCCACAATGTGATGTCAGAAAAACAATCCTTTCTCCTTTGACGGCCAGGCTGTCTACATCGATTTATCACCGGGCAGCCAGCAGGGGTCAGTGTTATGAGGGGAAAGCTGGCTTAGCCTTCATTTTCACTGTGTCATAAGGGAAGCACCAGCTGTAATGTATTTCATTAGCCATTCTCTCTAAAGTATTGATTTTATCGCTGGACTGTGGGTCTGACGAGCGAGAGAGCTGCAAGCACGGGTCCTGATACAGGGCATGGAACCCGCTGGTGTATTTCACCGCTGCATATGTGATTACGAGACCCACATAAACTCCTGAAAATGATGTACTTGTGTAGGAAGCAGAATCTGTGCATCTTCTTAATGCAGGTCCGTGAGGAGCGGGCTATATTTAGAGGAAAACCTCAGCACATTAGGAGCTGTGCATCGGTGCGCTGAGGACGATAAGACGAAGGACCGGGAGGAAAAACTCAACAGAGAGGAAAAATAGGGAGTGGACAAAAAAAAGCATTCCACAAAAAAATTCTATATCAACATCTATTTACTTACAGTAAGATATACATGCCTATAGGACAGGGATAGAAAATGTCATTTATCAAGATTATGAAGCGATACGTTTTAATGATTAAATGTCATAAGAGTACATTTTCCCCTTTGGGACTCGTAAACTCTGTTAGAGTTGAATTAACTCTGGAAATTTTACTCTCTATAAAGAAATGTGCTTGTTATCGTCCTTGAGAGATTGAGTTAGCTCACGCCTGTAGAAATTTGCGATCATGATGTGCGACCAAAAAAGATTTTTCTTTGAGAGAAAAAAAAAATCATAGCAGAAGATGAAAACTTGATTTGACTTATAAACAAGAGAGAAGAAATTACCACTTTCAGAAGAACTCAAGCTCATTAAGCTCCAAGCAAGGTTTTCCTTTGGCTTTTGTAAGTCTACTTAAGGCTGTCATACATAAAACAAAGCTTGTCTACAGCAAGTAAAATCCTTAAAATGAACTCCCTCACTTCCATAGATCGCTCATATTATCTCACAGAATGCAGAAAACTATATTTTTCCCCCATAGTTTATTAAAAAGTGCCTCTCTCCTCTTTTTTTTCTAGGGTGCCAAAATAATGATGCAAAAAAAAAAAATCTACATGAATTACCCATGAGCCTCGAGGAGTATAGAAAGAAGTTCTTCCCACCCACCCAAACTGCACTTGAAGCCCATGAGTATGTTTTTGGGGAAGGCCAATTTAAACTACTCACTTGTAAAGGGTGAGTTTATATTTTTTCTTTGTTCTCCTCAAGATTTAAGCATTTAAATGTTGAGAAAAAGAACCAAAGCGTGAAATCCTGTTTGTTAGAAACCTATTTTCTTATTGTGTCTGAGGTAGTAACCCCACATAGAAATAAATTGGTTCAGCTGCAATCCCCTGCATATTCGTAATGCATTTAAATAGGTTTCTTGCTGTCGGTCATAGAGTTGAGAGATGTCTTTCATTTCGTCGTGGCCTGGCGTATCATTTTTCTTCATGCCCGTGAAAACGATGCTGCAGGTGAAACAACTTTATGTGCTCCACTCTGCCTACGCCACGAAAAAAGGCTTGTGAAAAATTGGTTTGAAGTGTTATCTGTCTATCCCCGGATGACAGGCCCTTGCACTATTTCAGGGCCAATCTCTGCCTTGTCCTCGGGGCCGGAATGGAGGAGCTCTGGGGATGAGTCGGAATTAGCATCTTCGGTTCAGGAGAGCAATGCAATTTGCTTGGATGCAAGGAAAACAACAGATGTCTTTTGCTTATCATTTATGTTTTGTGTGAGCGGTTTCCTTCTGGAAAAAAAAAAAACCAGAGCTGAAAGAAGACTGTATTAAGTGCTTTGTTGCTGCACTGGGGTTGTACATCTTCCAGTGCTGGGTCGCCCTGTCTGGATGAGTAAAACCTGCACAGAGGGTGGCCATAAGCAATAAAACAATCTACCAATTCCATTGATTTGGACAGGTCTCTTCTCCTGGGGGCTCAGAATTGTTTGTTCATTTAACACCGCTGCTCAAGGTAGCGGTAACAAATTTACGTCGTAGTGCTGTGTTTTTGATTGCCAGGCACCTACCATTCCTTTCAGACATTCCCCGAGGAGAAACGACCACACCAGTTCCGTTCCATATCTTTATAATATATAAAATACACCTTTACAATAAAACTACGCTTTGGAAGTTTCTCTCCTACGCTTTTTGTAAGTGATCATCTATATGCAGAATCATTTCACAGACGCATAAAATCAAAAGGTCTAGCTGTCTGCCTAAGGACCTAACTTTATTTTTTTAGTATTGTAATCCATATTTTATAGGGGCTCATACTTCTCCTATTTCGTCCAAGGTTTATGTCACATTTTATTTGGTTACCTGCCTGCCTTTGTCTTTGTGTTTAGGGAGGCGCAAAAGGAGATTTGGTTACACGCTTGGCCTTTCGCCGCAGATTATGGGTGACTGAAGAGCCAATTTATTTATTTTTACTCCAATGCACATATGAGACAAAGCAAAACTGCCAACTGTCGGCCTTGCAGGGTCTGGACGAATACCACGGCTGACCCATGTGCGCCAAATTCCAACGAGATTCGAAAATGAGGGCGATGTCTTTTATTTAACGGAGATAAAAAAAAATCCTCCTGTCTGTCTAAGCGTTTTATGCCTCATGTTTAAAGGAACGAATAGTAACCTTTTCGAAAAAAATCTGGCAGGCACCTCAGTCTAAAACACTTCAAAGTTATTTCTGGAGGTAAGGAAAAATATGGTAATGTGTTCTATTCAAATGCCAAATGGAAGAATTGTAAAACATACGCGTGGGTAAATACCAACACGAACAAAGATTCTGAGTGATGAAAAAACTTGCTTCGGAGACTGTGAAAAAAGGAGATGTTCTACAGTATGTCCTGATAAAAAACAAGGGCAAAACAGGGCCTATTATAGTCACCACCTTATTTCAGATAGTGATGCAGATTACAGAATGTCATTTCTTATACTTGATCCTAAATACCACAAAGTGACGGTTGCACTGGACATATGCAATGAAATCACGACAAACTTTACATTACAAAATCATTTTCTTTGCGTACCTTATATTTTATCAGAAATAAGTGGGCATTAAATTTACAATGCGCAATTCTTGTTTACAAAACAAGAATTAAGCAGTTCACACACACAACAACCTAGCTTATACTCATGTTAAGATCAGCGGTTAACATCACGACACACCACGCTGCTAAAACGTGGTTGCGGCCCCATTAGAAAATTCCTGTTTTGATCCTAAGGCCTGCTAATGTACAGAATGTGCAAATTGAGCTATGTTTTGGTGGTTGCACTTTCAGACACAAGCATTTGCTAAATGATCACTTGATGAAATGATGTGCTTTCACCACTACCCAAGGCAAGTGAGGTAATTGCCAGCAAATATACTGGTACCAGCTACCATCTGCCGTCTATTAAGTGGGTGAGAGACCCTTGCCCAAGAAAAATCTTCTCTTTAGCTTAATTGCTAAACATTCATTACGGGTAGACTCTTAGTAACCTCTTAAGGCAGAGTCCTTAAGAGCAGCTTCATTTGTAAAGCATCTGCAAACGAACAGCAGAACTGTTTTTTTTTTTTGTTTGTTTTTTTCAGGTTCGCATGAATCAGTATTCTTGGAGACGGCATCATATTTGCAGACCGCATAAGGTAAGTGCAGACTGAAGGACAGACGGCCCCAGGCTCGCTCTTTTCAGAAGTTGCCCTCTTCGATGAAGATCGCGTCAAATTAGCCTCACCTGGGATTGTTAACACCAGGTACCGTGTAACAAAATAGCATATTAAAAAAATAACAAAAACTATGCACTTATGGTAAATCAAAAGCAATCCTACTGTGACTATTACTACTAATACTATTACTGCTATGATTACTACTACTATTTATTTTTCTTTTTAAGTATAATTTAGAGCGATGAGGCCCTAGTTATCTCACTGTATCTATCTCAGGCAATGGCTCCTAGCTGCACCAGGAAGCCACAAGCAACATGTCTCTTCCCTAGTACAATAGTCATTAAACAAGGAAGTCAATTAAGCCACATTTAATTCAGTAATTAATGAATATTTTTTGTGGTCACCCTCTCGTTCTCTTTCCATTTTTCCATAAACCTCTCCCTCTCTCTGGGCGGGAGACTGATAAAGCAGCCTCCCTGAAATGCAGGTGCGCGACGTGTCTTTGAAGTGCGAGTTTCACACATAAATGTGTGAGTTTCACAGTGACGTGAGATATACATAGAATAAAGCGCACGCTTCACAAGGAGTGCATTTCACAGAGTGCTGGGGTGACATTCGGGGTTTCATGGAGTCACATGCGAGTTTCGCGGAGTGATACACGGGTTTGAGGAAAAGACTGCAGGCGATTGGGTTCTGACTGACTCAAGTTAAAAAGGCTCTACGCTAACAGGCGTTGAGCTGCTAACAGCAACTGTGTTCCCTCCTGCTAGCAAACGGATTAGCAGCAAAGTGATGCAATTTCACAACCAGGGATGTAGAAGTGTTACATGGTGATAGTCAAGTATACCTGAGAGCTAAAACAAAAACTCTATCAGAGACAAAATATGTGGATATCATTCTAATTTCAGCTTTGAAATCAAAGACTTGCTCATTCACGCTCATAGCGACTTCCAAAAATATCAAAAGGAACATATATATGCACAACCCTTACACAAAACATGCTAAAACCACATGTTTAGCATATGTGCTTTTCTAACATTGTGTACGTGAAATAGCTTTTTTCATGTCTGAAACCAAAAGTACACACGTGAGATCAACTGTTCACATGTGAAAATATGTCCACATATTACATTGCGTTCGCATGTTAATACTAACCTTTAACATGCGAAATCATTCATTTCACTGACATGTGGTAAAGTGATTAGAGAGTTGGTCTTGTAACTCTGAGGTTGCGGGTTGTACCCTTGAGCGAAGTGCATCAACCGAGTCACTCCAGTAAACATTAAGCTGCATAAATGCATGGTGTGTCGAAACGTATGCCATGTAAGTTGGTCAGGATAAGAGCGTCTGCTAATTGTAAATGTTGTTCAAAAAAAATGAATAAATGAAGTGAAATGTGCAAGCACACAAATGCCCAGGCCTGGTTAATTAATCATGTGAGATATGAGCTCTACTCCAGCAAGAGCTTCATCACGTGTTCTGTTGCAACACCAAAAGGCTCGTCGCGGGACCGCACCAGCTGCCAGGAGACGGCCGTGTTTCGGTGGAGGTTTCGGGCCACGGGATTGAGGCATCTGGCTGATTACCCCTGATGTCCGAAAACCGGCCCAACCCCCACCCCCTCCCGGCTGTAGAAACTCCTGCAGGAGGCTAAGCCGCTCGCGAGGAGATCATCCGCATGGGGTGGGGGGGGGGGCTGAACCGCAGGCGGACAAACAGGTGCTATACAGAGGTTACCTGGGGAGGGACCTGAGAGAAACCTCCGCGACAGAGTTCAAACCTCAGAGCCACCTGAGGCAAATCCCTGCTAAAGCCAGTCAGATTAGCGGGGGGACGGATCTCACTTTGAACCACGGCAGGGCCACTCAACAGACCAGGCAGCGGAGAGGCGAGAGCGACACAGAGATCGAGCGAAGAAGACACCGATTTAAAACTCTTTTTTTTTTTTTATTTCCAATATTGTGTAATCCACTCTAAGAACCTTTAGCTTCTCTTTTTTCCAGAGGGGACAGGGTCCTTCCTTCCACACCACGGAACTGATTACAGAGTCTTATCTTTTCTCTCTCTTCCCATTAAGTTTGCCTTTCCAGGCCCTGAACCCAGATTCAATCATTTGTCATTAACTTTGACTCACAATTAAAAACAAGTGCTAGCTTTTATTCTCTCTTCGCAAATAGTCTGGCAAGTTCAGCGTTCCCCAAAATTAACCTGCCCGAACGGGTTTCCAAAGAAAAAAAAAAAAAAAAATACGCTTTATTTGTGCTTATTTAGGTATTAACCTTTATTTTACCAGCTTTGTCCCACAGAGATTGAAAATCTCATTTACAAGAGAGACCTTGCAAAAAAAGGGCAGAACATTTAGTTTTACACAAGACAGCATAAAAGCATTCAGAAAAGGACAAAGATGGGCAAAATGTGCAAAAATACAATCAAGAGCAGAAAGCAATTAATTTACAGCTAAAAACATTTGCAATTGCCAATAGAATCTGTTGCCAGCCTCTTCACAACAGCTTTGCATTCACTGAGAGTTACCAAACCCTTACGTTTTAGCTCTTTCTGAAGGCTATTCCAGACAGAGGGAGCGGAATGCATAAAGGCGGAGCTCAGTGAGTTTTACAGACATATAACTGCACAAATGGGAGGGAAGTTTTCTTAAAACGGCTTTGTAGATAAAAACGCATACCCATGACTAAGCCTTCACATAAACAGGGCAGGCCTATTAAGTTTTAAATGGAGTGTGCAATGATGAGTTCGGCCTCTCCGTTACAGATGAAACTTCTAACTCCATAACATGCAGTATCCAACCTGTGAAGACATTGAGGTGAGTCTTGCATGTACAACAGAACACTGTATTTTTGAGTGTATCAAATGTTTATTGAACAGTTAATTATGTCTTATTCCTTCCTCATTCACCAAGATCATAATTGTAATATTTAGTGTATGTAGTATATCAGATACTTGAAATCCAATAGATTGTAGAACCAGAATCTCATTGAAAGTGATTTTGTAATCCCTACCAAAATGACCCATGAGAAATTCAGTTTTACACATTAAATTGTGAGCACTATTAATTTATGTGTGAAAACAAAAAAAGTCACGTGAAGGCAGCTGTCCACATGTGGAACGAGATGTTGAAATGTGTCAGGGTTCACCACATCTTTCAACACGTGACATGTCAGCAAAATACATGCAAATAGGAAAAACACATTTCACATGTGTTTCTGTAAAGGATACAACACTGAAAAGACACTAAAATCTTATTTTGAGAAAATTCCCCCACCAAGATTCAGGTGAAAGTTCTCCTTTCTGCTTCCTTCCTCCATGAGCTTATCAGCACCTCAGGTCTGGTCATGGCCTAACAGGAAGCAGCTTTAAAAAGAACTTAATTAATGTTCTGCAGCCACCGTTCTTTTCCGCGCATTCTTTGCGGGCCTCTTTTGCTCTCGAGTGCCTCGAGTAATGAGAGTCCATGAGCCGCGCGGTCAGTGCATTTGTCAGTCAGCTGGCGAACCAAAGGAGCATCGCCGCCTTCTCCAGGCGGAAGGCAAGGCTGCGACTCTCCCTGCTGATAAAAGGAAATCTGAAGCCGGCCTTCGTCAGTACGCTGCACTCTCACATTCCAATCAAGCTAATACAATATGCGCAATGAATGTTCAAACATAGCGACAGTCACAATTTTTACAGAAGGCAATAGTTTCTTCTACCTTCTTCTGAGTGATTCAGTTAAGTTCAGAATAGATGTACAAAGCAAAGTACAAATGCATTAAACCTGTACCTAAAAGAACTTATTCGTGGTTTTAATTTGAACGAGACCCAGGTGCACCTAAACTTACGACTCTTGGTATTTTGATGACATTTACAGAAGAGCTGCTGTTCTGTTCTGTTCTGAAACAGAAAAGCATCTGATGTGAAAATCTGGATTTCCCGATGAACCGCACAGAGCAGTGGTTTCCAACGTCGGTCCTGGGGGCCCACCGCGTACGTTGGTTTTTATTCCAACCACAACTGCAATCCCACATTCTTAACAATTATGAACACTTAACAGCTTGTTAATTGTTCATGCTTTTCATGATTAGAGAGATAACTTGCCATTATATCTAAGCATTCCATGAGGAAAAAAACTCCTACATTCACACTGTGCCATATTGCAGGCAATTGCATAAAGACAAGTAAAATTTTGGAACTCATATTACAGCCCAGGGTGATTCTGGATATATGACCACTAAAACTAACCATTTGGTAGATCAAAGACAAAGCTAATGCAATGAGCCAAACCTGCATTGTGTTAATAAGCATAAGGGAAAAAATCAAGAGCTTTTGCATGTGCTTATTGACTTAATCATTCCAGTATATGATTTGATCAGGTTTAAAAACATACTCTTTTTGTATATTTGTTTGCAAAATCACAAAAACACAATGTGAATATAGGAGCTTTTTCTTCATGACATGCATAGCTATAATGGCAAATGATCTCTCTAATTATGAAAAGAATGAACAATTGAACAATTAACAGCTTGTTAAGATGCTGTGGTTGCAAGTTGAGGTTGGAATGAAAACCAGCATACACAGCAGGCCCCCGGTATCAACGCTGGGAACCGCTGGCAAGAGAACTCCACTCACTCATAACGTTCTCTGCAAAAAATCGACACTTTCCTCGAAAACCATGACAGTTTGCTTGCTGTTTGATCAGATCATACACATTATTACACAGATCATACACAAGTTTCTCTCTTGTTCTGTTCAAACATTAATTATTGTGCGGTATTCCCAATTTGAGAAAGTACTGTAAAAAAAAACACATCACAAAATCTAAGGGTTCTTTGGTGCTTTAAAGACAAACTTTTGAAAAAAGAAAGAAAGAAAGAAAAAAGAAAGAAAGAAAGATTATAAACAGAACTGCTCAAATCAAACCCAGAGCACTACTTCAAAGAAAATGAAAAAAATACATGTATTACTTCACAATCATATAGTTAAAGTATTATTTCACTTCAGCCCCAGTAGAATATATATATACAGTATATATATGTCTCTTCTGTATTCTAATTGCGTGCGTGGTCACAAAGGATTCATTCTTTGTGAGTGAATCATTTCAGTCGATAAATTAATATTTTTAAGGGATTTTTTTATTGATTAAAAAGTCAATTTCAGTTTAACTGACTCCAAAGTCCGTAATTTCTGGCTTGTTGCAATTTAAAGGCTATGCCCTCCTCTTTTTGATTTTTACAAGATTTTCCCATAATATTCTGGGAGAGCAGCCATAAGCACATGAGAAATACTAAATACGAAAAGAAAGAAATATGGGGAATATTCGGAGGGAGAAGCCCTTGAGAAAGAGCAACAGGTTTGTAAAAAAAACCGGTTGTTTTTTGGCGGCTATTTGAAGAGCAGATTTTGCCCTTAGACAACAGAAATAGAAAAAGTAGCCTGTCAGCCCCTAACCTCACCTGCCCCACAATGCAACTGCAATTAAAACAGCTCAATTATGTCATCATCCTTGTGCCAACCCTTATCCAGCCTCCTGGAGGGAACCACTCTGCCTCTTAACGACGAAACTGAAGGGTATTCTGGGCCACCAATCATTTAACACCGACTGGGCTCTCTTCATGTCTTGCAGATCAGACAGTGATATTTATTCACACGGTGTACGGTGAGTTTTAAGTGCGGTTTAAGGTGAGGATATCCAACATGTCTGGTATCTGGGCCCTCTGGCTGCAATTAAAAGAAGCTTTTCTGCTTACCTAGAGCTCTGAATGAAATGTATGTTGCTTCGCAAGCTCAGTTTGGCAAGGTAATTGTGGTGATTCGCCGAATTTGGCAAATGACTAAAAAAGCCGAAAAACTGTTTGCGAAGTAGGTACGTGAATAAACAAGACACATTTATTTGACATTGACCTTGACACTCCTCTTGGTTGACCTAAATCTGGACACGATGTCTGCCCTTCGACTTATGTTTAAATGGAAGTCTCTGTTTTGTTTTTCCGTCACAGCCACAGTTTAGCGAATTCAGCAAAGACCAAAATTAGCTTGCCAGGACCGTGCTTGTGAGGATAATGTACTCTTTCATTTATGTATCAGTCAAACGTAAGGGAAAAATTTGAACCGAGCTCGGGCATCGGGGGTGTCAAAGTGCCATCTCTGTGTCAGCACAGAATATATTGTTCTGGGGGAATTCTCAGGTTCACCTCAGAGAACCCGACGCGGCAGAGCGGGGAGTGAATGACTCTAACCCGCCGCCGCCCCGGCTGACATGGTGAACGCTGAAATTAGGTTACAGCAAAGCAAACACAAAGAGCTCGCAGGCTTCATGGCCCTGTTTTCTAGCGGGGGCCATATTTGGTTAGGATTTTCAGGGTCAGATAAAAACCAATCGAGGGACCATCGAGGCGCTGCGACCGCGGGTCCTGACCCAAATGTTTCTGAACTGGCTCCGAGGCACACAATAAAGCCAAGAAAGAAGTCAAAGTCAACGAATCACCACCCGCCACACTGCTGATGTGTTTCTTTGGAGAAATTAAAAAAAAAAAACCAGTAACAGGTTTTTTTTTTACCTGCGATTCTGAGCACAATCTGTTAGCAGGTGAGGCCGTTATGTTACAAACTGGTGTCATTTAGGGACAGTCAGTGGTCACCAAATCAAACAAATGAATCAGACAATAAGTCACATGACCCTTCACCAGGGAATTCTGATAGCAAATTAGAACTGATAAGGAGCAAGAGTTGTTTCTGATATCTCCTATGGAATTAAATCATATGCTACAAAGAAAGACAAATAGCATGTTTCTCTTCTTTTGTAGACTGCCGCCGTGAATTGAATGGAAACACAAGAAATGAAGGTGAAGTATGCATAATTTAATGAGACAACAGGAGAATGTCTCTGAAACAAGGCACCTACCTCCAAGAAAAAGAGAAAACGAGTACAAGCCATTCGTTTAAAGGGATACAGCGACATGTTTAACTCAACATTTACTCTGATCCTCCACAGTCTCTCCACAGACTCACTTATGCGAAACCAATCACACAGCTTCACTTTCTCCCTCTCACACACCCCTATGTAATCCCGATAATTAATATCTCGCGTTCCTTAATTACGAAAAAAAAAAAATCTTAGCTTCAAAACATCTTCTACCAATTATGGTACCTCAGTGACTTTAAGTTAATTAAATTGCCTGCAGTGAAATGAATTTTTAAAGAAAGACAACGCATGAGACAAATGAACTGTATTTGAAAGACTAATACTTTGCAGGGCCGTGCCCAGCAAGTCATGGTAAAAGTTAAGTTATAATCAGAGATGCAAGGGTAGACAATTCCTTTCAGTCTCTGCTTAATTGCCCTTTATTAAACAGGGAAGGTAAAACAGGTACGAATGATCAACAATGTGATCAACAGGACTAGGACACTAATGGCTTGGAAAACTGACGCCTTGCAATTGTGCTGCAGGCCTTTTCATAGGTGGTTGCGTTGCTGTTGCTTAACCATGGAGAATATTATGAATGCGGTGTACTTGCTTGGATGTGCGTACGAAGCATAAACAGGCGTCAGGTTTCAGTGTGGTCAGTGAGACGGTCGGAACAGAGGACTGAGACATGGAGCTGAATCCCTGTTGGGTCTGACTGGGTTTCTGTCGACAAGGTATCTTCACAGAATGGTAGATGTTTACTTCTTAATCGATGGATTAGTAAACAAGAGAACACTGCGTTTCGCATCATTGAGCATTGAGGGACTCTGGTAGAGGGAAGAATGACGTTAGCAGAATGGATATGTTCTCATTCTGACAACGTAAATTATGTATTATTCAAAAGCTATTGCATTTGGCATTTAATGTGGTGCGTGTTGTTGGAGGAAAAGTACAGATTGATGATCCAGTGCAGTTTTTGGGCAAGTTTTGTCCTTGAGTTGTGATGTGTAATTGACAACCTGAATGCTAACGTTACATCCCTGGCCAGATTTCTAACATATGTTTCTCACAATCTGCCCACCTTTATTGCCATCGTTTCAGACTCACAGGTTGAATGGCTTCTGTTTCAGCAGTTCCAGCATGGTAAGTGTTCAGTTGAAGAACAGCAGAACTAAACCTTCCATCGTCCTGTCTCGCTAAGATATACCGCTCACGAACCGTAAAACATCCAATAACCTTAAGCGAAAGCCACTGCGTACTCAGGTGTCATTATAATTACACATAATGATGATGGTTAGACAAGTATCTTACTTCCATGAGGCGTACATTCTACAGAGGACATTGGCACAGCGCAGCAGATTTCAGGAGTACATATGTGTGAATATTGTACTCTGTGAATTTGTCTAGGCCAGTACAAAAAGGGAAATTCATGACATTTCATCTTTAAATGTCATACATTTTCAATTGACTATAGTTAGATCAATGAACAAATAAATAAGCAGAGGTCAGTAACCCCTGTGTGTGTGTGTGTGTGTGTGTGTGTGTGTGTGTGTGTGTGTGTGTGTGTGTGTGTGTGTGTGTGTGTGTGTGTGTGTGTGTGTGTGTGTGTGAGTGCTCTCATGTGTTTTTGGCTCCTTGACTTTTGTCATTAGCACAGTGGGGTAGCTCCACCCAGTAATGGCTGGTACTACTATGTGCTGTCAATCACTGACTCTTGAGAACCAATCATACAGCTTTGCCACCAGTAATGACCGTTCCCCATCTTGTAAAGATCATTTGGAGACAGTTTGTGTGTAAAAGGCGTGTCCAAGGATTCAGAGCTGGGTAAACACCCAGGTAGAAACCTAGGGCCTGCTCCCGGTAAACATCTGAATGTCTGCTTTGTGTAATTTAAAATGTTACCAACTGAAGCCTGCTCCTTCTATTTATAGCCTGATTCCAGTTGGGACAGAAAATTAGCTGTGCTTTCAATCAAGAACAAGTCAATCTCGACGTTTCTGGTGCTAAGTGCTAGGTTAGGGTGACAAGGGCTTCTCACTTATCTGTATTAAATGCTAATTCCACAGAGGGAATTGCTTGCTATGTCTCACGGCGCTCCTCGATGGAAAGAGACAGCTGTTTTCTGCATTACGAACCAGCCCGAATACGCTGTGCACCCAGAATCCCGAGGAGGAATTACGCCCATCTTAAACTCACAATTTCAAACTGTCACCTTTGCTTCCGTTCCTTAAAACAAACAAAATAGTTATTGTGCATCCATATATCCCACAGTTCTGACGTGCCCACTGTGTCTTGCAACTTCAGCAAGCTGAAAACGTTTAAAAGTGGCACACAGACATAAACCATCCAGAGGCATACAAATAAAAGGAAGTGAACTTTCACTGTATTTGTAGTATTTGAATACGTTGTGCATACTACTTCAGAGACAAATTCTACACAGCTTCATATGCTAGCGATTGAATCTGCAAGACAGAAGCATCATGATAATTAAAAATGAATTCAGAAATAGAGTAGTCTCAATACACACTTTTCTTCAAGGAACAGGTACAGTATCCCTTATCCAAAATGCCTGGGACCAGAAGTGTTTGGATTTTGTATTTTTCCGGATTTTGTAATATTTGCATATATATATTCCCTGACATATGTCCAAGTTCCATTCTGATCGACTGGTTGTATCTCGAAATGGATGTAAATCAGACGTGTGTTAGCATGGCATGTAGGAGTACACATGTAGCATGTAGAAGATGTTCACAATGCTGGGATATCGTCTGACGGTCACTAATATACACACACAGCCGTTAGCACTGGCAGATGTACAACCAAGCGTAATTTTTATATTTACAAATATTTTTCTTTTTAAAATCTATACAGTATTGTTTTTATCAGTCACATGCACGGATGGTCGTAAGTCGCATAGGTCAGGTGTGGAATTTTCCACTTGTGGCGTCATGTCGGCGTTCAAAAATGTTCGGATTTTGGATTCTGGGTTTTTCAGATTAGGGATGCTTAACCTGTACCATGAAGTACAGGTCAAAAACCACTTCATTCCACCATTAGGGAAAGGTAAAGAGAATGACTACGGTTTTACAGAGAGAAGACAGAATATTTAGGTTAACAGAAGCTCCTCTCAGGAGCCTCTCAAAGGATACAGTATGACTAAAAGCACTTTCACACACACAGCGAGTTTCCACATTCCATGCTAATGAATGATGAAACTGATTCACAGGCACCTAATTTCTTTCTCTGGGGAGGTAGGCTGGCAAACAGATCCTGCACGAACGTTTTCAGGGCAGGGAGCAACGTCATCCATGTTCCTCATAGTATAGCTTCATCTGTAAAGAAACCTATCTGCGGAATACTCTCATGATTACACTTCACCCCTGTCTTGCTAATGTTGAAATTCAAAGTTTTGTGCCAGAATAAACCTATAAATGCCAACACCCTTTTCTTATGTACTGTGTTTTATAATGTGTATAATTTTTCTGATTATTATTCATTTTTAAATACAGCAACACTAATTACTTCTCTCTTCAGGCCTACAGAAGTGCTCTGACACTTATCATACTCTATAGGGAGTTGAAACATGACCTAGCATTATCTTGCTGGTCCACATACAGGATAAGAGCATGTACTTAACCCAGTTATACTTCTAATCCTCATTTATTGTGGACTTTTATGTAAACTGCACAGAATATTAGCACGGTAGTGACTGCAGTTCAATCAGGACAGCACAAGTGTATCTCCATGGTAGCAAAAAGGTCCATTTATCACATTTTAGCAGCCACTGTAGGTGATATATCAGAGGAGCACAAGCTAGAATTTGAATGTCATAAATTACAGTGCCCTACAGATAAAAATAACTGTAACAGATATTAATAGTTTTTTTTTCTCAGATTTTTCTGCCTCTCTCCCCACAAACTTTGAATTTTGCAATCAGCCCCACTGAACAAAATCAACAGATAACAGCTGTATATTTAACTGCTCTGATTCGCCCAGCCACAGGGCACCACATGCAGGCACAATTACCTACGAAACACCTGAAGGCCCTTAAGAATAGTTAGCACACCATTCTGCAAGAGCGGGAGAGAGGCAAAACCAAGCAGCAGAACTATGTATAATGAGCAGCTCTGTGTTCTGAGTATCACATGACTCCCTGTTATCATGCAACAGGTATTCAATAGTTCGCCCATTCACCTACCGGATTTGTATCCATCTGACTTCACCAATTCCTTTGCCATAACTGCAAGCATAATGCATAATCTGTTTCAAATGCAATTGCCGCATCTCTTTGGTTCTGGACACACAGTTGACAAGGTTGGTAATTCGCCATCAGCTAAACAAGTATTTACAAGCAGAACATGTCAACCTTGCAAGGCAGCTGAAAACTACAACTCTGTTTACCTGCCCTACTTTTGCACGTTCGGTTTAATAATAATACGCTGGCCCTGTCCTTGTGTTCGTGCAGCCGTTGATGCACGCGGTTTATTGTGCGTAAACAAAGTGAAGTGACGCAAAGTGAATTAACGATCTCTACCCGCGCCCTGAGTGCGTAGGACTTTATTACGAGCAGAACTGTGAATTTCCGACCTTATTTAGCGAGGGGGCGAGTGAAAGGATTTCGGTTAACCATGGCAACGCACCTGCTCTTCGGCAGTGTTCAGAGTATCCACTTAACAGTCATTGCAGGCAGACGGCTCCTCGGAATGTGAGCTAGCGGGAGAACTCGCTGTCCAGGGGCGGAGAACAGGAAGCCTGCCTGGATTTAGACTGCATACATGATGGAAGCAAATTTCAGGTTAAGCCAAGCAGGTTCAAGTATCGTTTGTGTTTAAAGAGGGCCTTGACTGTACAGCAGGAGTTTCATGCGAGGCTTATGCTACATATAGGTTGTATTCAGACGTAAAACTGTGTGAGAGAAGGTGACTTAGATGCAGCTTGGCTGTTGCTATGCTTTTGAGGATTTTACTTTGAAATTTAATGTACTCTTTCTACAAGGCTGAAGTTGGTGTTTCCAGCAGTTTCAAGCTACAGTGAAACAGCCATTTGGTGCGCACTTCACCTCAGGTTGTTGATATGTTGGTATGATTGGAATATTATTATTTTTTTTTGCTTATATCAGATTCTGAAAAATATTGCATATCCATTCTAAATTAATCGAATCGACAATTTTTTTTTTCTTTTGGTGGCTGTGCAAACTTAATGGTGGTCCAACAACTACTTCTACAGCACTTCAGTCATGGTTTTTAAAACCATTGGCATTGAGTTAGCCTCTAAGTTGATTACAACAGTCTTCGCGCATTTCAGTCTTAACCGACCATCTCAGCCGCTGCTGTAAAGGAGACACATTTCCTTATTTGTAATGAGCAGGTGACCGTGAAGAACTGAATGAGGTGGCAGATTGTGTATAAGCACCACGATACATCCGGACGACAAGTCACGAAACGCGACAGTATTTATTCAGACTGGTGGTGAATGGGGACGCAGTGTCTGTCATGCTTAACATGGGCCATACAAGGTGACGCGAAAGTGACGGAAGGTTAATTGCAGGGTACGAGGTGGGCAGGCCTGTAATTGAAGGTAAAGAGAGGCTTCACAATGACTGGAACGACCGTCAACTGTTGCTGTCTGAGCTAATCAAAAGGCAGCGCTCCCCATGGCAAAACACTTTGATTGGCTCAAATAAATTATTCATTGACGGCACACGGCAGCTTCACAGTCTTTCATGGCTCTGTGACTCCTTTACGATGGGGGCGGGGTGAAGGAGTGTGTACCAATCCACATGCTCAAAGTACTCCCCTGGGGTTTTAAAACGAATAAATACAGTTAAAACCATTATACGAGCTCATACCCTTTCTCAGATTGCTGATACAAAGTTTTTGTGGCGCATAAAAGGTGAAGATACGGCTACAATAAAACACCTCACTTGCTTCTCTAGGAAACATCGTGAGGTTTTCAAAGGGGATATAGCACTTCCTTTGAGGCTCACTAAAATAAAGAGAGATGAATTGCATTGGCAGGGCTGCAACAACAAATAAACTTGCGCGGTGACATAATGTGCAATGAGCATCTAATGAAAAGTGCCGGAAAATAACCTGCAGAATGAGCACGAGCGCGTATAATAGTGCAGAGACCGCACAGCTCCTTTCGCAGACAAAGCAAAAAAAAAAAAAAACCTGGATTTGTCAAGTTCTTTCATAACTTTCATAACTTTTTTCCCACAGACCATTAGGGAAAATGTGAAACAGATCAATGTTGGAGGGATCAGGGGTAGAACTGGAATAGTTTTTATATATGTATGAAAAAGTCCAGAAAGACATAAATAATGTGTTCCAAGAATTTTGTCTGCCGCTCTCTAAGCTGTGTGCAGTCCCAGGTACTGCCGATCATTTGCATGCCAGATAAAACGTTCAAAACTACTGATGAGTAGCGCTTTTTCAATAAAATTAAAAACATTTTTCTCCACAGAGGACTTTGAAATATTGAAGCAGGTTGAGACACACCTAATAAAATATTTAGCAACTGCTCTCCGTGTTTTTTACTCTTTTTTTTTACATTAAATCTCATTGCATGTCATACATCCATGTTCCCTTTAGAAGCCTGAATTCAATGCGCGTTCAAAGTAGGACGGCAGAGACACAAAAAAAAGATACTCAGAGTATGCTACGCAAGTCACTTAGGTATGAAGAGGTGGTTCCCACTCCTAGGGCAGAAAAGAGCCAAACTGTGCACTGGATTTTGTTGTTACCAAGCACTAATTGCCCGACGCCCAATTAAACCAGTTGATTGATTAATCACCGCTATTTGTTTATTGGGTCTGAACCCGCTATGGAATTTCAGGGGAAAGCGAAAACCAGCACGCAGTGCAGGTCTTCAGGATCAGGTGTGAAGACTGCTGGTACATAGTCATGTGGGATATAGTCCTCAAAGTATCATGTCAAAACAATACTATTGAAACAAGTAAAGGTAGGAAGGTCCCAGTTCTGAAGAAGAATCCTGAGTTGTACGGCAACATCACACTCAACACGTTCTCCTCGCACAGAAAATGCTCACTCACGCATACAGCTGTGACGATTTCCCTGAAGCTCAAAATGTACCATATTTTCATAGTGACTCACTCACAAAAACATCAAATTCCCCAAAGGTCGCATTTTATGAAGGAAAATCCAAAAAATTGGATACACACTTTGTATGTTCAAATATATGCTTGTATATGAACCTATATGTATTGTATTTTAATCTTGCAATCTATTTGACAAAACCGTGGATAAGTATTTCAGGCATAATAAATTATGTACAAAAAAAAACCTTCTCAACCTTTAATGTTTCAGATAAATGGTAGATCATGTCTGCCATATACTGAGTTTGAAAAGTATACTTTTCACATGAAAAACAGCATGTAATAATTCAGATATGTAAGCCAACTTCAAACTCTAAAATAGATAAAATACAGGACTGCCACCTTTACCTATTAATGAATGCAAGGCATAGAGAATAATTACTGTAACTGTGTGTGCCAGCATGCATGCTACATTTGAATTAGGTCTGGAAATATTTTGGGATACATACATTTATGTTTGAGAAAATTAATTAAATGAATGCTTGAGCACATATCTCTGTTGCAGAGGATTTTAAGATGAGAATTTGACATACTTAGCCATACAGTTCGACGTCTACAGATTCCCTTTGAAGGCTAAACCTCTATAACTTCTCCTGAAGTGCCTGAATAATATTCAGTTATGATGCTTCATATCAATAAGCATTATAAATGCAATTACTGAAAAATCCCATAAATCCAACCCTGCTGGACCTGGAGGGATGCCTCCTGAAAAGTTGTGTAATTATGAATTTAATAAAAATACCCTTTTTGAAGGAAAAAATGGGAACTCATATCTATGAAGTGCCAATGTTTTTTTTTGTAAACACAACAGTGCTGGTTGCTTATGGGCAAGATTCAATCAAACTCACATTGTCTCTGTCAGCAATTCAATCAAACAGACTTCACATTACAACATAATTCCCTTTGATTGTGTTTTTATCATTCTAAAACTGTAGGGCATACATTGTTACAGAGATGCACGTCTGTTTTGATTGAATTGTATATGTCCTTACAGAGTGTAAGTGCATTTGATTTCGTCCAGCCCTGTATGTATTTTAAGACGTTCCAATCTCAAACATGTTCAACATATATTCTGTACAGTAATGATAAGCGCAGTTCTGAGAACTGTAAAATTAGGGGCCGTGTCCACCATTGATAAAACTCTGTGCGCATCACCGTTGGTGATACTGAAGCTGATTCTGCTCGCATCTAAGCAAGATGATAGTGTAACTTTCAATAGTTTATGAATTTTCATTTTACAGTAGGTAGTGATAAAGGTAATGCGTTAACTGCATTTTGGGACTTTTTCCACTTCAATGAATTAATTTCCACTTCATGAAGTTGGCTAAGCTTGCTATTTACCCCACATTGATAAGCTGATTACATACATAACTAGTTCTAAAGTCATAAGAACAAGGTCATATGTGAATTCCTCCTCATCACAGTACAGTCTATATAAGCTAGCTTCCAATTAGGATATTTATGGTAATGTTTCAATTTGTTAACCCATGGTATCATGACATTTCTACTCATAAATGTTAAATAGTCACAATTAATAAATATGAAGTCGATATGATTTTGCAGCCAACTGGATTTAGGCTACTAATGAATATTAATTTCCATTATGATATGATAGTGTGTATGTTACCTAGCATAACTAAAACAGCAAGATAGTTTAGTATGAATCTGGCTGGTTGTATCATAGCAACCAAAAAACCTCCCAAAAAAATGCTGCGGTTCAGAACGCTCAGTGCTCAGTGTTCTCATTAGAGCAGCCCGTGTTTTTCGCTGGGAAAATCGCTTTGGTGGTCACGGCCCCCACGGGTTCCACGTTTATGTGCATAGATAAGCATCTAGAGCGAGGCAAGAAAAATATTCACATTTTTTTTCCGCTAAAGTCCACATTATCAGACATTATCAATCCCACCCATCACAAACCCACCCCACCCGGGAGAGTGGCCCCATGTGACTCCTCTGATTCGCTGCTATTGACACTGCTGATACCATCATGTACGCCCTATGCTAATGCAAGAATATGGAATGAGCATGTGTTCAGTTCAGTAACCTGAAGTTACTACCTTGGTCAACGGAGCACAATGATACTGTATTTAACTGTTTTAATCCTTGTTTATTCCTTGCAGGACTGAGCTAATTCTTTCCTCTGCTATAAGGACCTCTGACCAAACCTGGCGATGTGCGGGGCTCTTCCTTCAGACTGTGGGTCACACAACTGCACCCCAAATTTGTGCTGCACAACCCAAAGATTTCTTATACCCGTACTTTAGGGAAACCCTCTTTGGCTACCGTTTGATTTAGAAATGATGGCACACTGCACTTTTACCCTCTATGCTCAGCTTGATCATATTCGCAGTGAGTGAACATTGCTACAAGGAATTTTCATGCTGGTACACCTGGTTATACTTCTGACTTGCAGAAAATGTATCTGCAAGCAGAAAAGCTAAACTACCACCCATAACCTGCCTTCTACCGGAAACAACTAAAGATGGACTAAACATTTTTTTTCAGAGGGAGACTGTAGTTTCACTCCGAATGTAAATAGGTGCACTGTCACATTCTTCTCTGAGAGATTTCCATGTCAGCTTTATAAATTCAGTTGTCTTGGAAGACATACAGTTGCTATACTTGGAAAGCAATATAAGCATGCTTACTGGAGACCGTATAAACTACATTGCAAAGGAAAGACTGTATATTGGGAGTAAGATTCATGAGTCATGTCACAGAGTTGGGGTGATGGGGGAAGGGGTAGAGAACAGAGCTCGCACAGGATAAAATATGGGAACGTGTTTCCTTACTTTGTAAATGACAACTTTGCATGTTGTCCTTTATTTGTTAATTTTCACTCTGGTTTATAATATCTGGGCAGTTGTCTCAATGACAAAGTTATCTTTCATAGATGCTATTTTTTTGATAGAACAATGAAACTTTGATTCAGAATAAGGCCCATACTGTACTGTGAAACAGTCTTAGTTTCAAAGTAATTACCAAAGCTATTATCCTCAGAAGCTGAATTATTCATGAAAGAGAAATTATTTGTAAATGTAGTCAATATGAGTTTTAAACAATTGGACACCCTAGAAACAGTACATTTTTTTTGTTTGATCAATCAAAATATTTTAAAACTCAATTAAAAGTACACTGCAAAAGTCTTTAAAGTACTCCTACGATAACAAGATTTAATGTAGGTGTTTTTTCATGACATTTTCAGAATGTGCACGACACATTAATACATCATTTGCAAGCGAAAATATTTGTATCTGTTCTTTAAAATCCAAATGAATCCAATTAAATGTATTTCACTATGGATAAGGCCTTGACTCAGGTAAGATTCCTAATTACCTTTGACCAACAATCAAAACAAGTATTTTCTTTTCACAGTTTTGGCAATCATCGACATTATGTGACATAAGCCATATGATTGTGAATACACAAAAATAAATAGTTGGTGAGTTTAAAAGTAAGCTTTTCACTCGACTCTCAATTTTAACACAGCCAGCTGCACCCCAAACTGCGGGTGAGGGGTCAAGTCACGTCCTCCAGAATGTCCAATCACAAAATGCGAAAACAAACTGATCTCAGGTCATTTTTACGGCTTACTCTGGACAGTCTGTACAACCTATAGACTGTACATAAAAAAGTGAAAGACGTATTCACATGAATCTTTTAATGCAATGATTTGTGATAATTTGTTTGCCTGCCCAATAATAGGTTATAAGGCAAGGATCTATTTCCGTCACACATTAACACACAACGCAAACACAAGCCAGATCAATAGAACATATAGGAACATATGACACAATATACACAGAGGAAGCGGCGAAAGGGTATGGATACACATGTGTAACAAACACGCTTCTCCGTAAAAGCCCCACCACCTTGCGGTGTAATTAAATGTTCAAAGGATGGATGAGTGGATGTTTATGGCAGAGGTGGAGACTCACAAGAAGCCTAACCACCCACAGCAGCCCTCGCTAATTACGCCAGCTTCAAAAAACACTGGCAGCAATGCAAAAAAGCAAATAATTAACCTTATTAATATGGTTTGTTATCCTGTTATGTCAGAATAAAATGTTACTTGTTTCATTTTCATAGATGCCTCTATATATACGTAAAAAAAACATCTTATTCAACACTATACCAGCTATGGGGAAAAAAAAAAACGGAGAAATACCTCATCTGGCTTAAATATCTGATAACACAAGACAACTGTATCATCAGGAATTAAATGGATAGAGGGCATTCTATCATTTAACATTAAGCTGATTTAACGTCTAAATGGAAACTGCTTTGAGTGGGCCGCGGACTATTATTCACATTCAAAGACGTGTATATGTGCTTAATTAAATCGTTCGAATGCGTGCATGTGTGCTTAATTAAATAATTCGATTCATGCGCTCTCATTTCAGTGAGTGCATTACTTCATAAATGGCTGACAGCTTTCATAATTAGCGATATTTTATCAAAACTCTCACCAGGGAAACTTGGGTAGGAAACAAATTGCAGTGGCTTGTGACTGGATGAGAAGAGGAACAAAAAAAAAAAAAAAAACACTGACAAATCTCTGCTTAGTGCTTGCACCCAGACAAAGATGAAATTGCCATTTCAATAAAAGTGAAAATGAATATGACTTCGGTTTGGGGAGGAAATAATTTATTCTGGAACAGACAGAATTGCATAGCCACTGTCTTTTTTACCAGGGCTGACTGCACATTAATACAGTGGCCGTCTGAATCCTGCTACCTTAGAATTAACATGAGCACTTGTCAGAATTCATCACTGTGTAGCTGCAATACAAGAACATAAAACAGTATCTGAAAGAAAATTAAGTGCATGGTGGTTATTCTGCTCTTGTTGACCTTGTGTGCTGTTTAGGCATGCATTTCTTGCAGCCTGATATTTGCATAATTCAAATATGTGCTATATACCTGCCCCCCCCCATTGGTTAATAAATATGAATACATTATTCTGATAGGACGATTTATTCTGATCTTTCCCAAAAGAGATAGGCTTCGTTTTCTTCATGTTTTGTCTTCTCGGCCTTGTTATTTAGACTTGGTTCTGAGACACATCTTTCAAAACAGGGCATAGGCAGAAGTAGAAGAGGGGTAAATTGGCATCATATTTAGAATTTTGGATTAGTTTGGAGGATGCATGCACCCAATCTGGATTAACATGCTGCTGTTGCTAAATTTGACTGTCTTTATCACAGTAGCGTCTCCACCCCGCTCCCTCTCCATCCACAGCATGTCGTGATGGGTCTTAGTTTGGAGGCATGACACTTGAGAGCTGTGACATCATTTTAATATGACACCAAAATGATAAATAATTTCTAAAATTGAACAAATTATATGGCAGGAGCTCTAGGGGCCGACCTAAAGAATATTGTTTATATGGTGATTACTTTTTGTTTGTTTTGTGTTTCATTTGATTTCTCATTTTGCGCATTATTGTTATTCAGCTGCTTATATAAATAAACATCTTAAAAGGATCTTCTTAAGACCTGCATAAAATCATGTTAAGATCTGTGCTAATCCAGGAAAATTCTTTGAAGGATCTCCGTCAAAGAGTGTGGGTTGTGGCATATTCACATAATATTCTGGATTATGTTTACATGCAGAGTGCTCTACAGAACACAACATTGTTGATTAGCCACATAACTCACATCCTTGAGATCCGAGCCAGCAACCTTGTGGTGACAAACTTTTGTGACCTAACCACTATGCCACAAGCATTCCTTGGCAAACCTCTCAATTTTTTACTTTCTTAAATTTTAATTGAGCAAAGCCAACACGAAACTGACATATTAATTTCTGATGAATCCTTTGAAAGCGGAAACAAGAACTGGTTCATGATGAAAAAAACTGAGCTTCTCGAGGACATCAACTGAGATCAGCAAAATTTGCTCTTTATGAAATCAGAGTGCAATCTTGTTAGTGTGGATGAAACATTTTGTTGTACCACCCAAAAGAAGCAGGGTTAGAGAAGGCAAACTTTTGCTTGATCTAGGCAGTTTTCATGATCCCAGAAACAGAGTTTGCCGCACCGCTTCAAAATGCCATCACCGCAGGGCATTCCGAAAACATGTGATGCATTGTCCCAGTCGCTGTTCTAATTACAAATCATGTCAAAGTTATCTGTAGCTAATTTAAATTGAAAGGCATCACCTTCAGGGCATAATGTAAGCTCTGTGTACATACTGAAAAATAACAAGCTGATGTGCCAACCTCTCTTATGCACAAAATACAATGTAATAAAATCCATCCAATATCTCTATATATTCGCTGTTTCAACTGACCTGAGGCCCCGCCTCCTCTTCCATGTGGCCCACCAATGAGTGGTTCCAAAATGAACATGCATGAAAAATGTTAGATTCTGAATATTTAAAATCTATTTTAATTAATCATATATTATCATCTAGATACCATGTATTATAATTTACCATGAAAAATTATTGTTACTTACACAAAAAAAATAGTATTACAACAGTAATATGTGTTCTATGAGGGGAAGATATTATATTGTGCAGCCCAAAGGAATGGACCAACCCCGTGCCCTGCATTTCAAACCAGGTTAGTCATCACTGCCTTCAGGTCTCTGTTTCGCATCGGAGAAACTGTCAACGCACTTCACACATACTTATCAATGCCATTACATAAATATTCCGGCCCTTTGTTTATTAAATATGAATGCATGAATGAGAGGGTGGCTGTGGATGTGCCTGATTTAAAAACTGTGAATGGCTGGGTGGAGCGGTTCAGAAATAAAGCCCGCAGAGATGAAAGAGAGAGGAGCTGGGAGAGTGAGGAAAAGGCCTCCCTCCGGTTCTGTGAATGCCCTTTGTGTGAATAAATCTTGAGGAGTCAGTGAAGGAACATGTCTGTGGTTCGGGCGTGGGTCCCATGGCTGGGACTTTGAGTCCCAGCCGAGCTATTACCAGCTAAGGATGGAGGTCCACGATGGCCGAAGCATCAAAGTGGCTGAGCCTTGCCGTGGTAAACACTGGGGTTAAGTCGATTAAGTTCATCGGTCTCGTCACCCTCTGGTGACCTGCCCCTTTGGCCAGCCAGGCTCCTGGAGGTTTTGTGGACTGAGGAAATGCTGACTGTTTGTTCCTCTTATTGGAAAAAGGAAAGGGTGGGTTTGGTGTTGCATCTGCAGTGTGGAAAAAAACATGGCAGTAGTCATATGACTAGCTGCTTCCTCCCAAATCTGAGGTGGAAATTTGTGGTGGACCTCATTATAAAGTATGATTCAAGGGGTAAACTAGCTTTCTAATGTCTTTGGATGTGATGACCCAAAGCAGGTAAGAACATCTTATAATCTTAATTCATTTCTGCTTGCTTCATACAGGATTGTTTCAAAGACGTTTTCTTATGGAATGTTAAACGAGCAAATTAGTAAGGCAGTTATCTGAAGTCATGCGACAAACTCAAAGGGCCAACCAAACGCTATTCCATGGTAAATATTACAATCAGCCGTCTGAGACTACAGTGCAGTTGCGTGACCACAGTCATTTTTGCTAAAGCCTAGCAACTACCGGTCAATCAGTTAAGGGTTTGAAAGCACATTTAATGATCCCCCCCCCCCACCCCCGAAATCTATTAAGAGATTGCAGGTTTGGCTCATTTCTGTTCGCTCATTAACCTTTTTTTAAAAAAAAAAAAAGGTCTTTGTGACCAGGGTAACCAGGTGTCCACCCTTTCAGCAATTGGGACTCAGCGATTTCCCCAGTCAGGCTATAATTAAATCAATTATAAATGTACCCTCTCTGCAAAGGAATCATTTACCATACAGCACATTACAGAAATGAAAGCATTAGTAGATCTGGCTGATTAAAATCCTGGTGTATGAAAATGGAAAAACGTAATCTTTCTGGCATGCTTTGCTCTCCCTACCATTATGTGGGTACAGAGGGTAACTCACATCCTCAGAAGGTATTAAAAGTGTCTAATTAAGAACGGTTAACAGGTCATTAAATTCAGGGGTTGCAAATGTCATGGTAACTAGCTTGGGAGTTTTTTTTTTTTGCTGATGCTAATAGCCAGGAACTTAAAGACCCCCTCCATGAAAACTTACGCCATGATTTCGCTTTAGGAAACACACAGAAGTTTGAAAACTGACGCAGAGAGTGGAGTTCATGACACTCGTTGGAAAAGTAACGTCCCATATATTGCTTGGTAGCATTATGACCAGGACAGCTGTCTCATTTCTAATATATGAAAAAGTCAACATCATGGTACGTGGAAAACTGGACGTTTATGGCAAAAAACGAGGTCAATTTTCAGACTTGGATCACTGAATACCGTATTCAATCCACAGGGGGATTTTAGAAACAACTGAAAAATTTTCAGATTAGTCAAGTGAGCCCTTAAGTTTTCATCAGTTTTTTTAAGTATCATTTTTTTTTACTGTAAAATGAATTTGCAGGGCGAATACAATCTACAGCTGAATCGAATGGCTAAGCTGATATTCCACAGAAGTATCACCTCAAAAATCATGGCAGAATGAGCATACCTGTGCTGAAGACTGAGGGAAGGAACACTGACGAACGCTGACTGACATCTCCTATCATTGTTGGTCAAAGCCTCGTCTATCTCAAGACTCGCGTCATTCTTTTCATCCAAAATTCTCAAAGTTACCTTCAGCTAATGCCTACTATTGCCGTTTGTAAAACTGTAAGCGATAAAGATAAAATATATGTTCATTTTGGATTCAATCTAATAGCAGTCCATTTTTTTTTATGTATTATGATCACATAAGTAGCAAACTCATCGTGGGTCACCGGTAGGTCAGAGAACAGAAACTCATTGCCAAAGTGATTCAAAACATATTCATGTAGATTGAACATTTGCAATTGCTTATTGTATTAAAACTCCCGTATGCAGTACATAACTGCATTTTCCTAATTCCTGCGAGTCAAATTGCATCTTGTAATTGTAATTTCTAGAGGCACCTCTACTTTAATGCCTCTGTGATCACTATTATTATGCCACAGACATTCCCCTTGGGTCATTCCCTGAAAAAAAAAAAGCATCGCCAGAGACAGTAATCGTGTTACCAAGGATTTGTTTTCGCACTTTGAGAGGAGAGGAGGGTCTTTAGGACAGATTGCAATATGGCGTTTTTTTGCATTGCACCATAGTTCAGAAGTTATCACAAAGCCATGGGAGACAATAGGAGCGGGTTCCATACGGGTCATATAATTGCCCTGAGGGTGAACGTGACTAAAATGCTTGAGAAGACTCCTTTCATAATTATGAAGCGATACCGTGAGTCGCCGTTGGGTGGGTAATGCGTATTCTTAAAAATGCAATCACGTTCGGGCTGTGTTTTTTTTTTTAATGCGGGCACAAACAAAATGTCTCCTTGGTCGTTTTCATTCAATTTGGTTTTGCGTTTTCGAGGAGCGCCGCCGGAACTCAAAGGAGCTTGCGACTACATTTCAATAACGGTTCACTGCTCATATCCAACTCGGATCACTTGGCTGAAAACACATAATTGCATGAGTGTGATCTGAAATCTGTTTTGAAATTCTGGGCACATTCGCCATATTCACATGACAAAACACATGGACGACGCACAACGAGCCTCACCTATCTGTGGCGTGTCAAGGTGATAAAAAAACACTCAAACATAAATAAGTATGATGATATAATGTATGTAAGATTGCATGAGACACGATCATGCATGAATAGCGTAGAATAATTACCCATGGTGCAATCACCCTGGGCCCTTAATTATGAAAATAGTATCTTAAGCATGATTTGAAAATCCCATTTTCAATTTACCTACAGTAAACCTCTGTGCTTGGGTAAAAAAAAAACAAATGAAAAATGCTTCAGCTTCAACATTTAAACAAGCAGAGACCCAATAGAATAAAATAAGTCTCTTTAAAGATGTCTAATATGATAAAAACATATTTTCAAAGGAGATTTTTTTAAGGGATAATGTGCTATTTAATTTTAGAATGAGAAGAACAAATTACAAAGGACATGTTTGTCACAAATAAAACATATACTTAAATAAACTTGTACTGTAAATTAAAGTCAGTTTTTTATTGATCTGAGTGTTTTAACATTTAGTCTTCATATGAATTAATTTTCTTTGAGTCTGAAATATTTTATTGGAGATAAGCAAACATGTCCTTTGAATGTGTTCTTTCCATGTTAAAATAAAGAAGCAAAAACTTCCAAATAGCCCACTTTCAAACTTTTATTGTGACTTCAATAAACAAAAACCCACCTTTCAGTTGGAAACTTAGCGATTCAAACCTATATTGACCCGTGACTGCATGTATTATGAATTATTATTCCTCCTGATCACAGCAAGTAAAGATTAGTAAACCAATCTCTGAGATCAATTTTTCTGACACAGTAGATGCCCAGGAAAGTTTTCTCTCAGTTTCAATTCTCCTTCCAACCTGTTACTGGAGCCCCACAGCCATACCTCAAATATCCTCTCAAGTCTCAGATACAACTACTCAATGTACCTCTCACTACTTGGACAGAAGCTACAAGCGAGAAGTAGATAGATTTGTAACCTGGAGTGATTACAACTTCTTGGATGTAAATACCAACAAATCTAAGGTGCCGGTCATTGATTTTCTGGGGAAGCGAAATGGTTGAGCTTTTTTTAATTAAAGGAGATGCTGCTGAAACAGCAGCCTCCTACAAAATATCTTGGAGCCCAGATTAAATCCATCCCGGACTGGAATGAGAACACTTCTGAAAGTATTCTCCTTCCTTTGAAAATGTGTATTAATATTAAAGATATCTGTGTGTGTTTGAGGATATCTTTTTTGGATTTGGAAAACATAAATACATTCAGATTTCCAGCTGTAGTTCTCCTGGCCTGTCTAATGAAGAGGCTGCAGTAGCAGTGATGGTCCAGGTCAACACTGTCAGCAGTGTTAATCAGGCCTCGCGGCTGAGCACACTCTACCCCAATGCACTCTCTTCACTTGATACCAAACTCCCTACAGTTCCTGTTTTGGGCTTTGCCAAGTATCCTCTTTTTCCTTTAATATTGAATTTGCTTCCCAGCACAACATCACGTAGCATTCACTAAAAGAAAAAAAAAAAAAAAAAAGAACTCAAGCTTGCCCCCCACCCCAAAAAAAAAGACTTTCTTCACTGAAGCCTTTCGTACTTACCCATAGGAGAGCAAAGATACAATACCGGGAGACACACATCACCGGTTTAGACATGTAAATCGTTCTTATTCGTGTTATAATTGGAGTTTGGGTGATGTTATATGCAGCAAACCTTCAGCTGTTGGCTGTCAAAGCGTAAGGCGATGTTGCCCAAAATATGTAAAGCTCTGAATGCGTCTATGGTGTTGGGACAGACCTGGCGATACACAGCGACACAGCTGTCATATAATCCAGAACAGCCTGTGCTAAGGGCAGAGGAAATCCCCAAAATAAAGACTCCTCCATGTTCCTGCTTCAGCTGCCTTAGCAATCTGGGAACATAACACTTCCAGAGAGTGAGAGTAAGCATACTCGACATGTACAAGTGATGTTCAAAATATACAAGAAGAGAATTTGTGGATGCAAGCATCATGAACAGTAAGTACACAAACGTATCTTAATCATGAAGTGAACGTGGCTGCGTTTAGCGGACACTGTTATCCAAAGCGCATCTACACGCTATCCGTTTGCACAGCTGGATATTCACTGAAGCGGTTTGGGTTAAGAACCCCGCTCCATGGTAAAGCAGCAGTGCCCTATCTGAGAGCTGAGATCAACACCTCTGTGTTAGAGGTCCCACCTCCTAACCGTTATACTAAACTACTATCACAACTGGCCTGTGCTGGAGGTCCACCTCCCTAACTAACCTACTTATACTAAAACTACTATCACAACCGACCTGTGCTGGAGGTCCACCTCCCTAACCTCCTAAACCTATCACAACCTCTTAGGCCCACCTAAACTACTATCACAACCGGCCTGTGCTGGAGGCCCACCTCCTACTATCACAACGTTAGGTCCACCTCCCCTAAACTACTATCACAACCGGCCTGTGCTGGAGGCCCACCTCCCTAACCGTTATACTAAACTACTATCACAACCGGCCTGTGCTGGAGGTCCACCTCCCTAACCACTACACTACTATCACAACCGGCCTGTGCTGGAGGCCCACCTAAACTACTACTCACAACCCTGGCCTGTGCTGGAGGTCCACCTCCCCACTAACTACTATCACAACCGTTAGGCCCACCTAAACTACTATCACAACCGGCCTGTGCTGGAGGTCCACACCTCCTACTATCAACCCTGTTGGATCCACTAACCACTACTATCACAACCGGCCTGTGCTGGAGGTCCACCTCCTAACCGTAACCATACTATCACAAAACCTACTATCACTAATCACAACCGCCTGTGCTGGAGGTCCACCTCCCTAACCGTTACACCTAAACTACTATCATCACAACCGGCCTGTGCTGGAGGCCCACCTCCTAACCGTTACTAAACTAAACTACTATCACAACCTACTATCACAACTGCCTGTGCTGGAGGTCCACCTCCCTAACCGTTATACTAAACTACTACTATCACAACCGGCCTGTGCTGGAGGCCCACCTCCCTAACCGTTATACTAAACTACTATCACAACCGGCCTGTGCTGGAGGTCCACCTCCCTAACCGTTATACTAAACTACTATCACAACCGGCCTGTGCTGGAGGCCCACCTCCCCTAACCACTCCTACACAACTCCTGTGCTGGAGGTCCACCTCCCTAACCGTTATACTAAACTACTATCACAACCGGCCTGTGCTGGAGGTCCACTATCACTCCTGTGCTGGAGGCCCACCTCCCTAACCGTTATACTAAACTACTATCACAACGTTGCTGGATACTAAACTAAACTACTCACAACCGGCCTGTGCTGGAGGTCCACCTCCCTAACCGTTATACTAAACTACTATCACAACCGGCCTGTGCTGGAGGTCCACCTCCCTAACCGTTATACTAAACTACTATCACAACCGGCCTGTGCTGGAGGTCCACCTCCCTAACCGTTACACTAAACTACTATCACAACCGGCCTGTGCTGGAGGTCCACCTCCCTAACCGTTATACTAAACTACTATCACAACCGGCCTGTGCTGGAGGTCCACCTCCCTAACCACTACACTACTATCACAACCGGCCTGTGCTGGAGGTCCACCTCCCTAACCACTACACTACTATCACAACCATAACAACCTGTCATAACAGATGTTGTATTGCTTCTTTGAATCAAATAGTGAATGACTATGGAAGGAAATAAAACCTTTATTAAAAATAAGGGGGATGATGGGAGTTTTATGTGACATTAACGGCTCAGGTAGTGCTGGTATCTGCCAGTTATGATCATTTCAGTCCTGATGCCTTACTCCTGGCAGACACTGACATCCGGTGTTTTAGTGAACGAAGGCCGAGATCCCTCCAATCACGCAAAATTTAAATATGGCTGATTGCGGCTGGAGTCACTTACAAAGAGACTCTTCGTTGATCACCCAGGAAGGATGATATGACGGCATATGTCATGCAAAGTATATGTCTTTGTGAGTTACATAAATACCATTACAGGGAAAAAACAGGTGTGGCCTGATATGTTCTGGACCACTCAGTCATGCTTTGTGTTTGTGTGATCACAGCAGAACACACGGACCAGCTGTAGCTTCCTCTAGCTTCCAAGGGCCAATCGCCCCTGGGCGCAAAGTGGGGTTAGGGGCCTTGCTCAGGGGCCCAACAGCAACGGTGGGGCTGGACTGGGCCTTAAACCACCAACCTCAGGGGTCCCAATCATGTACCTTAGCCACTAGACTACAGGCAGTCCAACAGACTCGATACATTTTATTTTATGAACAAGCATTTTCAACACACCTTATTTTCGATGTTAATGACATTTTTAATGAGAATTACTTTCCGAGGCAATTACGAACATTATAATTATTACTGTTAAATGCTTTTGAACTTGTCCTTCATTCACAAGCTTAATAGACTTCACACCTATTGCACTATAGACAATTAGTGCTTATAAATAGAATGTGTGAATGTAAGGCTACACTCTCAATATTGGTTGCTAAGACACTTTGACTGTACCTCATTACTTCATATTGACAAGGAAAAACTGCTTTTAAAACTTTCCCAATGCGGATATGCATAACAAAGACGGCTGAATTCATTCACAGTCCATAGTTTAGTCCTTACTTTTGCATTATTGAGGGATACTTTCATCTTTTCTCTGTCTGTGCTTCTCCAGAATGGGACTTTCAAAGGTTTCTCCTTCATTTAAGTGCCAAATACTCCAGGCACCAGGTTGGTTGTGTTTGTAGTTTTTTTTTTCCTCCCTCCATTATTGTGCTTTAGATTGACTGAGCACAGCTCCTCTCTTCCAAAATTTACATTTTTCTGGTTTGTGTGAAAAAAGGAGAACTAAACTTTCATAGTATTTCAATTTCAAACTTTCTTTTGTATTTTATGTAAAAAAATGAGACAATTTAGGTAAGAACAACAACAACAATAATAATCATAATGATAATAGTCATCATGGAAATGGAAAAGAATTCAAGTCAAACATTTAGTAACCATGGTAATAAGAGAAATGAAGAAGCTGTGCCATAAACACAAAACAAACTGAACGAAAGTGAAGACCGCTTAGCCTGTGCTTTCGAGGTTATGTACTGATACAAGCCATGTTTGGAAAGAGGTTAGAGACGTGTGGGCATAACAATTTGGGAAAGCAAATTCCAAAAACATAACAACACATTAACATAATTGAGAGTGAAAACAGAATCCAACAGAGTCTGAAGTGGAGAGCAAACTCAGCAGAGCTGTTTTTATTTGCGTTTCGTTTTTTGTGAAGGACAAGCTTTTGGCAGGTGGCTCCAAGCGGGGAACTGACTCTTAGCATCCAAGGGCGGCGAATGTCAATGATGTGAGCATCCGATGGAGCGCGGACCACGGGTGGGAGCAGTGGAACTGTGGGAAGGATAACACACACCACAAAACACTTCATGGGGCGATCTGCAGACAACCCCCAGCAGAGAGACAGGAACTAATTACCCCCCTGGCCGCCGGACCAAGCTGCGACCGACAGGAGGGCAGAGAGAGCTCCTGGGCCCAGGCTTCGCAGAAAAATTTCTGAACGCCGCTTCTCCCTGAATCGGATACGACCCATTCAGAGCTCGCTTGAACGAAAAGAAAAAGACGCAAATTCCGCTGGGCCTCAAGACCAGCCACACCCATACTGAGTTTTTACAAGCCTCGTCCATTTAAAAACAGGCACGCGCGCGCGGCGCGATGCCCACCGGAGTCCGCCAGCGTGTCAGGGTGAGCTCTGCTCTGCTGCTGACGGGCCTGCTGATGATGTTTTACGTTGCCGGAATGTTGGTGGGTGAGGAGGAAGGTAGGTAGGTCAGTGCTACAGGGACTTCGCTCCTGAACAAAAAAAAAAAAAATCGGACAATGACTGCGCTCTCTCCTCCTAACACAGCCTTCCCAGACTGACCTGCCTTCCAATTCAGCATTCCTCGCTGTAAGCTACATGTGATTAACGAGCGCTCGGATACAGCTGTGCACTGATACGAGTCCAGTTCGCAGTGCAATTAAAGTTCCTATATATACTACCACCTAACTGCAGTCCGCACTTCCACCTGATGAAGCAAATCTAAGTTAAACATCTACAGCAGAAGGACTACCAGCCTCGTGAAGACGATCGAACACAGCTAATCCATCATTGGAAATCTCAAGCGTTCAATTAGGTGCACTACGTGTTTATATATATACAATGCTACTTATGAATCAAAGTAGTATTATTCAGTTAGGGATATGACAAACAGGATTTCTCATTTTCATAAACTGCTGGGAATATGATCTGCAATGTAGGAGAGGTTTGGATGCATGGACTGCAGGCCTAACAAAATGCAATGACAATAGCAGTTACTGTACAGACCAGCACAGAAGATGAAAAAGGCACAAAGGAACAAGGTGAGAAGAAGAAAATCACTCCTCAACAAAGTAAACATGTCTAATAATTTCAGTTTCCTCATTTTTCATGTATTTGTTCAGAACTAAGAAATTGCACCGAAGCCTCCATTTACCAAGGGACATTAGTAGCACTAGTGTAAATAAAGTAGCTGAGTCTCAGAAACGTAATAATTATATCAGCATGGGTATAATTTTTTCTGCAGAAGCCCCTCAGAGTAGCTTAAGAGTGTATTATCCTATCCCAAGTTCTTCTGTCCCATTAAAATGAGTCACCATATCGGGAGCTCTGGTGAATTCAGTCACTGAAAGATGCTGAGCACAGTTCCAGCCTGGGTCTTTTTTTAATCCGAAAAATGACCATTTTCAATAATTATCAATTAATTATTGAAATATGACAGATATGACAATCCATTAGCCATTTAACAACCATGAAGTTTTAGCTAATCAGTTTTGCTGATGTCACCCACCCCTCCCCCCCCCCCCCACTGACAGGAACAGGTTCCGTTCCCCTTGTAGACTCCTAGGCTCCCCCACCACACACACACACACACACACACACACACACACACACACCTTCTGGTACTGATGCTGTGAGCTGTTGTGAGCTTAGGTGATGCTTTCCAGCGGAACTACATGTTAACTGTGACGCAGATTCTGCTGTTTTTGTTCCGGGCAGTGAACACTGTTTGAACTGGACTGCCGCGACTGCAAACAGACAAATAAAATCCCGGTGTCCTGTGATGACTGCTGCCCTGGCTAATCCGGGTTTAATTCCTGTTAATGTTGCACAATCCCCAGCAGGACAGAATAGGGAAATCCATCTTAGCAAAGGGGTTCATGAAATTTTATTTGGCATGCAAATGAAAGGTATGTGGACCCTCTTCCACTACTTGATTTACCATTCCTCTAAAGAAACGTGGCTTTCACAAGTTAACTGACCTACAGTGGAGACTAAAAAGTAGACATCTGAAATCAATATATCATAGTTGTTGTTAAAATGAATATCAATGATATAATTTAGCAAACCATGCAGTTAATGAATAATGATCATAGTGATTTTATCTGTTCCGTTCGAAATGTCGTGCAAATAGGTGCAGTTATTTTACATTGATATTTTCTCAGGACAAATACTTTCTGTACAGATATTCTTCCAAAATATATGAATTATGAAATAGCACTGAGCAGGGAGGCGGCAAAAGCGTGGTAACTGAACAAGACCAGTTTAAGTAAAGGGCACGTTGTAGTTTTGCATCTATCAGGGCATTCGTATTTATGTTTTTCATCGATTTGCAACGGGATGATTATCAAGAAGTCATGCACCCCCTCATATGGGAGAAAAGAACACAGAAAAAGTTGCAACGATGAACTCGCGCCAGCTTCTTTAACGAGATGTGTGATCGGCGAGCCTCATCGCGCGTACCCTGCAATACTGAGTTTATTTTTAACAACCGATCAGACCGCGCACTCCCATCTAATTGTGGAAGGGGCCGATCTCTTCACGGCGAAATGAAAAGTGTAATCTTTAGGAGAACAGTGCTGACAACAGTGAAATAGTAGGTTGAGGAGAAGATAATGCTTAATGAGCGCTTTCTGGCTTCAGAAGCCAAAGAGACAGGTTTGAACCCCACGCATTATGAATTAATGTATTGCATTTCTATGGATGAAATGTGGAGGCAAAAATCATGGGCGATATTTAGTCGATATCATCCTGCAAAGTTACAGAATGGGTTAGGAAATTCATGCGTCATCCCATATATAATTATTTTTTAAGATTATACATCTACTTTAATGAGCCATTCATTATTTTTTTTTGCGCTAATGGGGCTTGTTCATTCCACAGGTGATACTGAATATAAAAAGAAGATATAAGCAAAAATGAAAGACTGCTGACACCGATTTCAGTGAATTTCTCTCCTGCCGTCACGTGCGTTATGAGAGAAAGAGCTTTGGCTGCTGCCAAATAGACCACTGAATTCCGCCTCATGAATAGTGGGGCCTAGGCTGAAAGTAATTCAGACGAAAAATATGATGAAACTTAGACGACAACAACAACAAAACCGGAGCGTTATTCTTCTCATTGAATAGTGAAATTGGTTTGTTGCTATGGAAACACACCAGACTATGTCAATTTATTTTGCCCTCAGACAAAGAAGAAGCACCCCCGCGCCCCCAAAACAATGAATCTATAAGCGTTATTCTCCAGCTCGTTCAACCAGATTCAAGCACAGTTCTGTTAAATGCCCTTGAAGTTTCCTACAGTTTTTTTTTACTTAAACGGAAGCCTAATTATTTAACAATCGTTTAAATTGTTCTGAAGCGAGAATCAAAGATGTAGATGAGGGGGAAGCTTGCCGATCTGCAGAGGGTTTCAGACTGACACCTCAGCGCCCACCTCTGCCTCGCTACCTCGAAAGTGCAACCTCATTATACGATAAGACATTTCACCGTAGGTCCATCTGTCTACTCGACTGTAGTTTTGCTTAATGAGCTTTTAGTTATGCACACCGCAATTCATTTAAGTGGCCTTTCACTGAGCGCTTGATTTCCACAGTAAAAAAATAAAAGACGCATCTCCATAAAGGCGGAAACGCCGCTGTAAGCGCAAAAAAAAACGCGCTGCCTTCTGTTAAGCTTTGGCACCCTACATCAGATCCCACCGCTCTCCCTCTCACAGCAGTGTCAACCTCCAAAAGGATTTTCACAGAGCGGGAAAACTGATGAAATTTTTCTATGTATAATTTACCGACAAAAAAACAATGTATTTTCTTCACGTCCCTGGGTGAAAATGGCGTGAAATATAGTCCATTTCACAGACGGGTAACTGCAGCGGGTGCTAATGGCAAGCTCAGTTGTTTACAGACTCTTAGTTAAGCTATTCAGATGCCACACTTTTTGACTGACATCCTTTCTGGAGCATAACATATCAGATCTGTGACAATCTTTGGAATTTCCAGTCATTGTATAATGATGTTAATATAGATTTTCATACAGCAGAGGCAGGTGTTTTCCGCACACTAAATTTGGAGGGATTCTATTCTTTGCCATGATGAGCAAGATGCTAACTCTGAATTAATCAAAGGGCATAATGGACATGTTTGTACTCTCCAATGTTTTGCTATCTACCTCCAGCAACATATAGCTCTAGAACAGATCTGTCACTAATTGCTAAATGACATGCCAAACCATGCTAATTACACGATTACTATACCCTCACTGATTTTGAATAAAAATGAGTTAATCTAAAATTTGGACAACTGCATGTGATTTTATTCTATATACAATTATGTTAAAATATTTAAATTTTGCTTCAGCAAATTTAGTTGAATAGCAGTGTAATTACACGTATAATACAGTTGCCACCACAAACTGTTCATTTTATTTTTATTTGAAAAGATGCTTGAATAGTTTTATCATTATGCGCAGAACTATGGCCAAAAAACCCCCTGTGTTGTTTGTTTTGTCAAAACTGTGCAATGAATGTATTTTACTACTTGGGTTTCTGAAAAATGTTCTGAATAATATCCACCAACATTTTAATTCACTTGTTTTGAGAAAGTTTTGGTACCACAAACCCAAGTTTCCACAATGGGAGCAAACATATCTTATTGATTTACTATGGAGCTTACTTTGAAGCCTTTGGTTTCAATCCCTATAACTGTCAAGACGGCATTAACTACCGGCCACACTGTAAATGACAAATGGGAAAAGCATGCGGAACGAGCATGTCACCCAAAATAAAACAAAAAATGTGTTTCTGCACATGCAACAAAAAGGTATAAAAAGAAGGTCATGCACTGCCTTACAATTTTTCATGGATGCCCTTACTGTGATGATAAAGGTCCGTTTGACTTCTCCATATATATTTTAGCTATACGTTATGTATATAACATGTACAGTCCTATACATCCTGTTATGGACTGTACATGTTTCTCGGTAATACGAATGCAAAAATTTGCATTTCATTGAAGTTTTCAGGTTTTCTCCTTCAATAATTTACAGTGTGCCATGATGTAAGTTCTGTACTAAAGAAGGCAAAACAAAACCCAACACACACACACACACACAAACACACCACACAAAACATAAAACAACACTGTTTGGGCTATGAATCTAGGGGCAGTTCTGTGTATATTACTGATGTGATGTATCTATACTGCTAGTAAAGTTACTCAACAAATGAAGAGGTGTTCCTTTTTGAGCTGCTTCTGCAATACCCCTTGTCATTTCTCTGTTTCATGAGTATTTGTTCAGTTAACATCAGATATCTCTGGATATGAATACCTTAGCAGTTTAAAAAAAGGCACTTAAATAAAAATGTAACACTCTAATGGTCTCACCCCAGACACATTTTCTGATAAAGCACCTTTGTTAACTTTTATGGCCTAAGCGTCCCGCTATTTCATTGGTGCCGGAAGAATTTCTCATGGCGGATTTTGGCAGTTAATCATTTCCCGCACCCTCTGCATTGTGGGTAGTGATCACTGTTCTATTAGCAAAGCAATCACATCACTCAAATCCGAGCTGAGTTATTCCACATCAGGATGAGAAATTAGTCAAACTCATAGTTATGAGCTTGCCAAGTGATGCTAAACTACAAACAGTCAAAGATTGATAGCTTGCTGTTTAGAAGTTGCAGGCACAATGGATCATACAATCTATAAATTTAAAATGCATCTTATCTTTCATGGGTAGCAAATGTCTGCTTTAGGTCATTCATATGACTACCTTCCGCTGTGCCAAGGTCAAGGTTGGGGCAGTGTGAGGCAGTTAGAAGTCCTCGGGTAAACGGCCAACACGGGGGCCACATGCTGTTTTACACCTATTCACATAAATTGGACTCCTGAGTGATGCAACTGTCGATGTCACCTTGACGACGGAAGCGAAAGGGGCGCCAACTGATCTCAGAATGGATGAGTTGGTGGTGAAGCATGGTTCCGTGTCCAGTAGCTCCTGTGTGACGTGTAGGTCTATATACAGTATAAGAGAAACACTGACATCATACATTTATGTAGGTTCTGCCCTTCAGATTACAACCAGTTTGACCTCTACACAACTGCTTAAAGGGTGAAGGATATGTAAAACTGTATTTGTGTTACATACACTTGTAACTCTAAGTATAAGATGTCCTTTGAATGGGTTGTAACCTGCTATTTCTCTGGATACATATATAAAAATTGGTTACTAATTGTATGTCAGCCATATTTGAATGTATTAACTTGCATCACGTATTTAGTTGATGCTCTTACCCGAAGCAACTTACAGTTGATTAGACTAACCCTTGGAGCAGTGTGGGGTGAAGGGTGCGTTGATGGTAATGGGGCTACGCTTGAACCGCCAATATTGCAGGTCCTAGTCAAGTACCTTAGAACTAAGGCTATAGGCTGCTTATTTCCCACTATAATAGAGTCACTGTCGTACCATCTGTCTATGACAGGTAATATCCCCATATATATGCATACATTCAGTTATGGATTTATGCATCACAAAGTAGATGAGCAGATGAACAAGGGAAGTTAATGGGATACTTTTGTGTAAATTGTGCAAGTAAGAGTTTGCAGTTATTTTGCTGAATTCATAATCTTTCAACCTGAAATAATTATATGCTCTGGTGCGCGAGATATAATCTAAAACTGAAAAATTCCGTATCCGTCCTGACAATTATACCTCTGGCAATTTAATAGAGATTAGCACATGAAATGAGCGATATGACCTGTTTATCAGTCGGCTTGTGTACTGAAGAAACACCCACTTCATTGGGCTCCATCAAAAATGAACAAATATCTCTGAAAGTCTGGGGCAAAGTCTCGGAGAGTGGAAGAATAGATTTCATTTCACAGATACATCATCACCCTTGAGTTCATTTCAATCATCAAAGAGGTAAGTAAGCCGGTTGAAGCAACCTGTGTGTCAGAAAGAGGTATCTTTTTTTTTTTTTTTTAAAAAAGGGGCCGCTTTCATTATCGCAATACCTTTTATCGTCAGAACAAAACAACCTAAAAAAAAAGGGGAAAATTTTCAGAGAGATCGGAATGTCTGAAGGCCGATCGCTCTTCTGCTCCTCAGATGTGTTTCAGGTCTTTATTTAAGATAGGCATCTGTGTCTGTTATTTTGAGCTTTTTAATTCATTCACAGGCGTGAAGTAAAGCCTTGTCGTTGGGCGAAAACAACATTTTTCACCTGTGACAGCAGAGGGGGGAAAAATCAAGAGAGGTCTGCAGACTGTTGTTTGCAAAAACTCTCTTCTCAATCATCATTAGCCTCACTGAAAGACTGATCAGGAATCATTGACTTCTCAGTAAACTCCAACAGCTGTCAGGACTACTAACTATTACAATTGTGTTGCCATGGAAACTCTTCAGTAAAATAATACATAGGAATAATATGAATAATTATAGAATATGACACAGCTACACAGAATGTGGTGCAAAGAAAGTTCTTGTAACCAAAACGAACAAAAAAAGAGGGTGCATGCAATCAATGCAAGAAAGAGAAAAACAGAATACATGGTCCGGCTCTAGGCTCTCATAGCAAGAGTGTTTGTATTATGTTCAATGTCAGACAGGCTGTTTTACTATTCACACAATACAATAACCCCTCTACCTACGGAGCATGTCAGCCCACGTGTCATATGTGGATTGAAACAACTCAGTTTGGTAGTCTGCTGACCAGCGAACAGTAGGGGGCAGTCTTTCCTCTGGACCAAGCCAAGAATCAACAATGGGTAGACCGAGGATGAAACACTGTAGGAATCCCGTACTTTCAAAAGAGACACTACGACATGGTCAAAGCCCACTGTGGTCGTTAAAATATACCCTGAAATTAATCGTAGACTTGGGGATTTTCCGTCTTCATGGCAAAACTCCCAAACTGACTTCTCCAGCTTTCTCAGACTTCTTTGTCTGGGCATCTAATCGTTCCCCAGTTAATTATCTTAATAATCCCTCCTTTGCAAGCTCAGCTTTTCTGAGATGAGCTCTCTCCTGGAGAAGAGCAGCTACTGTATTCCCTCCAGCTAACCCTCCAGCTAATGGTGGTGAAGAAGAGCTACTCAAAGTTTGAGCTTCTATACCACACAAAAGATGCTACACAAAGCTGTTGTTGTTGTTCAGGTCATCAATAGACCAGACCCTTGTTGTGTGCTTTACAAAATAAACATACCCAGTTTGACAAATGGAAGACTTACTGTATGTTTTACTAAACGATGTTGACATGCATGGTGATAGAGGTAGAAACATTGAGGATAATGCGCAAGTGTATACAAGCAATAAAGTGTATTACAGATTATTGTTTTACATTCTTCTCATTGACTGTTTCATGTCATAACAAAATTAGTTATTGTTATTAACATGCATGTTGATGTGACAAGACAATCGGTATGAATGGTCTCCCTCCGTCTGGAACTGCCCATAGATTCACAGCCCAAACAGTGTTGTTTTATGTTTTGTCTGGTATGATTTGGAGTGTGCATGTTGGGATTTGTTTTGCTGTCTTTAATTGTTGTTGGTAATGTCATTGTCATTCTTTATTATTGTATGTAAAGGATGAAATGAATAAAATTAACTAATTAGTAAGAAAAAAAACAGGATTAGTGAGTGAAGGTCATTCAAGTCATTATTCTTCCAGTGTCTGTGTAGCAACATCAGTTGTGCTGGCAGTTCAGACAATACAACACATAAATGCAATTAGAAAATTGCTACACATTCCCTCGAAAAATTAAATTACCATTCAAATGATAATTTGTTTAGCAAAAGGTCTGAGAAGGCTAAATGCTATTTCCTTTTTGAATTACGGAACATTGGAGGAGGAAAGTAAGGCTAATTGTAGGAAAGTGGGCTGGGTTACTGGTTAAACACAACAACACAGTCGGCTTCGAACACTAAACGTGGCATAAACAGAAAACAAAATGGAGGTTGGAAAATGCTCGGATGCTGCAAATCTTTACGAGGCAAGGCAGGGGGGGGTTAGAGCTCAGCTGGGAAGCCAGAGAAACAGAACAAGAGTTAATAAAAGAAAATACCAGAAACCAGCAGCTCTCAGGGGGGACCAAGAGAAGGTTATACACAAGATAGACTGATGGCAAAGTCAGGCTGATTAATTTTAGGAAGCAGCCACCCGATTATGAAGAAAAGTCAAACGGCAAAGTTTTCGTTTTTTTTTTGCTAATCGATAAACTGAATTATACAGAATACACCTAATTACAGGTCAAGCTTCAGCCAATATGCAACTAGTTCAGACGTAATTGGAAATAGAGTAATAAAATGCAAATAAACTAATAAATAAATAAATACTCTATGGGGGGATTTCCAATGTAGAAATTGTAATATGGAAATTGTTTCTATATAGAAATGCATTGAACAGACAGTAACTGGAGGACACATTTTATTGGGTGAAGCTGAATGCATCTGACAAATAATTACCCACCATAGAATCAAACCGACCAGTTGTATTGACAGAAACATGGAGCCTCTCCAGCCGGTCCCTTAGGACCGGCTGGCTGTAATTATGGACATCGTATTGAACTGGAAAACTGTCAGGCTATCAAGTCCCCTGAAGGGCACGTCATCTTTATAGAATTTTTGCACCGAAATTAATGAGAAAGCTCCTGAAGGCGTTTCGCGGCACTCTATCAGAAAATATTTTTAATGTCCTGATGCAAGAGCCTCACTTTTTTTTTTTAAGCGGACATAAAGCAGAGCTGTCACCTTAAAGAGGCAGCTGCATTTGTCATTTGAGAAAAAAAAAATATGTCAGGTTGAATGAATACTTTAACATTCAGCTCTTGTTTAAATATCATCACATCAATAAAATCTGGCATCGAGTTCCGATGTTAACAGGATCTGATTCCCAACCTGTAAATAAAACTCTGTGCCAATTCTAAACCTTTCACAGATTTGGTGTATTATCACTTTCTACAGTACTTGTGGAGCTTCAGCTGATTGTCTCCTTCTGTTGCCTCTGGGGTCTATGTTTTAAATAAAGTCAAGTGGGTGTATTTCTTACATCGTAATGACTGCGTCTAAGGTTCTGGACGCCTGCCGCGAGTGAAAACATGTTAAAGGAAGCAAGATTAGAGTGTCAATTGGAATCTATTGCAAGGAGATACTCAGCCAACAACTAAGATATATCTCTTTGTTCCATATGCATTTGGTGTCTATTGTTTTCTCTCCAATAAAGTTCAGCTGGAGGGTCATTTTGTTGATGTGTTAATTTGCTTGATTTGAAAATACAGTGGAGCCACATTATGGTGTAGAAATCATAAAAAGGACATCAGCTGAAACAGAACAGAAATAAATATACATAGGTATTTTTTCTGTTGGGAGAAAGAGTTACAGGAATGTAAGTGAGACTGGTACCTATTTACTCTATAACATAAAGACTGCTACATCTGAATTTAACACAAATTTACACAACTCTCCCACAATGCCATACCCCATTTCAGTGATGACACATTAATGTCTTCTGCAAGCTGTTCTTGTTCCTCCCTCATCATTTTTGTTATGTTTAGATCTCTGACAACCGCGAACGGAGACCGGAGGTCTTTTTTTTTGCAGCTGCACGTAAGTATAGTTCTAATAAAAGCAACTATATGAACATGCATGGAACCCCGTGGATCTCTCTGGAACAACATAATTGACTCACTTTCAAATAAAATGATGGGGTCGGTTTAGCCGATACGAGCCCCTCAATTTCACTTTCTAACAGATTTGCCTGTTTCTCTTCTTTATAAATTTAGTCTGTCACAGACTATGTTTGAGAACAAACATTTTTTGGTCAAAATTGAATCTAAGAATTTAAACAAATCATCAACAATATCCTGTTGGGCTGCCTGTAGTCTAGTGGCTAAGGTACATGACTGAGATCCCTGAGGTTGGTGGTTCAAGTCCCAGTCCAGCCCCACCGTTGCTGTTGGGCCCCTGAGCAAGGCCCCTCATCTCAACCCCACCCCATAGGCCATTGATTAGTCTATTCAACTGTCAGTCACTTTGGAGGAATACATCAGCTAAATGACTGTAATGTAATGGGCTTTCATGAATTTGTAAGTCAACAGTATTCAAAGGCATGCTCCTGTAGAATCACAAGCAATACACAGTCCTGTAACATGCTATATATTTTTTCCATGGTCATCGACATACCTTGCCCTGAAAGCACACTTACAGCTGTTAGTCAGTGGTGCTTTGAAGTGTTACCCTGTCCTTAATTTTACCAACGTTTCTTTCTGATGCCATGTTAAGCCTTTCCTTACTGGAATGTGGCGGTAGAAGAACAAAAGGTTAGCCTCGCGCAGCGGATCTAAGATCAAGTACCACTCCGAGCGAAGGACCACAGCCAGATGATTACGGTGTCCATTTATTCCTCGCCCCTCGCTCGCGCGCGCTGTCAAGCGTGCCCCGCCGTACACGGAGAAGCACCAGTGCGGCCGGATTAAAAATGGACGCCTTAATCAAGGGAGATTTTTTTTGACAGTTCGTACCACGTCTGGTCAGTGAAAGAGAGGATAATCCTAGGTATCTGCCTCATAAAATCGGAAATGGGGAGGGACAGAACTAAGCTAAAACGGTAAAAAAACAATGAACCCCCGATTGTATTTCACCTGAAACGGTTTGCGTGTCGTATTTAATGCGGAAGTTTTAAAGACACAACCAAATGCTGTAAAAAAAAAAAAAAAAAAATTAAATCCCGTGAGCTTATGGGGGAAAAATGAGGTCGCTCCAGATGACAGATTTTAATTAGGAAGAATGTTGAACTGGATGAAGCTTATGTTAATTTCTCTCCTCCTTTAATCATTTTTTAATCTCCAGTCATTTTCCAGACAACACTATATAAAGAGCTTTCATTCATTAAGTGAAATTAATAACTTAAAATATGGCTGCGTCGATCTAAACCATCTTCAGCAGTACAGTAAGAACCCATGACAGTCTTATTAATTATTAGTCTTTCTCAAGAGAAGGCAAATACTGAGAATTAAACTGAATTCATTACAATGAAAAATGCTAATCTTGGACTGTGAAATGGATCAAAATAAACTTTTACAAAATAATACCATTTCAAAGGAAGTTATTGCCTAAGTGCATGGAGAGATTTTGTAGAAGTAATAAAAAATGAATAACCCTCACGGGTATGGAAGAAAGGATTGTGTGCATAAGAGTGGATTACTTACTGTACATTACATAAAACATAACATTTTTTTAAATTAAAAAGTCAGGAAGCACATGCCTGTGTGTGTATTCATGAAATATTATTGCTAAATGTCAGTTAGCTGCAGAGGATATAGCCATCTTTTATTTTTTTTTGCCCTTTTCTGACTGATTGGTTGAGGGAATGTGTTGGAGAGTCAAACGGCCATTGAAATAACTCAATGGACCGCGTTAGTGTACACACATGACCTTACAGGACACTCAGAAATTTAAGATCGTTTCTAGGAGCAGAGAAATTAGAATACATACAGTATATATCCAATATCCATCTGTGTATTAATACATTTTGAATTCTGTGAAAATTCTGTGTATTAATACATTTTCACTGAGTGCATTTGTCGTTTGAGTACCAGCAAAACAAGGGTAATCCTTAGAAAAACGATCTCAGCAGAACAGGGATGTCCTCTTCTCTCACTTGTGTTGTATTAATTCCAGCCTCACCATAATAACGAAATAGAATAACAATAACAATAAGTTTTGGAAATATGTGCGTAAGGCATGTATGGAAAAGATGAATGAGATTCTTGAAAAGCTGCGGCATTTAAAGAAAGCAGCTTTCACGTTAGGACAAGCCGAGAGGATTACCTTTGTATGGGCTGTACGGTAAATGAGCGTGTTGAGTGCCCAAGCAGAATCTGTTATTTGAGAAACCATCTGGGGTAGGGGTGGGGCGCGGTGGAATTGGGGGGGGGAGGTGGATTTGTGATACCACGGTCAGTCAATGCTCATTAGAACCAGTGAGGTCGTCGCTAGCACTGCTCCTTTTCAGCTATACCAACCCCATTTTCATTACGTTCGCTCATGCTATTCTCTGTTCGGCACGTGTAAAAAAAAAAAAAAAAAAAAAAGAGTTTTGCATGGTTTACGTAGTGCTTTTTGATATGGATGCTGTGTACGAGAGCATTTCGTGCTGAAGTGTTCCGTCGCAGTGTGCGACCAGCCAGCATTTCAGGGCAAAAGCTCCCTTGTGCTTCTCAGAAGAGAAAATTGGCATAAATAATCCATTACCCAGGGTAATTAATTACATTTGCATCCAAGACTAGGAGGCAGTAAACGTGATGTAAACTTGTCTTGCTTTCCTTTTACAAATCGGTCTGTAAAGCTGCACTTGCGTTGACCTTCCCCAGCTGCGGGTCATCCGGGTCCAAGTGGAGCCCGGGGCGGTTCCGTTGGAAGCCGGCCTGGACTGAGTATATGCCGTTTACCCGAGACGCAACCCGTGGTTCCAACCAGACAGAGGCAGACGCGTTTATCCAGTGTAAAACGCCACAGCCGCAAACTCATTTGCCGCTTCGCGTTAGGGAGCGCCGTCTCGTTCACGCTTTGCTGAGGGTTAGCGCGAGAAAAATAAACACTTTGCTGTTGGGCGCTGCGGGCGAGATGCACTCATCATCAGCGTTACTTTCCACGGCCTTTTCTGTTGTTGTCACCACAAACCAGGATTACAGAAAAAGTGCATGAACATCAGGATTTCTCCCTACATCATGAGATCCAAATTTGGACCCACATGGGAATGTCTATGTGTGTCTGTAATGTTGAGACTGATTCGTCTTCACCCTGTATCTGTTCATTTTTCTGGATACAGAATGCTGAGGGAGACACAACCGCAGACGAGTACAGTTTTGAAATCGCCCCGTCCTCTGAGCATGACAGAAGGCTTGCAATCCTTGCTATTGGCTGTCACTGTGACAAAACCTCAGTGTCTGCCATCCCCAATCAAAACAGCTCGTGGGAGGGGGGGAACTCTCCGGAAATAATATGAAAAAATAACATAACAAAAAAAGAAGAATTATTGGGAAGCGCAGGAAGCAGATGTGCCCTGAGTAATCGTGGCCGAGTCCGAACACAACAACCGTGGGACGATGTGGACAGGATCCTGTCCGCCTGGGTAATGAGCCAGGGCCCTGAGGTGCATTCCCCCAAGGCACTTTGTCTGCAGGAGGCCCAGCAGTGGGTGGCGTCTCCGCCATCCACACCGCGGCCGTACACGCCGGCGGAATCCGGTATCTCGATGCGCACATGGAGCGCGTCCATCGGAGGGGCTCAACAGGATTCCGCGCGGTCCCCTCGCCCGAGCCGTCGAGAGAGCGAATCAAAAGCCAATAGACTTCAGCTCCCAGCAGTCCCTGGCTCTGGCCCCACCGTAACCTTTTTCATGTCATGCATAAGCTTCACCTTATCTTAATGAGCAGCCCTTCATCCAAGAAACTGCATTCCCACTTTCACCAGTGCACTAATACAGGGGTGCGGGGAGGAGGAGGAGGAGGAGGAGGTGAGGGGCAGAGCATTGAAAGCAGGTTTGCTGGAGTCTGGAAGAGCAGAAATGAAATGCATTGTAAATACACCATTAAGGCCTCCATTAATACATCGGTAGGCAAGTCTTTTTCAAAGCCCAGCACGGACCAGGGAAGATAAATGCAATGCATTAGGACTGAACGTGAAAAGCCGAGGGAGAGGTCTGAACTGCATGCGGCGATGATTACGGTTTAGCGTGTGCGTTTAAAATACAGGGGATGTGGCATGGGCATCTTTTAAATGTTTTTTTTTTTTAACGTTGAGCAGGCCGCAGCATGTAAAACATTTCTTAGCTAGGCAAAAATCAAAATCTATAGCCCTTTACATGAACTTACTTTGGTCGTTTTCTCATGATAAGGCACTTTATGAGCCTGTTTCACAAGCCATGTCATTGTTCCCCGTTTTTGGAGGTCTGTATTGCTCGTTAGCTGCTAGCCACTATGTGACAAGTGAGATACGGGCTATTCTGAACTTAATTTTCTGGACTGTATTTAATCTACCATCCACTGCCTGTTAACTGAGCTAACGGTTTAATTAGCTGTTCGCTAATTTATTTGAATCCATCCACTTACCCACAGTTTAATGAAGTTACACAAGTTGACAAACAGTAAATCTCAGCCACTCTCAGGACCTGAGTGATGAGCCCACATACTGCCATGAACATTACTGAGGCTGTTCTTTTCTCCAGGGAATACGGTCTGCGCTATTATTATTTTTTCCTATTTTCTCCATTTTCGTGAGTCACTAAATCACCTCAAAACACACAGATGTGTTGGTGAAATAATGCAGTTTTCCCTCAGTTGATTTACTAAACCGGCGACATAAATCAGCAGGGTAATGAGCCAGAGAGTATTAAGGGTGATAGAGGCCAGCAGTGCTCAGCCCACTAGTTTGCATCCGCAAAGAAGGGAAGCAGAGCTGAAGATGAATGGGAGCCTGACAACTGCAAACTAGGGTTTGGGCCAAAGCACTCACTGAATACAGCCTTCTGTGATTGGTCCATATCTCTCATAGAAAAGCTGATCTTCCAGGTACTTTAGAGAGAAGCTTGGTCTCTCCTTTTCAAACTGATAAAGCCCAAGATTTGGTCGTTAGCGTCTGCTCTTATTCTACAAAGGATCCCCAGGGACGAAGCCGGTGCTTGTTCTTACCGAGGTACTACAAAGCCGTTGAGTCGGATTTCTCCTTCATTTTCCTCTCCAGAGCGGTCTCTCGCTGAATGAGCGCGCAGCGGCTCGAGCTCAAGCTCGACCTTCCTAAAGCTGACCTTTCAGAGCTCTCATTAAAGTCTGGTGTTGTGCAAATGTACAATGTCGCCGTCTCCCCGAGACTCTGCCCCCACCTTCTCTCACAACACTGGGTCGCCGACCTCTGTCAGGCCCACTTTCGACCGTTCTGCCCTGCTCTTCATTAGTTATCCACCCAGCTGTTGGTTCTTCTTGCTCTTCATTAGTTTCTAGGCCCAGATGCTGGTTTCCAGGTCCCTGGGCTTGCCTATATGGACATCTGCACCTCTAGCTCTGGCCAGCCTCCAAGCCCCAACGCCATATGACCTACTCCAGCGGATCCAGAATGGTAATGCTCCCTTCATAGCCTCCTCCCTTCCTTTCAGCTCTCGGTTCTACCGCTCCATCCATCTTCCACTGCAGGCTACCCGAAGACCACACTTTTCCTACTTCAAAGCCAATTAATGATTATTCCTGACATCCTTTCTTCACTACACGACACTACGCACTTAAGAGTCATTGCTGCTGCTGTATTTTCTTGTAAATGGTGCTAGAAGTCATACAGAATCCCGTCTGTCTGAATGGGAATCACTTGAACATTTTATGCTATTTGGCTATTTATAGTGCATTGGGTTTCATCATGTTTTCCACAGAGCGATAATTCAAACACTGAACATTGTCCTGGATCTGCCCGCTAAATAAATGAATGGTAACAGGAGCAATAAGTATTCCTATGATTTTCTGTTTCTGTAATTTCAACACACATTGAGGTTGTTGTGCTCAGCTGTCTTATCTTTTTAGTAAATAACAATGGCCTCCATTCATCTTTCACCCAGAATGCCATGCATTACATGGGTCGCTGTGATTTCTTTTCTGATTGCTTTTTGAATCAGCCTTTTACTTCTACATGCTTTGTAAACAATGTCAGTTCATGCTAGCAGCATAAACATTTGTATGTCCATTAAACTTAAGTGCTAAGGGCTCGATCCAAGGTTAAGTACATTCTCTGCACAAGTCTCTACCTCTTGCACATAAAATGCACCAAAGAACAGGTCTGGATTCAGCCCTAAATACATAGACTGATAAATAAGCACAAAAAGATTACTGTCGGACACCTACAATGCAAATGGGATCATGACTACACCCCAATTTACTGGACAGTACCCTGCTTGTTACATTCATTATGAACTTAAACAGCAGTGTAGTATAGTGGTGGTAGTATAGTATAGTATAGTATAAGGTCAAAGGGTTTGAGCCTGAGAGGTTGCAGATTCAACTCCAAAGCAGGGCACAGTCAGTGTACCTTTGGGCATGGCCCTGAACTACTTCAGTACGTATCCAGCTGTATAAGTGGATATTGTGTAAAAATGTACACTATGTAAATGATTCAGGTTATTACCTGAAATGTAAAAGGCGGTTTTTGGTGTTTCTTTTTCATGGGCAGAAATTGTTTGCATTATTATTAAGCATTGTTTAGTTATGGATGCAGTTTATTTATAAAATAAATAAATACATGTACATGTATGACTGAATCGAGTTAATGTTGCTGCCACTGCCTCCTGGATGAGTACTTCTGGTAATGAAACAACATTAACAAAAAATACAATGTGAAATGAATTGTCACGGTGGCCATGTTTGTTGTCAAGGTGTGAATTACAATAGGGGAGGCTGAATTCTGTTTATCTGTTAAACAAAGCTGCGAGGAGGGTAACTGAGATTGCTTTCCGAAATAACACGTGTAGTCTACTAATTACCTATGTGAATCCGCCTTGCTCCCTTATAGGACATTGATTACCAAATATAGTCCAGCAACAGTATGGTTGTATGATGTTGTTGAGAGCAGCTCTAAAGATATAAATGGTAAATTGTCCTTTTTACGTCCATCTAATTTGCTGATTCTGTACCCGGTGCAGACCAACGATCTCTGAGTAGCAGAAACAGTTCCCGATCCATTATTCTACATTGACAGCGGCAGTTCTTATCTGTTATGTTGTTAACAGATGTAATGCAGTTATGTGACCAAATGAAGTAAAATTTAACCGACTGATTGAGATGAATGTCCTGGCTCTTCCTGTCTCACCTGCGAAGCCTACTTTGTAACACATTCATCTCGCCATGCTAATAGTTTCATCATGGAGGGACATTAGGAATTACATCACAGGCAGTTTAAATTAGGTCACTGCAATTCCAAAGGCATAACAGTCTCATCATTATGTTGACCTTTCAATCTACCTTGTAACTGCTCTTTCAGTCTCAGTCTAACTTTGAAGAAACTTTCCCTTCCATCAAGTCCATTGTATTATGATTAGTGAAAACAGATATTACACTTTCAGCCAAAACAGACATGGGTTTTACACTAAAATGAAAGCGCATGCTGCTATATGGGGAAATAAATTATCATGAAGAAAGATGGGCTTAAGCATCTTGAAATGGTTTAGTTGAAATACAGTTTTTTATATAATCACTGAATGTGAATACTCTACTTTCAGTGAATAAGTTAGTTGGAAGCATAGTGGTAGATGCAACAGATTGATGTTCAAGTGTAAATAATTTAGGTTGAACATACATTTTACATTAAATTTTAAATGTAATGAGACATCTTGCATTAAAAAATAGATTTCATTCAGAAACATATTTACATCACATAAAACTAAAGGCAATACTCCTTGCACTTTGCCTGCACAGCCATAAAAGATATACTTTAATGTCATACACATATTGTATTAGCATATTAATATACAGTAATATTATAACATATGCAACTCAAACTATGCCTCTAGTCTGTGAAGACTAGATTTGAAAATACCTGCCGACACTGAAATAAAATTTTTTGGTAAAAAAAATCATTCAATATTCAACTAAAAACAAAATCTTGATTTTGTTTTGTACTGCTGGGTTTGTGCTATGATAGCATTTTCAACAGCAGAACAAAAGATTTACTTCCCTCAAGATGCAGAAGACAATTCCTCCTTTAATGTACCCAGTTCAGTTAAAAAAAGCCCCTACTCATAACAAAAAAATAAAACAATACACTCGTGTTTATTTCCATTTCTTGGTCTTGCCTATAAGACCCATGTCGTATTAGAATTGGTACTGACATAGTTGAAACAGTTACGAAGCACTAGAATTGGCAACAGTGTACATCAACTATAACATGCAAACGATGGTTTTCAACTATGCACACAACATGCTTGGCAAGTGGCCAATTAGTTTTTATCTACAAACATACAAATTACAAATTCAATGAGGGCCTTAGGAAGAATCATTAAAATCATACCTACAAAGCATAACTATATTTTGGTCTAAGGCAAATTTATGTCCGTTTAATGAGCTATTGAAGATATATCACTTGTGGAGGTCAACGTTTGATCATAATTCAAACTGTATTCAAACGTAGTATGCTGACTATGTGTGATCTAATCTATACACTGGAAGTCCCAAAACTAATTGAGATTAATTCATAACACATTAATGTGCTGCAATATGATCACATACTACATATGTATTACACTGCGGAAGAGTATGGTTATGTACAAAGGTTCAGAAGTATAATATATAATATATAAGTCAATTTTCGCTCTCGGTTTTTTTTTTCAGACCAATTGCTAAGGATTGTCTGATGAGCTAAGGGATTTGAATGTTTTCATACGACTCAGTTTGCCTTTCAACCAGTATAGGGGATGGTGGAGGAAGAAGGACAGAAGACGGAAGAGAAGAATACCAAAAATGAGTGCACACACAGCTGAGGTCATTGCATTAAATAAATACCCTTGCACATGAGTTACAGAGTATCTTTTCTTACCTGTAGATGACACACAAGAGCATTTTGCGCAGGTCACCGGCAGATCAAGGGGAGAAAAGAAAAAGAAATATAATTAGAAACGATTTTCGTTGCATTCTTTCTCAAACACATGACGTATTTGATTGGTCTGTAAATCAAATGACAAACTAATATGTGAATGGAACAGTAACTGCATTGAAGTATGGCTAATTTAGGCCTCAATATAAAAATGTATTCATATTATCATTCTGATACTGTAGCATTAAAAATCCAAATGCATTTTGCTTCATATCCACTTGGCTTTGATAATACATGGCCTTCTCTCAGTGGATGTTGTAAGACCGGAGCTTTTCTCAGACAAACACACACACACTGACACACACACCAACACACTCAAACATACAGGCATTTATACAGGCTTATACAAACATCCACACATGCACATGCATTAACATCTACGCATACACATTTCAAGGAAAAGGGCTTTGCTGAAAAAAGCAAATAGAGATTCAAGGACAGACATGTCTTGTTTGTTTTAGGCCTAAATAGACTCTTAAATATAATAGAAAAAAATAATTATAATTTGAAGGTCTTTACTGAATAAAAATACACCTAGGAAAATAGAACGAGTAATCTTGCATGCTTTTTAAAAATGCTTCACTTCTAGAACAAATAAAAAAAAAACAGAAAATGATTCATTAAAATGCATTTTTGCTGATACAATTGCTGATACAAGTCCTGAATAGTCATGCTGACTAGTTTTTGAGCATCTGATTAGCTAGCATATAGTCAGTTCTGATGATGTATAATAGGAGAACAGCTTTACCAACAAAATTTTGGACAACATTTTTGGTATATAAATGAGATTAACAACTTGCTAGCTAGTAGGTTAAAGTACATTTTTGTACTTTCATGATATTTCAAGATGTAGTTATTTTTATCAGACTGTAAAAATGCATTTGGGGTTGGGTTATCAGCCTGACATTATGACAAGTTGGGATTTTATCTTTTTAACATGTTTTAAAGACAAAACAACCACCTAATGAAAACTGGTACACACAATCACATACACACACGAATGCCAGGTATCAATCAAGATGATTAAATGCAGACAATATGCTTTAGGAAGGACAAAATGTGATAATCCTTCAAACATTCACTTTAAAACAGAAGTATTATGTCAACAGCAACATACTACCTTCAGTTAAAGCTTAAACCTTTCAACAGGCCATAGAGGTAAACACTAACATTCTTCTTCTACAAGTTGTATGTACATCCAAACCAGTTATCTCGTCTAAATCTGGACCAGTGAAACTGCTAAACTAGGCCTTGTAGCTCAGTTTCTTTCCCTCCACAGATATGGTAGCACTCAAAAATTTGAAAACTTTCTTTTGGCCATAGTGAACAGTTAAGCATTTATACCTAAAAAGATATGACTAAACCACACTGTTTAACCATAATGTTGGTTAACAATGTAGAATGCTGAACTCTAAATTTTTAATTATCCAAGACTACAATTCAAAGTGAGGCTAAGGTAGCAAGGATGGTCTCTAACCATGCAAGACCTTGTCTGGAACTAAAGCCTAGATTAACACTTCAAACAACAAGTTTCTTTTCCAAGACTTTCACCATTTATGTCATTCGAAAACTACTGTATTTACCCAAATTCAAGTACAATTATAGAGGAGACATCATTTATAGGTATGCCAGACTTTCAGTTATGGTCAGAAAGGTGACAAATGTATTAGCCACAGTATCTGAGCCGTGGGCTGCAGTATGAAAACTTGAATACCAGAGTGTGTGCACATGTCGTCGAGGGCAGCATGTAGGATCTGTTTTTTTTTTTTAAATCAGAATGTCTTTAGCACCTTTTCAGTCTTCATTTTCAGAACACAGTAAAAGGCCAGCCTGGTTCTACTCGCCGAGACAAAAGTCTTACAGATTCCATTAAAGTTATCCTTTTCTTGACACTTCCCTGTCTTCTTGGCTACATTTCCTTGGCCAAAATGAGTTTGACAGGAAGGCTTGGCCCAAAGACAATTTGTCTGTCAAGAACATGACTAGTTACCTAATCTAGCAAAGAGACTTGCAAGATAGCCGGCATAACTGCTGATGTTGGCCGTTGCCATGGCAACACAATACCTGGTTGATAACTAAATCGCAAGGTTATGAGCATGTAAATAAGTGAATACATTTAGCTAAGGAGGGCCTCTGAAAACACTAAAAATATGAATATTTGTATGCAACAGATAATCAAGAGTTTAAACAGGTGGTTTACTAGGTATTGCTTTCTATTGTCTTACACAGCTATTGTCTTACACAGCTATGCACAGTATGCAAACTCTATATGGGCACAGACAGCTTACGCTTATGTTTGTGAGTAACAGGTAAAACTTTTACAAGTTCTCCCTCACAACCAGTAGATACATGGACTAAGAACATCTACTCCATCAACTGGCAAGAAAAAAAAAAGGAACAAATAATTTAATCTTTTACACTTATTTGTAATCACTCACAAAAAACCATAAAATGTTTTTAAATAATTAAAAAATTTCACCTTTACTGCAATTAAGATTTCTACAACTCCTGTCAACAACATTTTCACACATATAATTAACATGCCAAGTACTTGTGACAGTAAAATTACTTCGATATAGAACTTGTTATCAAGGTTAAAGACAGTTCATGTTTACTTTGAAGCCTGTCACTTTCAGTCTAAAAATAACAAAAGGAAAAATGTGAACATGACAAAGAGAGAGAGAAAGTGAGAGAGAGAGGTGGGACTTGATGGCTTTCATCGACAGACATGTTGGTGTCACCACCGGTGAGCTCTACACATGAACTATGCACTCTAGGAAAAGGCTGCACATGAAAAAAAGAAAAAATTACCACAATAAGAGGAATTATTCAAAGGGTCACCATGCTGCAGTGAGATGAATCACTCTTAAAAATGCAGCACTGTCAAGACATTTCCCTGGAACCTGGTTTCTGCAGGGCTGCATCAGTATTTGACTGGAACCTGGTTTCTGCAGGGCTGCATCAGTATTTGACTGAACCTGGTTTCTGCAGGGCTGCATCAGTATTTGACTGGAACCTGGTTTCTGCAGGGCTGCATCAGTATTTGACTGGAACCTGGTTTCTGCAGGGCTGCATCAGTATTTGACAGCACGTTCAGAGGATCTGTTGGTCAATGGCATTAACCCTGGTTTCTCGCCTTTCTTCATACCTTATTTCCCTTCAGGGCTACGCTCATTATAAATGCAATGATTATGTGCTCTGGACTTCCCAGATCTGAGATGAAAGCTGTCATTAGTGCCTTTTCTGCAGCATACAGGGTCACTGTGTGTGTTACTGTGGCTATGTTAGTGGTTTCTCTACACAGGGTCTGTGTTACTGGGGTTGTGTTAGTGCGGTTTCTCCACACAGGGTCTGTGTTACTGGGGCTGTGTTACTGGGGTTGTGTTAGTGCGGTTTCTCCACACAGGGTCTGTGTTACTGGGGCTGTGTTAGTGCGGTTTCTCCACACAGGGTCTGTGTTACTGGGGCTGTGTTAGTGCGGTTTCTCCACACAGGGTCTGTGTTACTGGGGCTGTGTTACTGCTGTTTCTCCACACAGGGTCTGTGTTACTGGGGCTGTTTACTGCTGTTTCTCCACACAGGGTCTGTGCCACTGGGGCTGTGTTAGTGTGGTTCTCTCCCACACTGGGCTGTGTTAGAGCAGTTTCTCCCGCACAGGATCTGTGTGATTGTGGTTTCTCCACACAGGGTCTGTGTTAGTGTGGTTTCTCACATACACAGGTGCTGGTAAGGTAAATTGATATTGATTTGCTATTGAAATGCCGTAGGAATCATGCCCCTCTGCAAGGTCAAAAAGCTACTGTATTAACAGAATGAATCAGTATCATGAAGGCATATTTTTTTACAAACGTATTCTAAATTCTTTAAATGTAATTCACACAAAAAATTCAAGAAAAAAGGTCTACGAGCATGAAATTATGTAAATGTGTTTCAGAAAAGGACATTATTTTGAAAAATCTAATTTAGCTTAACAGAATGCTGTCAGGAACTTTGGTCTACGGTTGTTTTACGAAATTCACAAATTCCAAGTAATCACTGTTCAAAATATCAACCTTTTCTTTATGGTTTAAATTTGGCAGCCTGGAAAATGTCAATAAAAATGGGTCACCAAGCCAGGAAACCACATAATCTCGGTCTGGTTGTGACTCCATTTTTGATGCTGTGGTTTTAAATTAAAGAAAGTGAAATGAGCAAAATGCTTCTCCTTTTCCTCTGCCCGTCTTCTGTTTGTTACAAAGCAGCTTATGGGAGGGCAGTAAATTAATCCTTTTTTATCTACTGCTGGTTTCCAAATGTTCCCCTGAATGGAGACCATTTTACCAGCAGGAAAGTAATATAATGCATAATTAATTTCTAAATGCTGCTGTCGAGTTAGCCAATTTGTCAAGCAACCAAATTAATAGAATTAGTCTTTTTTTTTTGCCTCTCTGGGATGGTCTGAAAGCAATCAATGATGAACTGTGTTCCTTGTGCCTCAAGTGTCAACAATGGGCAGACCGTTCTCTCTCTTCTTTTATTTTTTGTTCACAGATCGATGTTGTAATTTTTTCGCTATTGATGACAATGGGCCTGTAATGTGACAGAATCCCCACTGTGTGTCTTAGACATGACTGCAGTGGCTCGTCATTGATAATTCATAGAGACCTGATTCATTGGTGGCGTCCCTATACTATTTTTATCTGTCCTCGAATGTTATGGCGTTTTCGAGTCCCTGTATCACACTTCCTGCAGCACGTGCCAAGCGCGAAGCTCACAAGGAGGCTGCTTGTTTCTGGATGTATAAAGACGACTCCTCATCAAGGGTACCGGCATTCAAACAACGTTTGCTGGAACACAAAGGGAAAAAAAAGGGAAAAGAAATAACAGCATGAACTATTTTGAAAGCCCGAAGGAAAACTCCAGAAGACATCCTCGCTGTTTTATCCAGCCCTGAAGAATAATAAATGCTTCTGCATTAGTGTTTTTTTTCTTAGAAACTTATAAATTAGTAAATATAACAAGACAAACCATGCTCCCTGAAATGTCAACCTGTCTGCTTCAGTGGCATCCGGAGAGCGGGAAGCCGTGCTCAAGGCAGCCATCATTCTGATTTCTGTCAGTGTCCAGCCTCTCGGGCCGTGTGGTGCCCAGAATCCTTAGGAGGAGAAAATCCTTGGATTGGAAGCTGCTTTGAATTCCTGTTAGCCGTCCGCTAAATTACAACGTCGATATGAACGTCTGCATTCCAAACATCTTCCTCCTGGCTTCTCTGGTGGGGATCAAAACATTTGATCTCTGGCGGACAAGCCGACGGGGGGGGGGCTGGGGACTGATACTTCCGGTGCTAATGAACGAGTAGGGCTTCTTCAAAGAGGGTTTTGGAGGGCTTAACCCAGTCAATGTGAACACAACACGTGCCCACAGCCAACGGCAGTCTTATGTATTGGGGCAGTGTAGGGGCAAGGGAAGAGCACGCTCTGTACACGTTAGACCCCCTGTCTGAGGCTCGACCTTGGCAGTCCCGTCGGTTCCGGGTACGATCTTACCACCGGCCTGCTGATTCCAGCAGCGCGGGCGCTGTTTGTGCCATGTCAGAAAAGGAAAAAAAAAAAAAACGCAGAGGTGAAAAAGCAGTACGCATAAAGCTAAGCACCCCGCGGGGGGCTAATGCGCCTCTGTGAAATCTCAATTATAAATAACTTAATTGCTCACAGCTCCCCGGAGACAGCAATCCATCTCTGTCATCAATCAAGAAGAGGCCCACGTACCGGGGACACTGCTTCGCATTATCTCTTTACATTATGGGGCTTTGTTTACCCACGGTCTTTACAGGACGGGAATCCATTTTCCCTGTTTGACTACGGACCATCTCCTACATCTCGAAAAATCCCTGAGGGAGAGTCACCGTGGTGACCCCTTCTATTGACTTAACTCAAGGAGTCCGCCTGTGGGTCAGATTGTCCACTGTGCAGTTTATGCTGAACAAGAGCAACACGATGTCTGGACACGGCTTCTGGTGGAACTGGATTACTGCAAGAGGCCGAAGCCAAACACCCCCACTACGTCCCATGAGGCAGCCCAAATATACAAAAGGCGATCCTCATCGCGGCTCTTAGCACCGTGTTTCGGCTAAAAACTGGGATAGGGCCGATACATTGATCCTTACTTTATTGGCAGTGACACTTCACGCCGACAGTCTATTTGAGGAAGTCTCGGCGATGGCACAATGCAGGGTGCATGCCGAATGGGGGTTATCTGTGCAGAGATTTAAAATGACTTTGGCTAGAAAATGAATTCAAGCATGAGTTGACAGGAATTACAGGGCCTTGCGTTAAGTGATAATTTGCTACAGGACATTTAACACATACCATAATTCCCAGACGGTGACAGCGGCAACAATTTCTATAAACAGCCACTGAATCAAACACCGAGGGAATCATTACCAGGGTATGCGGGATAACAGCAGTTCCATCTGCAGGAAATAAATATTAAAGCAACAAAAACCAATTAAGAATTTCAGAATGTTCTTTTTGGGGAGTTCTGACAAGAATCTACACCGGGGGATCAACAACATCCCAGGTCCTGCAGAGCTATGGGGCCTGCCTTTGTCATCCTAAAATAACCAACTAATTTAGCCCTGGGAGACCAGGCGAGGTGAGTTAACTATGTAATCAGCTGCAATAATGAATCACTTCTGCCCTGATGAGCAACACGAACTGAGCGGATTGTGGTCCTCTCCAGGACCTGGCGTTTGTGATCCCCTTGTCTAGATCAATCAGCCCGCTGTGGCCTATGGCTCTTGGTGTTTTATTGATTGATCTTTTCAGCTGTGTTGTATTTATCTGTTTTCCAGGCGTCGCTGACCCAAATGTCACTGATTGGGGGCCCCACATGTCTTCATGAATTAGGGCTGATTGGGTCTACGTGTCAGCCACACTGATGGGGGACAGAAGGAAAATCTGTCCTTGACCGACCAGTTCTTTCGTAAGCTCTCAGATCCTCTCCTGTCCGGTTTTCGTTATTATTATTAAAAATTGTTGACCTGGGGTCCCTCAGGTGGATCACATGGTAAAGGCACCTGTTTATAATGCAGCAGTAAGTCTTGCGCTGGGGGTGGGGGGGCAGGGTTCGAGTCCTGGCCACTGCATTGTGGGCAACCCGGTTAAGGTTCATTTGTAGCATTGCTCTCTAGCAGATACTCCTGGACGGCCTGCCGCCCACAATCGTGCGAGGAAATATACACTGACGTCACGTTCCTGGCAACGGCACGGATTAATTACCGATGAAGCTGCAGTGCGGGACGAAGAGAAGGCAAATCATCATGTGTGTTGGAGTCACGTTGACAGCTTCCTCTTCTCGAGTCAGGTTCGAGATGGGGGGGAAAAAAAGGGTAAAGCAAACATACCGCCTCATGGCAGCAGAGAGAGGACGTGGGTCAACAGCAGTGTGTAAGGAAGATGGGGAGAGCTACAGCTCAGTGTCACAGCGCTACTCTTGCCAGAGCAATAGGAATTTCATCTTCGATAAGAATTCCATCTGTGGACTTATCTCATACCACATGGATTGCATTTTCCGTGACCAATAAGGTCTGGAATAGCCTATTGTCGCTCAGAACCAACAAGCCGGCTTTTCCAATGGCCTTCAGGGTGAGGTTTCTTTACAAGTTTACAGCTTTGTGTGGCAGTACCATGGACGTTCAGTACTCAACTGAGCAAACAGTTACACAACTCACGCCCGGTAATAATCTCAATGTTGATGTTATTCTTTATCAAACAGCTCGCTAACTCCTGTTGTGTGTCTAACGGTGGATTAACTCTGAATCAAACCCACAGTTCTTTTGGTGTCATGGGACAAGTTAAAAATGTAAAAATAAATCTGACAATCCTTGGCATTTGTTCCGTGTTTTTTTCCAGCAAATGATCTTTGTAGCCAACAAGACTCCTACACTGTGGGTGTTTACTTGTCAAACACACCAGTCTATATAAAATGTTCAGAGAAATGGTGGTTCATGGAACAGCTGTCAGAAATATGTTTACCCAAGAGACTGAAGCAGTTTTCAGTGGAAATCATAGGTGGAGAAACAACTCTCACCCCAAGCGTTTCGAGCAGCAGGAAAATATATGTAACTTAGATTAGCAGGAATTGCTCTTCCAAATAGTGTTTGACAAACAGACATTTCTCTTGTAATTAGGCTCTTGACTGATATGGGGTTATAATGTAGCTGAGCTAAATACTAAATACACACCAATACACACAGGCTTGAGTGTCAACATGTATATTAATGGATTAGGTTTACCTATTATAATAAACAAAAATGCAGTGTATTACAAATATACAAATCACTACAGGTTTACAGGAGGTTAAATGCTTCATTTCAATTTCTATTTTCTTATGCTTTGTGTAATTTGTAATTTAGCTTGGCTGTATTCTGTGAGTAAATGTCCACATGGTGAGATTTACTTACACAGTAGAGATTATACTCTTCCTTTGTTTGAGATACCGTGTGCAAACGGTACTGTCTCGAAGTATATGACACATGCAAGCCAATTATTTTTTCATATCCAACAGTGCTTCATAAATAACAGACGTGTTGAGGACATTTTCCTGTTTTGAAATATTAAGCACATTAAAACATGAATTAACCCTGGAGTAACAGGATCCGGAGCATTTGACGAAGCACCGCTTTAATTAAATGCCAAAGCTGTGTATGATTTCCCGTGCACTGCTCATTAACCTTAGGGCAGCGAGCGTGTTGGAGAACGTAACCTTTTCATATTTTCTCACAGCGAAACGGATGCGGTGCATGCATTGGTTCCACTTGATCTGATACGGATTGCGTCTGTTCGTCACATGAAGGTGTGTTCAGATGAACCGTTATTCACTCTGAAAAACACTATTGAATGCTCAGCCTTTAGCTACATTAGTGCTACAGCACAAACATTTCCCACCGACTGGCACAACTCACAGTGACTGGATGTTTAATCATTCCATACAGGCAGAAAGCACCCCATTGGCTGATTTTTTTCTTCGTATTGTCCAATATAGTTGGCCCACCTTCCAGGACCCCCGTGGATGTGCAAAAATCACGGATCTCAGGACACTTATATGAAATGATGTCATTTAACCTTGTACATGTTCATAACCTGAAACCCCACCTATATGTACCACTAAGAACTGCTAAAACCCACGTATATCATACAGACTACAGTATTCTGGCAGACACTGTGCACTGGAATTTCAAATGCTCTTTTTCAAGAACACTCTGGATTTTTAAAAAATATTTTCTAGCTGTGGTTGCTCAAAGCCGTGGTTGCCAATCAAGTAGAAGCGAACATTTGAATCACAAAGCTTTCACTACGAGGCTTCCGCTCTGCACCATTCACACTGATATTTCAGAAACACTGCCGATTTACTGCTCTCTTCACCCCCGTTAGCTGGATGTAAAAACCATTCAAGTGTAGCTTCAGGCTATTAAATCAGCTGTTATCATTTGGTGGTGACATCAAAAGCTTCATACGGATAGCGGTTATAAGGAGTGCAATTGGGGGTTGGGAACATACGAACTGGCAACCAATCATAAGGCCATGCACACTCTTGACACGGTATCTTGAATAGGTTCCAGTTTTAGGTGCAATCAGTTTTCAAAATCAGAATTTTAACACAGTGTGCGCGCTGTGAGACACCGACACAGAGGACTGAAAGCTCTTTTATGTGATACATGTTTATGGTTCCTTCAACGCCCCAACATACCTACAGACTGCACTCACATGTGTTATATCCATCCAAACATGAAATATATCCACTTACAAAGCTAGGGCAATTTAAGTTGAGTAACGCTCATGTCAAGCCGTTTACAGATTTTTTTTTTTTTAATGTCAGTAGTGATAACATAACTCCATTTAACAAAGATCACAAGTGCATTATTGCCAACTTTTGATGCCAGGGGGTCCGTCAAACTGACTCTCTGCTTGACAAGTCCACAATTGAAAGAGCCCCCACAGAGCTGAAAGGGATGATTTTTAGAGAGAGCGCGACTACCCCAGATGGTATCATGGTGCTCCCACCATCAGTAGATTACTGGCTATGGAACTGCACCGTGGGAGCCATTGACAGACAGGGGCCTCGCTTGTCCCTCAGAGCCATCCGAACGCACTGCGGATCCACCCTGTTCACCTTCCAGGCATAACTTTGACTAATGCGTTCCCACTCAATTACCTGCCTCAAGCGGCGTCCGACTCGACAGGAGCCTCCAGCTGCGCGTATTGATCTCCCCCGCGTCCTCTGCGACCGCGGCGAATGGGAAAGGCTTCCCGTGTTTTCGCCGTGCGACGCAGATATGGATGTCCCCGCCCCCCCCACACCTCCCTCCCCGCCCCTCCCCTCTCTGCCCACTGCCAAACAGCTCCTATGTTTCAGCTCTCTCTCCTTACAGCAAGGAGCTGCCATCTGAAAAAGGCCTCCCCGGGGGATTCCGCAGCCCAGCGGTTCCGGAATATTCCTCAGGCAGACCGCACCTCTGCAGCAGTAGCGGAGGCGACAGCTCGGGCTCTGCTGAGTTGGACAGGGTGAAAAGCCATTTGTATGATAAACCTCAGGCTCAAACGAAGCTCAGTTCTGACCTGAAAATGGGAGAGACTTGTACACTTCCTTGGACTGTTACATCAAAAACTGTTATCTAATTAGGCTACAAAATCAGAAGATCAGACGAAAAGTTGTGTTCGTACCAGTGTCACAGTTTATCATAGCAGCGATCTCCTGTGGACGTACCGTGGACCTGTCACAAGTGGCATGATGAATGACGTATAATACTTTAGCTATATATATTAGACTTATATTTCAATTTATATTGTTTTAAAACACAGGTAAAATGTTTTTTTAGTCAAAGACAATGTTTTACATCCTGCATTTTAAGTTAGAGAAGGAACACAAAACAATTTAAATTAGTGGGAAACCGTTGCTTTCATTTCTGTTTCCCACTGTTTTCTCAAAGTGAGGAAGTGCGTTTTTTTTGCTCGACTCAGTAGGAGAATCTTGTTTTCTGCTTCACATGTAATGCTATAATCTTGATCGTTACGGAAACATCAAAGTATAAAGAAACCGTACAAATAGCACAACAGCGCACACTGTGAACAGTACCTCTTGGGTTGCAAGAAAAAATATCGGAACTAAAATGAAACTGAATTTAGCATGATATTTGCTAGACCGTTTCATATCAAGATGCAGTGACTTGCATACGAATCGCATTATCGGGTTTTGGGAGTTGACGGAGATTCTCTTCAAATTGCTATTTGTTTGAAAAACATTTTGTGATTACTTGCATACCATTCATTATCTCTTATCATAAGTTGTTCAACCCAGGTTTTTTTACTGTGTTATTTGTCCGTACAATGTGTACATTCAGTAGCACACCTGCCATGGGAATCAGATGGTGGGTTTATTTTCGTATCTCGAGATGCTCTTCAAATTTTCCTGCCTTCAACATGCAGGCTTCACACCTGTGTCTCAGACAGCTGGCAGCTATTCATCTATGACCTTCCATACATCCAGTCCTCCCAACCAGAGCGAAATCTCTTCCCACCTGTGGCGCATTAGCTAATTTTACTTTATCTTTTTTTTAATCTATACAGTATTAAGCAACATACTTTCATACCTGACCACTCTCAAAGAATCTGACCTTTATTTTTGTCCTCAAACAGTAAACATAACATTCTCTAAGGTAACATTATGCATTTTTAATCGTCTTCCATTTGAGTCTGCTAATATGAGTGTCACAGCACCTTGTATTGATTATTATTAACAAATCGATCTGTTCTCTAGATCACTTATATTGCAAAAACTAAGAGCTAAACTCGAGTGAAAATTTGCTCCTGTTTAAGGTACAGTGTGATTTAATGTGCAACACGGGTTAAGAGCACAACATGAAATGATTAACAAATAAACAAATGCACTGGGCTTTCTTACTATATAGCTATAACTTCAGACCAATTAAATACCTACTGCAAGTCTGAATATACAGAATTTTGCTTTAATGAACTGTCACTGCAAGTTGCATGTAGCCTCAAAGATTTCCAAGCCGATGTGGGTTCCGTGAGCATGCAACTCAGCGGTATCGATTAGTGCCCAGAGCACAACAAAACAGTGCCGGGCTGCTGTGACTCCATACTGACAGGCAAACCAACAACCGATCAATGGTGTGCGACTGCAGCCGCACACTGATAGCACACTGTCAGGCCCTCATCGGCTATAGCTACCTGAACTCAGAATGGTATTGTGCGGGCTCATCCAATATAGGTGGTGTTTTGCAAGGGTACTGTCTACAGAGCACTCACCCAAGCACTGACCGTTTACACTCTGGCCATTAGCATGGAGAGCCGGTTGCGCACCCAACGTTAAGTGAATTGCCGCGTTATGATAAACCTTTCTTTGTTGTATGGATTATACCTCCGTGGCGCAGTTGGGCAACATGCATTTTGATGGCACCCGACTGTCAGCTGACCCAGATTTGTCACAAGCAATACGTGGGTTCCTCCGTGTGACCCGCCCACTCCTCCTCCTTTCCCATAAGCCACCTGATTCTACGTTCTGTTGTGACAGTACAGGAGAAATAAATTATAACAGTCTTATTTGGAGAAAAACAGCAATTTTGTGGAAAATTAAGAGATACATGAAGGGCCCGGTTCACCACTGTGAAGCCTTGTCTTCCGCAAGACTATGAGCGCTGAAGCTTGGTCCCCCACAGTACTCGCTTAGAGAAGAGTAAACGCTGCAAGTTAGCAAAGCACCGCCGGCTTGCCACTGGAGGAGTTGTTTATTCACTCACAATACGAGGATATATTACAATGCCAGACTGTCACACTGTAGGCTGTTTAGACTAGCACAAAGGTTGAGGAGGGGAGTTTTATTCCCGGTAGTGATCGCTAAACAACAACTAAGAAGGAAACAAATCTCCAAGACTGCAGGAAGCAGAATTATGCTGGCACTCCCTTTTCACAGTCAATGTATATCGTATAATATTCTGAGTTATGTTTGTTGTCAGTGCAGACGTAGCTTCTGCAAACTACTGGGATCGAGACTTCCAGACTGTGTGTGGTGTCAGCTGAATGCATAAAAACAAATGAGGCCAATTTCTCCTTTATTTGTTGACTTATTTTAATTCACATGAGAAAAAAAAATTCTTTGATCTCACATATAGTGGTACGACATCATAATACTATTTATGACAAACATTATTTAGGTATGATAGAGTGTGTTTTCTTGACTTTTTAGAGAAGTATTCCTCCAGATAAGAACTGAAGCACTTGTAGATGGCTAGTTAGTCTCTGGATCTATGCATGCTTAAGCACTAGGGATCTAATGTCGTGATGAACTTAGCAGCAGGGAGGTGACGCTGCAGACGACTGGAGCCAGACCCGTATCCCACATTGGGCAAGGATGCTAATGACCAGAACGGGGGCCATAACGGAAGTGTCGATAAAAGCATTCCGCTGCTGGCAGGAAAAGGTTTCAGAGATTCATTCAGAATGACCTTCCTCTGCCTTCATTTCTTAATTGGCTTTCTGAGAGTCGCAGGGCCGGACGCCGGAGAGCGTGGCAAGATGCCCGCGATGTGCTAATTGAGGTGATCATACCTTTGCAGGGATGACCAAACGGAACGGTGATTTGCACGACGGTGGTTAGCAAAGTTTGCCTGAAGAGGGAACGCCTCCTTCTCCTGCAAATAACTACATGCCATCACTTGGTCGACTCGTTCAGATGGATGCACTGCGGTAAAGACGGCGTTTCTTTAACTCAGCTTCCTCTCAACGTCACCCTCAGCTAAAGAATGGATGAATAGATCAGAAAACTAAAGCTAAATTATCACTTTTCAAGGGTGCATTATCAACGTTCAAAGGCACATTCTCGCTTCGTCGTTTCTTGAATGAGACATTTACCCGAATGGTAAATCAAAAGGGGTTTTTCGGAGCTGCGCTGTCAATGATTCGGTCACTTAAAAAGACGGCCCAGAAAAATGCGTGTCAAATCAGCAACAATAACACCATGACAACTCTATTATGGACTGCGCATATTCAAAATTTATAAATTCTCTTTCTCCCTGGATGAGGATTTTTGCCTTTATTGTGCCATAGGATTTCTTCATTATCATTATCTGCTTTTTTCTGTCAACAAAATTGTAACGGGTATGCTTTCCACACATGGAATTCCCATGTGGTAAAGTAAAATGAAAATCAATGTATTGAATTTTTAACCAATTACAATCCCCTGTTTTCTTGTTCTCCCAATTATGTGTTGTTTATGTGTATGCCCACCCCACTGCCATAATGTGCTCTAACAATGGGACAGAACATAACAGCATGGGGGACTTCCCTACTATGGCCCATGGCTAAGTACTGTCACTGCATTAAGAAAGTATGGTGGCATTCTAGTGTAATGGTCAGGGAAGTGGTTTTGCAGATCAACAGTCATGGGTTCAATTCTCAGGTAGAAATTTTAGTTTTTCTACGATGTCAGCGACGTCACTGTAAATTCCACAAAATTTCACTAGAATTGCATCAGCTAAATGATTCATTTGTAAACATCAACATTTATATTTTTGTTTTTAATCCTTTTATTAATTGATGGATAAATGTACTTTGTCACAGTCCTGCTTTGTGGAAATGCTGTAATAAATTTAACCGTATTTCCACACACCGGTATCATACACACTTTCTTGGCAGCCATATGCAGAGCTGAATTTCAGTCTGATGAAATCAGCAAACACTAACTTTAGTACCTAGTTTTTTTTCCCCCCCAAACACAGCTGAAAAATAAAATACCACAACGTAGCGACATGCACTTAAAAAACAAAATGGAATGCTGCCTTTTCACACAGAAAATTATTCAAACCGTCAAAATATGAATTACAAAGTACACATAAGTAATTAGAATAACAAAACAAGATTAATGTAGTCCTATTTGAGGCAGTTTTGTTGCTGACAGTAAACAGGCCCGGTCTATCAATATAACATGTTGACAGTTAAATTTCGAGACAGATTTAGTCATGTGTAATTTTTATTTTTGTGGAAAGCCACAGTGCCATATCTTCACAGAGACTCGTAAGTCTTGAGCCGCCATCAGAAACTGTCAGTCAAAACCATTACTGGCAGAGAATCGTCGAGCATCACGGACTCTTTTTATATCTCTTTGGGCCTTGAAGTGCTAATACATGAGACCATTTCAAAATTATTATGCTATAATCCATTCTATGACCTACAGTATACTCTCAACTACACCACATTCTTCACTGACTATCATGTTTATATGGGCATCTCGTCCTGAAGATATTACCTGAGACCATACTGAATGGCCCATTTGAGTTCTTGTCATTCTTTTTATTTTTTTTTTTTTGAAAAACCTTGCTTTCATAAAGACTGCACATAGCTCTGCGAGCTTTCCCGCCGGTGTGACGAAAGAGGGATTTATTTGTTCTGTAACACAGTGACTTCTGACGATTCTGCCATTGCTGGATTGTTTATAGGTTATTTAAAAGAGATACACCTTGTGACTAACCTTCACTGACACACAAAAGGATTTAACGCACTAAGGGTGGTGGTGGGGGTGTTGAGTCAAAAACAAGCCGACGACAACGCGCCCGGCTTCACGTCCGTAGGACAAAAGGTTGAACCAACTCCGGGAAATGAAAGAGAGACCTCCGCAGAATCGGCTCCGTTCTTTTGTCTTACACCTGGTTCTCGGGAACACTTCAGAGAGCCGCGACGGCGCAGCTGCTTAAGATTGAGAACAATTAGTGTCAATCCGCATTTCACAATCTCCCTGGTCTCACAAGGGGTATTATTACATAGCAATTTAGCACTCGGGAGATAAACAAGGATAAATTCCACTCGAAATATCATTATGAAAACAATGGCAAACAAGAAAGCCAAATTGCATAGGCACATGGTCTCTTTCTTCAGTGTAATTAATGTTCCCATGCAGTGCGAATTGGGAGGACTAAAAGTGATGTCGGGAAGAAAAACAATTTGAAATGGAATAATATAACTGGAACAATAGGCATAATAGGAATGACACTGTGAGAGGAGTCACTCAGTGTTTTTCTGTTTGTTTTCTGGCAGCGGAAAAGTACATTATCATCTCTCAGTTTAACTTAAAATTATTCTAAATTAATAATGGGATTATGAACAATATACCCTAGGTATTTTTCCACATAATATGTCCTTGTGGACTTCGTATTCTTTTTGTACTTCTTCACAAAATAACTGATGCAAGATACAAACATGGGCTTTGCGAACAATCTGCATTAGTAAATAGGTCGGCACAAATGAGAAATTTAATAACTAAAAGCACAATTTAAACAAATTTACTACGACATTTAAAAAAAAAAAAAAAACTGCTTACAAAATATGCGTTTTGATATACTGCAGTCAGGTCTTTTGACACTTAACGAATTCCACACAATAACAAAACAGGCAACTTTGAGGACATCAGTTTGCATGGCGTGCTTTCCTAAGTGGTTTCCTTGGAGACGGCGCTCGTCTGGTTCTGCAATACCATAACATGACCTGAGCATGACTCTTGCAACAAAGCCCTATAATATGCTTACATTCGGATATGACATTTCCCCGCAGTGTTCCTATCCTTTGATGAAAGATGATTTGCCCTGCATATTTCCACAGCCGTTTTCTACATGCCCTGTGAACTTTGAACTGCCATTTTTAGACTACTCAACTAATCAGATTTTTAGAGAATAACACTGAAACACTATGACTCCTCTTAGCTTCAATGTAAAAACAGTACAGTGAGGTAATTGTAACTGAATAAGGAACTAGCACAAGGTATACATGGCCTATGCTAAGATAGCTCCTTCTTTTGTTCCACCATGGGCAAATATCGATACGGCTCCTTAGCAAAGAGATTAAATAAATCATACGGTTAACCTTTCTGTTAGACTGGCCCTGGCAGATCTTGGTTCAGGTGAAATAGTGCAAACTCTTGTCTATTACAGTGAAATCACATCTCCATTTGAGTTCACGTACAGGTCTTTAAAGCATCAGGCCGGAACCGCATGATGTATGGTACCATCACAGGAAATCATCAAAGCTTCACGGGTCAGCGGGAATGAACCGAAAGGAAGGCGACGCCAGGCTAATGCTCCGTAATGCGATTTGGTCGCATTTCTTCATCCTTAAGGCATGGATATGATGACGGATCGGGAGAGGTTCCTAACGGAGCACGATCATTAGCATCACTCTGTCGGCTTGCCCCCATGCATAATCACTGTCGCTCCTTCACGTCCGACACAAAGCCACATGCACCGATTAGGCCGACAGAAACATTTTGACACGTCGCATTAAAAAAATTGCAATGATCACCCCACCAATCGATTAATAATCATTTTCAAAAGAAAATAAGAATTTGATGCGGATGTAATTCAACTCCAATTTTACCTAATCTAATTTGAGTCAAATGCTGCATTATCTTCCTTGTAAATCTGGCGCTGGCAAAAAAAAAGAGTTCTATTTTTAAGGTGTTTGTGAGTAGCACTGACTTCTGAAATCTCAGATTATCTGTTATGAAACAGAAAAAAAATCTGACAGACGAATGTCAGAAAAGTTAATATTCACCCCCACATGGAAATGCCTTCCCTTACAAAGGCAAAGTGAAGCCACACACTAAAAGCTGAACGCTGCATATATGCACCATACACACATTGTTCCTTAGCATACTCATGAATGACGTTGCTAAAAAGTATGCCAGTCTTTACCTGCTCCATCTGTTTAATAAGGTAAGATAAAATTTGAGTAGAATTACAGCCATACTGTATTTTTTTTTTGGCTTCTTTAAATGTTTTGTTCATAGTTCAGGACTGTGTAATGTATATGTACTTATGTTATATTATATAGTCACTCTTCCCTTGTTGTCAGTCCACCCTCAAATTTACAAAAAAATTGAAATAGAAAAACAGCATGGTAGTCCTTAGTCATAAAAAATGTTTCCCTATGGCTGACAGAATTGTCTTCCTTCTCATCTAAAGTTATTGAACATATTAGAGGGTAACTAGAAGCACTGAAAAAGGAATGGGTTAAAACTGACTCTTCACTTTAAATCAAAGAAATGCTCATAGCCAATACAGAAACAGATAGTGTTGGAATTCAGGGACGAGTCAGAAAAGTAAAACCCCAGTATTTGCTCAGTCACGTAACGAACAGGTTATGTTTGTCACAGCAGTAACATACACAAAAATGAATGTCATGGCCCATGGGAAATCATTTTCAAAGGATGTTGGAAGGACTGCTCCAACCAAAATATTTCTACTTTTTACCGGCATGTGAATTGTGGGACTTGGGGCATCGTGCAAAACCATTTTGAAACTGCAGTGTGACATAAACAAATACGAACATTATGATGAGCCAAATAACCATGCAGGAAACAAGAGCAGAGGGGTCATAAAAGGAGAGTGGAAACAAACACCTTATTTCACCCATAAAGAGTACACGGAAAAAGATAATATCCACAGCTTAGAATGTGTGGAATGTCTACCTTTTACCCCCTCTGGGCTTCAGAGAATAGCTCCTCCCATAGAGATCAAAATTAAATTGCCGTTTTGTCAAGAACTTTAATTTGTCTTCAATCGAAAGACTCATTAAACCCAGAGGCAGACATTTCTGGATTCAAACAGGAAAAAAGGGAACCATGTGGGTTTTACCTTATCCAAAAAATGAAATGAAAAATGCCTGTCACCACAACAAAAAGCTGATTTTAATAATCACCCATCAGACTAAGTAGAAAATCTTCATCTGGCCTCATTTAAACCCCAAAAACCAAATTATAGCTCCATGGAAGAGACTCTCTCCCACCTCCTACTTCATATGCGCATGCGCGTGCGCACACACACACACACACACACACACACTGGATGCATCCATACACAGACACATGTTTGCATGCACACAAAATGCACCCACACAGTGAATGTGACACTGATCTTTATATTCTGTTCCTTGTACATCACAGAAGACTTATTCTATAACAAAACATCTTCAGTTATAGTTGTAAAATACAACCTGCAACTGTTATCATACAGATATATTGGTGTCATGTCTCTAATTGTTAATTTACATGCATTTAAATCCACAAAGTAATATATTCGATTTACTGTGATCACGTATCACAATAAAATCTCACCTACTGCAATATTTACAAAAATAGAACACAATTAAATTCATTTTGAATCATGTGATGAATAAATTGCATGAATATGAATCACAGCAGAGTACTCTTGACAGATGTCTTGTGTGTTGGAAAACATGATTACAGAAACCTTCTCAGTGAAATTTACAATTGGGCTCATATGTACACTGTCAGTGTTAAATTAACACATTTGACAGTGTTAAAGTGCTTCTTCAGCCCCTCTCAGTACAGCTGGTCTGACAATCACTGGATCAATTGCACAATGACATCCAGACGAAGCTAACTGACAGAGCAGCTAATCATTAAAACGCTAATCAAAAGGACGCACACAGTTCACCCTTACCTCCCAACCCTTCCCATTCTCATACTTCACTCACTAATAAACATCCTTTGATAAGTACTTGTAAGGCTACGGCAGAGAACACCATATTGCTTTGCTTATTACTACATTAAACTGAATTAGTGTTTCAAATTAAAATGGCAGAACAATTAGGATAACCATTACATTTGTTTTAGCATGCATGTCCTTATTCTGCCTTGCCCTCTAATGGGCTTTCTGGGAAATGCTGTTTTTAAGGAAGCTGTTCCACGGCACCTTTTCTCACTTCCTGTTTCTTTCTTCCTTTTTATCCACTTCCTGGTTCATGTCCATGTGCCGATGCTCAACTACAGCTTAGCTGCTCAATGTTTTTGGTAGTTTACTTCCAGTTAGGCATCAAAAAGTAGTTACACCACATTGTGTCTGAACCGTGTTTTATTAATCATGGGTAAATCTACTCTGTTCTAACTTTTTAACTTTCCTCTTTCCTTACTATACAGTGTAAAAATATGAATTCAGACTTGGGAGACCAGTGTACAGTAATGGTACTGAATGAGAAGCATTTTAAAGTACTTCCCTGTGCATAAAACACCACAAATGCTCACAGCAGTTTCGCAGCCAGCAAGCAGAAATTCTTTATCTGAATACTTCTCAATAATGAGGATACAGACTTGTGGAAACACTCTGGGGAGGTATTGCAGTAGCGCAGCAAACAATAAAACATGGCAGCTCCGATTCTCATCATGATTTCTATCAGTGTAAACATATTGGGGGGGGGGGTGTCTGGTGGATACAGAGGAATTGATCTTCAGAACTGCTGAACAACTGTATCTCTTCCCAGCATTCAGTGGGCAAGCTCAATTCAGCGGGCACCTTTCTGTGCCTTTGTGACGGGCGACGGTTCCCAATGCACTTTTCACGCTTCCTTCAATTGAAAACAATTTCTGCTTACTTCACAACTGATAAATTAGACTTTATCTCATTATCTGGTCTACTGCATATCAAAGTGCGGAATGCTTGACTTGCTATATATGCAGCATCACATGACATCACTCCATTCAAAAATGTAATTTAGAATAAACACCAGCTCAGCATATGATGTTTATATATATGCGTGACATGTAAAACATACTCTTCTGCATACACACACACACACTCACACAGATATAGACAGATGCTGAGCTGGTGATAATTCCGATTTACATCACATTTTTTAACAGAATGATTCTGTTCAGGGTGAAGCATTGTTAGGCTTGGCAATTATACCTCGAGAGGAGAAGAGATTTAGATGTGAAATCGAAATCTCCAGATCTATGGGAGGTAGGCAACTAGTTATCGACAGTTGTCCTTTTTCTCCCCCCTCCAGCCTGGAGTTGTTATATCGGGTGTCTCCCCCCCATCGAAGCGTACTTGTGCATTTAGCACATCGGCACTCTGTGCTAACGATTCGGGAGGTCGCTCGATAGCACGGGTAACCCATCAATCACTGCCGGGGGGGTCACAGTCTGTGCACATGGGCGGGGACTGCCCCAGGCCACTTCCCCACCAGCTCGCACACAATAAATATGACTCTGTAACATTATTTCAGCGAGTCCGACATAATTCAGCTGCCAGTAAAGACAATTATACAATCAGCTACACACATATAAACCTTTTCCTATGGTTATCCCATTGTTTTCAGCTCATGGTCAAAACCCTTCAAACAATGGCAATCTATAATATGAAACAGCCATATAAAAAATACGAATACAGATTAAAAACTGCAAAATCACTACCCCGTCATGCACACACATCATTTGTTTGCATCTGGACTGCACCATCAGACGTTTGACACTGGACTGTGCCATTACCTGACTGAGATGGTGGTCTGGGCTGTGACATCATAGTTATAAGTGTGGACCATTAGCCAATAGCCACTCACCATTAGCTTGCTGAAACAAGGGGTGTGGCCAAGTTTACCTCTGCAGGAACTAGCGCAGGTTGCCATTTTTGCTTAATGAAAGGGGTACCTCTCCTCTGAGAGTCCTCAGCTGTTCTATATTGGCTTCCAGTTTGTAATACAGTGACTCTCACAGGGGTTTGCATCACAGGGCAAGACACAATCAGTTGTAGAACTCCCAGTGGAGGAGAAAAAATTAGGTGAAGGTATACATGACATGGTTTTTGATACACTGGACCCATTTTGGAGCCACACTAAGCCTGACTATGCAGATTTGTTCCTGAATCCCATCAATACTTTCCTAGCTTGCATTTGTTCGCTGGTACATTTAATGCGCCGGGGAAAAGGCATAGGCCAGTATCCACAAGGTTGTGTGTTGCTTGTTATAATACAAATGTACTGAAAGGATTGGTAGCAGATAGTTACATTGTATAACCTTCATCTTTCTATATTACAACAAAAATTCATAACAACTACCTTTCAGCATTGGTGTCTATGCGTATTTCCTCCCACTCAAGTTTTTTATACGCACTTCTCTCAAGAGGGAATGCATAAGAATGTTTTAGGATAGATATCAGTGTATGAGCCCACATTCATGTTATATTTTCTGACATATCTAAAAAAAATTCTGGCTAACTGAGCAGCTGGTTCTAGATTAAATTGTACCAAAGCAGAATTAACAAAACTTTATTACAAAATGAAGGCACAGCTACATCTCGTCTGGCTTTTTGAGTTCAGCGCGATTCGGATGGTGGGTGGAAGAGCGTGTGGGAGGCAATGTGTAGCAGTCAGCAGCTTCCTTTTCATGTCTTTTGTGCTAACTGACATCAGGGCCACAAATGCAGAACCATTTTTAAAAAAATTTTTTTGCCGTTGAACGGCTAGTTCAAATCGCCCCTCATCAATATGCTCCGAGTTTCATTGTTCTGACAACTTAGTTTAATGACTTGGTTCATGGCCAGTCAGACGGTGTGGCTCCACTTAGCCCTGTCAGTAATGGACTCTGATATGGCCATTTCTTCCCTCTGTCATATTCCCCGTGCTCTGTCATCCTTCATACCTGTGAAGTCATTATCAGAGGGCGAACGGACAGGTTTTGGAGGAACCGGGACAAAAAAAAAGTGACAAATGATTGCAGGGGGGCCACACCGAGACGGCCACTTTATTTGCGAACGATATTTTAAGTCCGTATTTTGGGTTTAAAGGCATGCGGCGGAAAATCTTTAAGTCGAAAACGTCGAGGACGGTACAATGGAGGCGTGATGTATTCACTATGCCTGTTAGTTTGACTAAGCTTTTCTCCGTTTGTCCTTCTCTAAAGATGTTACAAGTTACTTTCTGTCTATTGTCCACTTCACGATTATCTATTTTTCTGAACAATCAGGCAAGGCTGCTCGAGCCTTGGTAAGCACGGAGGCAAAGCCAGAGAGAAATTGAATGGTGCAGAGGGGAGAAAAAAAAACCACACAGCGCAAAATACATCATTCAGGGTTGAACCTATTGTCTGTTAAAGTACTGCATCTATCTCATAGGATATATTTTCACCTTTTGGAAAATGGGCTTCGCAATTCGTCCCGTCCAGACAATTCCAATTCACAGCTCACTTTGTCCTCTACCTTTAGGGTCTATATTCCATCCACTGTTGCTTTTTTAGCACCAGATTACCTGCTAATGGTCATAGTGAAGATAAACCTCTTTGGTAGGGGGAAACTAAATCAGTTCGTTCTGCTGAAGTCACAAAAAATAGGATAACAGGAAAGAGGTGTTGCCCACCCTTCACTTTTTTTCTGCTCCCTGGGGTTTTTTTTTGAATGCCCTTGAATATAACTAGAGAACTCAGCAGGATGTAAATCTGAAACACACTTCTGCACCGGCCCAAAGTCACAAAACAAATATAATCCATAAGGGAACATGAGGGAAATGAAGTCTTATTTTCAGGGTGAAATAAACTTTTTATAAGACAGAGACAAGTCTGTAGGGCTACCAGACCATTTCTCCCCGAAAATAAGTAAAGAAGGGGCCAGGGAAATGGTCAAATAATGCAAAATAACAATACCCCAGAGAGTATGACATTAGTAACATGAATTGAATTCATTTCTTTACACAAACGTGTAAGTGATTACTTTATTTCTCTTGGTAAACTTACATTACATTGCCTTCAAACATGAAATGTATGACAATCAATTTCAGTAGACAGAGTCCTACCACCCCACCCACTGTAACACAGAAGCCAGCCATGGAAACTAATTATTTTTCACACACTAGATACACATTGGCCTGACACAAGTGATAATGTCAATGTCTCCCCATTCTCTCGAGCGGAGAGAAAAAGTCAAACTCGATTCAATATTTGTGGTTAATAACTATTCCATTAGATGTTCAGGGGTTAACCTGGAATGCAATGCAATGCTCATATTAAACATGTATTATATATGGACTTCAGCACATATATGAATCTGTAAATATGATTAATTAAAAGGGCAAACAACCACCAAGTGACAAGTGACGCAAGAATGGCATGTGCTGGACAGAATCGACAGAATCTTCCAGCGATTTCCTGCTATGACAAAGTTTGTTTTGCTGCGTTTTCTACCCAGCTGCTGCAATGCAGAAAAAAAAACATATTTAATTACCTCAGCATAATCCATATCAATGCAAATTACAGGTAGACTTCCCTCCCTTACAAATTAAACAAGGACATAGCCTGATTTAATTGTGCCGCGGGTCCGCGGCCCAGCCGAATCAGAATTTGTCAATAGCGCACAGCCTGCTGCTGTAATAACCTGACACGCTTAAATTTCTAATTCGCCAGAGCAGTCAGGCGACAAGGGCAGTGTCCGCCGTGTCTGCTGACCATGGCAAATTAAACAGGATGGTTAAGATTGATCTTTGAGAATTCACTGTTGCTGTCATAATAATAATAACAATAATAATGCAAAACATCTTATCACATGACAGGGAGGTCTGGAACTGGAAGCACAAAAATTAGCAACCTGTTGTGAGACCCAAACCTTGCGGAGCATTCCGACAAATGTTTATTGAAAACATTTTTAGCGGGGTGAGGCGCCACCTCAGAAAGCGGCGACCCGGATCATCAACAACAGTTCTTCATCTCTCCTCCTAAAAAGACAGGCGTGAGCGTGATGGGGTGTGGCTCGGCCCGCGGCTAACCGGAATGACCTCGATGAGCCAGCGTTCCCTTCCCAGCGACGCTCGTGCGTACGAGGATGCAGCACTTCGTTACGTCGAACCGACAGCGCCCGCGCCCCAGCCGACGCCGTTAATTGGAGGAGTGATTTACATTCGGACAGGTAACAAATTGTTACAAATTGCATGTTACATTTTTTGCACATAATGCAAACAGGCACACCGTTCAAACAAATTGGACACAATTTGCTGATAACCAGAAATAGTTTAATTCTCTCTGGGACCGGACTTTGTGAAGGAGTGCCCCAATTACTATAACTGACACCAAAGGAAGTGAATGAACCAATGAGATGATGCTGATTCAGTGTAACAGGTGCGGTTAATGAAGCACCAGCAAAGCCAGCTCTTTCCCTTATGGCGATGCCCTGGTTTCACATTAGCGCCACGAAGAAAAGGGGTTTTGAAATCCACCTCACTCTAAAACCAAATGTTGCTGAAAAATATCCTTGACTGTTTTAATCAGGAAAAAAAAAACGTGTATAATCAATCGACCTCATATATGTAATAGGATTAATTTCGCCAACAGCAAATATTGGACTTAGGACTATTTTAAAATGTTATTTATGATACATTCATGACTTTACCAAGAAATGTGCTTCTGGCCTGACAGGTTTCTGAGGGCTTTACTTACATACATATAGGCTAATGTACAAGCGCTGTACCTTAACCCCTGCGCAGCACCTTTAGATGAAGATGCAGTACTACAGAGAGCATTTTCGAGCACAAACATCTCACTGATTGTTCAGAAATATGTCCAGAATTTGGCTACTTAGCTACCAAGGTATTTACCTTTTTTGATGCACTGATTGGCGCTCTTGCTATGCTGATCATAAAGTTTAACATCAGCTTTAACAACTACCAAGTTAAGCTGTACAAATAACAGGTCAGAGAATACCTTGAGCTCCTATAAGCATAAGTTAACTGAGGTGAGGTATTTGTGATGGGCCATTTGCACTAAATCAGTGGGACTGGTACCAGTTACATTATGGCCTGGGAGGTCAGGACAGGGGAATTCAAAGAACAATTACTTTCATTTCATATAACAATGTTTCTCTCTAATAATACATTTGTTAATAATAATAATGATAATACATTTGTTAAAATACATATTAAATCAGTTCATTCATTCATCCATCCATCCATCCCCAAGGGGCAGGGATATGGGATATGTCGGCTTAAGTGCCCAATGGCAACCGCAGTGACCATATGACAGCCACCAGCTGGTTGAGCATTGAGGACTGGTGGCAGCTGCACCTCCTCAACAGTGGTACAGTCTACACTACAGAACCTCCTCAACAGCGGTACAGCCTGCACTGCTGGACGTCAGTGATGGAAGTATAGCCTGTACTGGACATGCTAGCTGGGTTGCCAGACATGCCATATTCCTTCAGCTGTGAATGCATGGAGGTCTGCTTTCATCTTTGTTTCATGATTGATTAATATTTGAGCATTTATGCACATAACTGTAAAAAAAATTTGGTGTAAACGCAGCTCTTTAAGCCCTGCCTCCGTGCTGCCGCCCCAGCCCCCCCCCCCCCGAGCTCTCGTTACAGTCTCGTTCCCCTACTCAGCCCCCAGAGACACTACAATGTATACGCCACAGTACCGTTTACAATGAGTCATAAGAAGATAATCAGCCATTTTATTTTGTTTAAGCTTCGGCTTGTGAAATCTCCTCTAACATGGTAAGCCCTGAGAAGCGCATAGCTTCGGGCCCCTTTGTATAATCTCTGTTTGAGAACGCAAAGCTAAACAGAGCACAGATGTCAGCCAGGGAGGGTATCACAGAGGCATGGGTGATACCAGCCACGAAGTCTTTTGTGTGTAAACAGACGAGATCAACTCCATAACTCACTCAGGATGGCCCGTCCTATAAAATGTCCACCAGGCCTATTAGCTGCATTACCTTTCATTTAAACGCAATTCCCATGGCGACTTTATGACCACATTAAAACTGACAATGTATCTTTTCGACAGATGTTCACAATTGGCAGGCAAAATCCATTCATCACAGTCATTTAATTTAAAATGGGGGATATACGGGGTAATTAATTAATCGGAAAGGCCGTATCAATATTGATTTCTTTTCTCTCTCAAAAGCCACTGTGCTTTGAGGGATTAAACCTATGAAGTCTAAATTGCACTCCTGCCTATTATCATAGAGTATTAATGTCGGTGAGAGTTTTCAGAACTGTAATTGCATTCAAAGACATGCGTTAAAATGTCTCGGGAAGACTAATTTATCAAGGACACTTTTTTTGTGCATCTTTTAACTTCAACATAAATCTGCGAATTACTGAAAGCCATATTCATAGGCCATTCAACTGCGTCCATCATATCTGTGTAAAAATGAGTCCATGCTATTAACAAATGAGTTTTGTCAGCAGAGGGCAAAGGGAACATTAATGCCTGTGATTAGACGGAATTATTTCTGAAAATCACTCATACGGTGGATACGTTTCGGCTATGTGACTCCAAACTAAAGGAGCAAATCTGGATGCTCTTTTATGATATGAATTTAAGACGGCTATTTTTGAACTCCCTGTCCCGGTAAGGCCATTTCTCCTTTTTGCACAGGTTCGGTTGTCACTCTTTTATTTATTGCACAATAGCGTGCTGGAATTGATTGCTCTTGGTTAGGCAGAGTTAGGGCTTTTGCTACCTGGCAGCGGGTGATGGATGTGGCCAGTCCATTTCGATTGCGCATCGATTGCTCCGAAATCGCTTAGTGCTGTCTAGAGATCATATTACTTATTTCTCAAGAACAGTCATCACCTCCACTGCCAGCTAATGTTGCCCATGAGGCAGTCTCAAATCTTCCACAAAATGCTCTCAATCTTTGTGATCTGTCAAAATGAGTCAGAAACAATAGTGTAAAGGGAGCAAGAAAGGTCTATAACACCATCATTCAACTGTATATTCATTTTAAAATAGGCATTTATTTTAAAATGAAAACATATTCGGTGGATAATGCATGCATTGTTTTCTTCTCATTTAGATTCATCACATGGAAAATTATGATGGTGTAATTCTGTTTCAGCCCCAAAAGCTAGACCACAGATTCACTACCTACTGAAACTCAAATTTACTCCCTGTACACTTAAAATTACATTCTATCCCAGCACTAACACTCAGACTCACATTCCATCCAAGCACTAACACTCAAAATCACATTCTATCCCAGCACTAACACTCAAACTCACATTCCATCCCAGCACTAACACTCAAACTCACATTCCATCCCAGCACTAACACTCAAACTCACATTCTATCCCAGCACTAACACTCAAACTCACATTCCATCCCAGCACTAACACTCAAACTCACATTCTATCCCAGCACTAACACTCAGACTCACATTCCATCCCTGCACTAACACTCAAACTCACATTCCATCCCAGCACTAACACTCAAAATCACATTCCATCCCAGCACTAACACTCAAACTCACATTCCATCCCACATTCAAACTCACATTCAATCCCAGCACTAACACTCAAACTCACATTCCATCCCAGCACTAACACTCAAACTCACATTCCATCCCAGCACTATCACTCAAACTCTCAATCCACCCACCACCCACAAGCCAGCCAAGCCAGATGCTTCCATATTTATATATTTACTCGTTTGATGTTTATTTAATAGGGATGGTTACATATGAACAGTGCTAACCCTCTATAGATACCTAAGAGCTAATTCCAATGCATCACATCACATTTGTAGCATATGCTGATTTGCAATGCTTGTCCCTAGATGGGTGTTTCAAAAACACACAAATGTACACAGCACATTTATCCTGGGATGCAGGTAATACAGCACTATTACATGATAATGTCTTACAAAACAAAAGACTGCATTTGTTTCCTCAGATACCCGACAACTAGAAAAGACATTTTTTTAAACTGTGGGTATCACTAATTTCATGCACTGAAACTCTGTGTCTCTGTCAGAATTCGGCTGGCGTAGACTGTACTGTCAATTACGTTAAGACGCTGTAAATGAGCTGCAAGTGCTTGTATGCACAGCTCCAGGTGATGCTGTTTTAGGCTGATGTCTATGCCACTTGTATTTGTTCCTATGAAATAAGCGTTAAATGGTAAGTACTGCAGACTTGCAAAGTGTGGGCCCTCATACTCTTGAGCACAGTGTCTTCACGCTCGTGGAAGAGTCGTGCTCTCGTTCCGCTGGGTTCTTTTCTCTAGCTATCTCCGCGCCAACTGCCTGTCATCCGAATACAGCTTAAGTGCGTGTAAGTAGCATAAATATTAATCTTAGCATAACCAAATGCTCATATTTCCGGCCCATAAAATGGAATTTTAAGTGGTGTATTCTTTACATGGCTAATACACTGCCCCTATAAAGCAGCGGTCTAAGGTTACGGCAACCACATGTTTCTGAGGCTCTCATTCACATTTAATCTCTGTTCTACTTCCTGGAGTAGTGCCTACTGGTGGTGTGATAGCTGACACAGATATGACCTTAAAAGCACTTAAAGGACTTTGAAGAAAATGCATTTTCCCCCCTATTGTTTGCTGTGGGGAAAACCATCAGTCAAAGACAACACATTAGACACGGTTGGAATAAATGAAAAAAAAGTTAGATGAGGACGACATTTAGAACACATAACTTTGCTATGTATTTAAATGCAAATACTGGGTAGCGTTAGCCTCGCTTGCCTCCATTCAGGACAAATAAGAAATACCCAGCATGGAGGATGAGCAGAAAGCTAAGGGCTAAGTAGTTTCAATGGGCAGAAAGCTAAGGGCTAAGTACTTTCCCCTTCCCCTCGAGGCGTAGCCAAAAACTTGGCGGAGGCAGAGGCAGGGAAGGAAACCGCTAACAGAACAAGCACAATGGATTTCATTTCTAGCTGAGATCATATAACTAGAGCACAGCTTTAGGGGCATCAATACCTGGCTTTAAAAATCCCACTTCAGCCAAAACTACTTCCTGACTTTACTTTGCTAAAGAAATACTTATAATATGGATGCAGAGAGAGATGACACAGGAGTTCAGAGACCTGTCTGTAAACCTAATGCCACCTAAACTGCACAGTAACTTCATTAATAGGGTAGCTATGTCACATCTATAATACATGGCATTCGGGAATTAATTCAAGGGGGAATCCAGGAAATATATATATTTTTTTATTTTCCCCCTTTTCTCAACTCGAACACAGCCAAATGTTTAGCATCCTGGTCTAGCACACGTGACATGTGATTTCTCAGATTCGTAAAAAGAGCTCACAATCCACACTGCAGACACACCACCAATCACATACTGCTGTCACTGGAGGATCATGAGGTCAACATGTAATTGGTTTGAAGATCTGTAGGTGCCTGGGTAACTAGGAGTGTGAGCAATGAGAAATGAAGTCAGCTGGATTAACCCTTATCTTCACCCAGTGAGGCTGGGCCGACTGCCACCTGGGCAGGGCAGACCTCCGGCCATTCCCACTGATGGCATGGCTGGGACTGGTACCCTCAGTCTCAGAGCTAAAATTTGCTTCCCAAAGAAAACTTATACTTCATGAGTCACCTGGAGGCCTGAATATGGACTTATATGGTGGCCAAATTACTCATACTTTCACTGACATGTCAGCTTCTGGACTCTTTGTATCATAGTGCAGCACACCATATTAAAACTACAGGGCATGACATGTAACTGGAAAACATCAAGATGAGCCAAAATGGCGCTCGGAGCAGGAGCATTGCTTCATCAGTGACTGATTACTACCACCTTCAAACTCATGAAGTCCCGTTCCCCACTGCCTCCACTCTACTGTAACGTAAGACTGATGCTGGTCTCACCTTCACAAAGGCAGGCTAAAAGGTTCTGCTCATGGCATGTAGCAGAATATACGCGAAAATCATGTATCAGTGAGGGATTCAAAAATGGCACGCTTTCCAGCACCATACATTCTGTGCGGCGATTTGTTTCGCCAAAGCAATTACGTTTTCACCCATTTGTTATTTCGCGTTGCAGTTACTCAGTTTGATACACAGTCCTGTAGTGTCCAATCCCGCGGCTCTGCTAGCATGAGTACAAAATATACAAGTTTCTGGTCACAAGCCAAATGCATGAGAATTTGAATGGAAAACAAATGATTCTAAAACCTTGCCTTTACAGCATCATTCTTCAGATTTGACAACGCACCAGGCCAGGAAAACCCTCTGTCATCGCTTTGTGAGACACCGAGGCTCTGGTATTTCACAATAAATTATACTGTAATTTAGCATCATCATTTTGTAGCTCACAGAAACGTTCAGCAGCTCCCTGACTGCAAGTGGTAGAGACGGTTCTGGAAACAGCTGTCCTCTAGATTGACGACATTATGTGAGTTGCAGACAGAAGTAGCCTGTTCATAGTGTAGTTGGTTAAATTCTTGTACAATTAGAAAGGCCCTGATTTCATTATACTAAATATTTCCCCCAATGATTCTTTGAATTATGGAGTGGGCAATTTGTACCTCTGGAGAGACTCAGCTAAATGTCTTTGTGCAGGTGCAAAGCAGCTGAAAGGCGAGAACTGCTCTACTGCACCTAGTTGTGTGTGTATTTTCAACCCTACAGGCCAGTCAATAGACTACAGGAGAACCAGACACTATTTTACACCATACAGACCACACTCAGGACTACAGGAGCCATAGGCCTCTACAATTAAAGGGCTGGAGAGCTGGCCCTCTGTCAACTCAAGAAGTAAAGATGCAGAAGACTCAATTGCTAACAATATAAAGTCATTCAAATTTGGAGGCAAAAGAAAACTTTTCCTATGCCATTTTTAAACTCAATTTACCATTGCTACATTGCTTATCATCAAGAGGTTGCAGAAGTATGTTTCATTTTTTGGGCAATAACACGAGTTCATGTATGTTTGCTCAGTCACAATACTGTTTCAGCTGTACCAGTTTGATTTCAATAGGAAATGAAAGTCTTCTATAAGACAACTGGTTGCGAGCAGACCTCAATATGATTTCAATTATAAAAAAGGAATGAATATGAATATGAATATTTCCAAAACCCTGCAGGGAAGAAAATCATTGACTTACACACTGCTATATATATACATATATATATATATATATATATATATATATATATATATATATATATATATGAAAGCTTACAGGTGCAGATCTGTATGAAAAAATGTGACCATGGAGATCTTAACAGGCTGTGTAAGTAGGCTATTTTCAATGGACAGAGTAAGTATTTTTGTCATGCCATGCACAGTAGAGGCTGTTTCCAGGTACTTCCTTGGCTTCATGTCCTTGTCCCACCCTCTGTAGTTCCTATATATGCTCTACAACAGGAAAGCCGGTGGCTAATGTGCACCCTTCAGGCCATGCACAGTACTATAGGAGAATCCATGACACATCATGAAATATTCTACAAGACTGCCAGTGATTTTTAACGCCCTAAAGGCCACACACAGTACAGCAGAAGACCCAGTGGCTATTCAGCACTCTATAGAAAATGCACAATAATATACAGGAACTGCAGAGAATCACTGGACCCAACATACAATCACACAGGACAGTCAGCACCGACTGAGTAATCATAACAGAGGAACTGAGGAAGCACGTCCGTGAGTGATTATAATTACTCGGAAAATTACAAGGAGGAGCTCCACCCACATTTATACACTGTGCCTACGGACCCCACGTTACAAGGCCAGACTATGTGGGAACGAGACAATAAGATGACATTACATAGAAATGCAGACGTGTAATTACCTACCGCATGTGAACGCTTGGTGGTCCCTTATCGCAACCTCACGCCAGGTAGAACAAAGCCGATCGTGTCCTGTCATTTCAGATTTACAGCTAGTCCCTCACTGATGGAGCTCAGTGACAAAGCTGTAGGTGAGGCACCATGTCACCATTATTATGAGAGTAGTAAGTAACTACGCAAGCCATGTTCTTTATGATCAAAATACAAGCAAATCAAAATAATTTTTCTAATCCTGTTAAGAATTATGTAACCAGAGCCAATATTCATTATATTTATCAACCAGTTCATGGGTTTCAGCAGTGCAATTTTCAGCAACAATGGGCAAAAGATAGCAATTACTATTACGGTTTGCCTTTATACGTAAGAAGACGTCCTATTTGTATGGGACTAAGGAGAAGTGGTGAGGAAAGTGGGGTCGGAGGTTCAAAAACGGGGCGTGGCACTCTTGTCGAGTCCTTGAGGCAGCAGGTTGGTCCCATGACTGAGCACCATCTGTACGCTGGCATCATCACAGGCCCGAAACTTAGTCAGGCTGTACCATGTGTCCTCTTTCTTTTTTGGAATTCATTAAAATCCGAGAAAGGGCAAGTGGGAGAAATTTTCAGTCGGTTAGCATCTGTTACAAACCTTCTTAGAGGAGAAGGCCCACATTTATTAGCAATCCCTTACTAATTACTACTTGTGCGTTCCTCTTGTGCCGCTCGAGCTTATTTGTTTTTCCCTTCCTTACCGGATGCTTCTATAATGCACCAGTTCCTCGGAGACATGAGTATTGCCCCAGACCTGCCCAAAAATAGGAATGGGCTCAAAAATGCTGCAACAGCCCATGTTCCCGCAAACTAGCGATACGGAACGTCCCCACAAACTAGCAAGTCCCCATATACCTGCAATACAGCATGCCTCCTCTAACTCAGCCTTCAGCCCAATCCCTCTGCACTATGACTACACTCATATCTGGAGGAAGCACTGCATATTTCATTATGGTAGTCCCTTCAGAGATGTTCCGCTACATTTACAACTATCTTCAGAACCAGCATCACACACCCCTGCAAAGCCAGATGCGAAATAAGCTGTCCCTAGTGAGCTCTTGCTTCATGGGAGTGTTTACTTTAACAGTCGGCCTCAAATATTAGTACACTTATTTGATTAATAAAATTAAATTACATGAATCTACATTTTCTCTCTCTATTTATTGCTCCCTTTCCACAGATGTCCCACAGCAGCACATTACATTAATATGAGATGGGCGAAAAGTTCATGTTGTATGTATGCCGCAATCCTCGGCTTGGCGGACTTGGGGGACCATGACACCATTGTTCGGCAGCGTGGTTTGCCATCACCAATCAGCCAGGACAGATATATTCGGAGTCATGCCTTCGTTAATAATTACTAAATGCTCATTAGGTCATTCGGGTCTCTTGTGATCCTCCAATTACACACACAAAGCCATGTATTATGTCAGAGGAAACAGGGAGATGGCAGAGTTGTACATGACCACAGCTTAAATAAGTAAGATTTCACCTTCAAATTATGTGAATATTTAACTCCATGAGATAACGGCACACTATTTTAGCTCTTGTCAAGCAACATGAATTTGAAATCTGGTACGAATTCCAAACAATCCTGCACTCTACCAGTGTGTAAAGTTTCATCAAAACTGAGAAGGAAGTTTTGCCACAATTTCCCAAAACAGTATTATAATAACAATAATAATAATACTACAATATGGTAATTCTCGCATATGCACCATAATTACAACATCCCTGACCTCCTCCACTCACCCAAACAAACAAAAATCCTCAGCTGTGTGGACAGCCCGTAATTGTTTTCTGAGAGTGTATAAAGTCCAAATATGTGGTTTCAGAGCTTGTCTTGTGCTGAAGCTGAAAGCATATCTGTAAGCATCTCTGCGTAATAGTGTCTGCTAAGTGACGCAAATGTGAAGCGCAATGGAAACGCTCACAGATTAACATCGTGCTCAGACACCGATACGCTGCTTTGTGGCATTTAAGAAACCAAAACATTCAGCTCACAGCCTACAACACTCTTCATAATTTCAAAGATAAGGTCATTCAAACAACTCAATAACATCCCTATTTATTCATTCTGAAACCTATTATTCGGTAGAAAGGAACCTGAGTGAATAAATACTACAACATTCTGATATTTGGACAAAACCCAATGCTCTTCTGTGAAAAAATAATTGCCCCTTTAGACGCAGTGACTGGTTAACCCACCTTTCGTTCAACACTTTCTGGAGTAATTAATCAGTATCTCACAACAAGGAATCTCATTCTCACTCCTCCATGAGTAAAAACTACACATCAATGATATCTGTAGGCTTTTCTCTGTCGATTTAAACATAGTTTGGTGTCCTATATCCATATTACGCAACTATCATTTTATTTACAGGCTTTCAATGCATATGTATTTTTTTGCCATTGCTACGCTAATATTACTTTGTCATGACATGTTCTCAATTTCAAACACAGGGGATGGTCCGTTAGATGAATTCGTACAACACGAGCTTAAAACTCTGCTCATGACCAATGGCGCAGAGCCAAGTCTGGAAAGACAGAGCAGAATGAAGAGGGAGAACCATGGTGTGAGAGGGAGAGAGAGAGAGAGAAAGAGAGAGAGAGCGGCACGGGGAGAGTGAGAAAACAAATCTCGGATGACTGCGGGGCTACTGTAACTGATCATACCATCGGTCCTGGTCTAACCTTGAGCGAGCCTATGCAGAGGATCTTCATCTGTAGTTCTTTCACTCACTAAGCAGCCTGGATTTCACACCACGATATATTACAATACATAATGCTTTCTGAATGTTCTGTATACTTTATAGTCCTGTAGAAAGGAATTCATAATTTGTACTATTTTCCCAATTGTGCCGTTATTTTTTCAATTAACATCTCCATGTCCATTCATCTTTATAATGGGTACCAGACTGGGTGCGGGAAGAAAAGACACAAGAACAACAAGAAACAGCCCCAGCAGATATGCTTCTTTTTTCATCTCTTTGAAAAATAAGAAGAAGCATTTGCAACAATGAGGTTTTCGCCAACATTCAACACTGCAGTTTCGCCACAACTAACCACATCATTAAGAGTGAGGGAGGCTAGATTTTTTTCTGTATTACTCTCCTGTCAAATGTTGTCCCAGGATATTTGTGTAAATTATTCAAAAACAGTGCAAATGTGTACATCAACACATACTTAATGCATGTAAACACAGTTAATTAATTATATATTTTTTCTCAAATGTAGAATATTATTGATTTCCAAATACATACATATACAGTAGTGCTGCATAAGCTTGTAAATAAGGACAGTAGATCGATTCATATTCTGATACCTTTATTTTACATTTACAATATTTTAATCGTTTACGCACTAAAACTGAAGCCAGCTGCCAAATGACCATAACTTGAATCTCCAAATGTCTTCAGCAATTCTGCAAAAATACACACAAATTTTATGCCTCTTGCTGAAACTGAAATGTACACTCCTTGCAAAGAACTACACAGTTCTCTGTATTGAATTCAAAGGGCAAAATATCAATTGTCAATGGACCGCATTCGCTCCTGACATTTGCAAACACTAATTGTTCAATTAGTAATCACAGGTTCAGCATAAATATTTTCATTGCGATACAAAGTGTTGCCATGTTTTCTTTTCAAGAGAATTGTTTTTGGAAGATGCAAATCCCGTCCTGCAGAATTCTGGTGTTTATTGGCGAGGTGGGGATCCTGATGACGATGACATAACAGGAAGGAAAATAACTGGCCGCCCATATCTTAAGTCTTCGTACATGGAAGGGAAATGTCACAGTGTACATCAGCCTCTCTCATCGCCCATACAAACGTAATCCATCTTGCCTCTGTCCGTTGTGGGACATGCATCTCCCAACACTGTCAGCTTCAGCAGAGCAGGGAGGGCCAGAGGGGCCCGGTGCGGCCCACGTGCCCACATCCCATGATCCTCCACTGGTTCAATGACAACTCACGTTTTTCAGCTCTGTTCCTCTTTCCTCAACCATCTTTCATCATTGAGTCGGTCGGACGATCCGTACGCACGCGGTCCCTCCCCCAGGGAACGGAGAAAGCGTTCTCACGTGTCTCCGAAACCATGCAGAGGTGGATCTGTCGCGCCCGCTTAGACTGTGATAACATCACTCATGACACTCTTGAGAATCTGCGCACTAACACCATCTAGAGACTCGATGCTCACTCCATAATTATTTAATTTTCTGACAACCGATCTAACATGCCGTACCCCTAATTATTACATAGCCCCATTCATCTCAAAACATGTTTGTTCTGTTTGCAAAACAAAGATTACATTTGTCTATGCAGAAATGTGTAAAAATGTGTAAAAATGTGTAAGATCTATTCTGTGTGATTACTGCTATTGTGCTATTGTTAATTGAAGTGTTAACTGAATTTAAAATGTGCCAAATGATTTGAGAATTTTCTGTACACACTATATGTGCATACAGCTATTCATATTTATAACTGTAATTCAGTAATGGTTTTGCATATAGATTAAACCCATATGGTGTAATTGAATTGAATTTTGATTAAATGAAAACAGTACGGATACAATTAAACACATTGTAATATAATGCCAAAATATGATAATATATACTGGTGACCTTTCTAACAGTAGAGGAGTAGAATGTCTTTATTGCTCCAACCCACAAAATACCTAGAGGCCTAGCTTGCACAACAGGGTGGAAATACGCCAAAGCTAACTATGTATTGCTAGAAATATCTAGTTAGCTACTTGCTGCAGTTCATAAGACTACTATATTAAACAGAATTTGTTCACATACTAACAATGTAAATGCACATTAATCAATATTTTTATATGATTTGCACAGTCTGATCTGTATTACAGTGTAAAAAGTGTCCCTGCCTTAAATTTCGATGTGCGTCATTTTACCAGAATTTTCTCTTATGTGTTAGGGTTAGACGAGAAATCATCCAATGCTTTTTAATGCGAAGTCGAGTTTTTAGACCGAAGCTTTTGGATGTAAGACGGGTGGAATGAGTTACAATTCTCATTTTCATACTAAGTTATGATGTTGATTCCTATCTCTTATAGAGGATTCTCTCCAGAGCTTTTTATTGGTTCTTCTGATGTTCTGAACCAGTTCTGGAGGGAAGTCACAATGAGAAGGGAAGAGCCATATTTCTGTGAGAAAAGACAAACATACAGTACAGAAGGAAAGAAAAGAAGTAGCAAGGGATGGTGATATAGCCCATAACCGTGTGTGTGGGAAGAGGGAGGGGCTACTTCTAGATACTGCAAAAGAGGTAGAGATCCTGTTATATGACATTTAAGAACTTTCAATTTAAAAACAGAGATTGCTGGAAAACTACATTTCCTTGTCAGTCTCCATCACATAGAGACACAAACAAATTTTTAAAATTTTAGTTTTCAGCTACTTGTTGCCTGATATTTTTAGTTGGGATGAAGATGCAATTTAAATCTGCATTGACATAAACTTTTCAGCACACATTTCACAATAATATGGTGTAATTTAAATGTTGCCACTGTATGTGTGTGTGTGTGTGTGTGTGTGTGTGTGTGTGTGTGTGTGTGTGTGTGTGCTACACAGGAAGGGAGATAGCCGAATATCTGGGGCAGGTTTAATGAGTTTCACCCTTTGTGCACATACACCAACCGGTCTATGATCTATTTCCATAATGCCACTGGTCCATTTCTGGTCATTAGACATCATTGTGTAACCTACTTTCTCCAGTCACACATGCAGCATCTGGTCACAGAAACTGCAAATACCCTCTGCTGCTCCCTGCGCTGAAGCACAAATTACCCTCAGCATGCTAAGATACCCAAGACGCCTCCCTAACACAATGCAATCTCCCACGCGTCGCGGAGATCCGCACTCCGTTCCGGCATACGCTGGAAAACATAACATTAAAAGCGGCTTTTCTCTGAAGATTATCAAGTAACCCAATTGAGTACTGTTCTCATCTGGGTCAGCACTATCTGGGACCATTGCTGCAACATCGATGGATCACTGTGGCAACGCTGTAATTCCTCTGCTATATTTAGAGGTCATTCCCCATCCCATACCGCTGAAATAGTTTACTGGTACGACCGCACGGAACAAGAGCTTGTTTTTACCCCGGGTTTATATGCGATGCATCTGTTCAGATTCATTAACCTTATCCCAAACGAGCCCTTTTTTTGTTCTGCGTTGTCACTGATCTGTGTGTGTGTGTGTGTGTGTGTGAGGGTGGGGGGAATCTATTGTTTGGATTCAGGACTTACGCCTCCCTTAAAATAATTCCATGAGACAGCTTTATCACAGACAATGCACCCAGTCAACCTCGTTAGACACTAACCATCTGCAGACAGAGTTTGTGAGATCAAGGGTAATATACAAATACTCCAATGAAATAGCCTTGGACATTTTACAGGTCAGACTATCACTGTGACGACTGCAAAGTCTTACAATGACAATGCCATAGATTCTACTGGGGCTTATAGTTGTGAAATATTGTGTGCATTATTGCTGAGACATTCTGATATTCAACAAATTCAAGCCAATCAACTTATAGAATTCGTTCAGCCTTTGAAAAATGGCTGACATTCAGACTTTGTGTTGGGTGATTTCATTTCACCACTGAGAGAGAGAGAGAGAGAGAGAGATCTCCAGGACAAGCACTTTACAGATCAGTTAAGAAATGTTGGGTGGCATTGATGCTGTATCTTCGTAGTTACTAAAATGTCTTTGAACGGACTAGCTTTCTTTCACAAAACCACGTTCAATTTAGTCAGGCCTGCATCTGGACCGCCAAACAAATGCCACAGAAATTTCAAAAAGATAAGATGCTCTCCAATTCAAAACAGGAGGGCTTTCATTCACTCTGGATATTAGAGAAAAAAATTGAGAACTTTACAGCGCTTACCCATTAGCAGTCTTTTCCGTTGCGTTATAGACCCGATAGTAAAATCGAGCCAACTGAACGGTTAGCACGAGCTGCGGTGCACGTGCAATAACTTGTTTGAACAAGGAAAAGGCGCTTAATTAAATTTGTCAGGCCGACTTAGAGGTCTCAGCCTTCATTAGCCTGTAATAAGCGAGCGCTGAAATGTGAAAGATGGGAGTGACAGAACTGGGGTTTCCCAAACCTCGCTCAGGCGCGCAAGAAATGCACAGGAGGTTTTAAAGAGCAATAAAAGCGCAGCAACACATGTGCGCCACCGATGTGTGCGGCGTGCTAATTTGGTCATAAAACCGGTCCTGGATTGTCAAATGAAATCAATGATAAATGACAGTTTTACAATGCAGTGTGTGACCGCGCCATCAAGCTTAGTTCGTGGGGCTTTGGGAAATTACCACAAGTAAGGAAGTATTGCCGTACTTTACCAGTACTGCAGAGATCATCATTTGACACCGAACTTTATCACAGAATTCTTTCTGTAGATTCATATGTAACCAAGTAAAGCTTGATGACAGACACACAATGAATATTTTCAGAAGACTGAGTAAATGTACACATAAATGGATAAGGACTAACACATTTCCCAGGATTAATAACATATGTGTAGACACAACCTTTTTTCGTTTTCATGTACATATGTTGATGAATACCAGCCGACTATCAATGAGAAGCACATTCACGGAAAACGTGATGACATAAATTAACACCCCTAAAATAACATATAGGAAGCTTGGAATTCCTTCGCAGACATCTTAAAGAGACAGCTAAGGAAAGGCGAAAGGATAAATACTTTTCAGATGTGGAGATCCATGTTCTATTAATGGAAGATTTTATTTAGCCTGATACTATATAATATAATATAATTGTGGGGTGTCTCGATCAGGGAAGACCAAAGAATGGCAAGATGTGGTAGGTGTAAATTCAGTGGTGAAACTATGGCACGGGAAGAAACAGGTTAAAAAAAAAAAAAAAAATTGACATGAAACTGGATGCCATACAGACAATCCAAACCCATAAACCTAGCTCGTCAGCCACGGGGGGGGGGGGGTCAGAGTTTTCCCCGCTGTCTCTGCTGGATGACAGCAATGGCCAAATTACTGGAGAGGTATAAAGCAGACAGGTGAATCATGTGTCCACTGTCCCCCAGTCCAACAGGAAATAATGTGTAGCAGCTGGCAGTGTGCATAAGGCCCATAATTACAAATGTAGCTATACAGGGGTGATATTATATGATATCAAAACCTATGAAAGTAACTTCCAGTACTTAACATTGACAGTAAATGACAACATCCATATTAATATAGCTACCCAAGCTATACCCACAATGCAACAGGGCAGGACAGTAATACTGACATTTAAAAAAAAAAATTGTAATTACAAATTACAGTTAATGCAGCAGTCACATTAGCATACCCAGGTAGGCTCATAGGTACAGTATAACATACAAATATATTATTATTTTACTTTTAATTACCTAATGAATATAAATATTTTTTATAACTTTTTCCAATCAAAACATGTGATAAATGAATGAATAAATCCAATAATAAAATGAAAAACAGGGCTCACGTTTGATAAATGAGACCTAATCTCTATGCCTGATATGGTTTCATTGTATTTTCACTCTTGCAAGATTCTCAGGAGTGAGATGTTTCATTTACAGTCAGATTAATGACATGTCATTAAATGAAGTTGAGATACTTTGCTTTCTTAAGGTAAATGAGGTGTGCTAACATTGTGATAAAAAAACCCTTATGGTGGTTTGTTAAACCTGAACTGAATAATGGTGAGAACTACACGTCTTATAATTCACCCTTGGTAAAGATGAGTTATAAGACAATATTATGAATGTTTGTTCTGTTATTGTTTGAATTCTCCATTAAAACACACTACTTGTAGTTTGAGCCTGAAAGCCACCCAGTTCCGAATGGAGGCACTTTATCTGTCACGCTGACTGGCAGTTCTCAATGGATTATTTTTTTGTCATTTTCTGACTGAATGTCCTTATCTGGAACATAAGCAGTCGAGAGCACTGAACAACATCCATTATCGTGTCAGCCAGTAGATGTCCTTGACATCCTAATTAATGGAGCTTAGGTAAACATTGAAGCCTGTTAATTATTTATTATTATAAATGCATAATCAGGATGGTCAATAAAATGCACTGTTACCGTGGTTTCCACACATGCCCTGGCGAAAAAAAAAAAACCAAATTCCCGTCCTCGGCCAGATTAATCCTTGTTCCATGATATCAAACTGAAATGGCTTAATTAGACTGAACAATTTACGGTCAGGCAGCAGGGTACCACAGACCGAAAACATCCTGCGCAAAAATAAAAGCTCTTAGTTAAAAGAGAAGTTTGGTTCCTTTTTGTGAATTGATTGTGATTATCTCATGCATGGTGTTTTGCTGAATGTCGTAATTACTGGCGTTTGAAATGGAGGCACGGTTTCTTTGGCGGCACCCTCAGAGAAAACACCGTGGGTCTGAAAGTTTGACAATGACCATCAATTGAAGCTCTGCAGGGGTCTAGCTGGGCAAGGAGAAGGCACTGTCAAGCAGGAAATCAACACCAAGCTGTGAGCTTGAGAACAAACACACTGCGACTGTAAAGCCTGGCCTGACTTCCTTCGGCAAGAAATCTGTGACATCCTCCGAGCTAGGCTCCTGTTCTCAATCCTGAAGGTAAAAGTAACGGGCTACGCACATCCATACAACACATAATAGCAAATAAGACTTCCAGCTGAGTGCGGTTTCACACAATTTTACACACTATTCTTACTTGTTAAACTGATGAGGACATAAGTAGTCACTGTCTTCTCTAGCGAAGCGTCTGGCGTATATGAAAAGGTCACATGTATTTATAAGAATATTAGTGCCAATTGTGCCTTGCTATGGGAACTTCTAAACGGTACTGTAAGTACAAAATACTTATTACTCTTTATCACTTATATTTTATCATCATTTCTGTGTGTTTCCTAGTGCAGTGTTATATTTTCAGATAGTTGCATGTAAATATCTTATTCTAATTCACATATCCATAAGGAGAAGACGGAACTGTTTAGAGAGATCACTGTTCTGCAAAAAGGCCATCTGAACAAACTGCGAGGTTATGCTGCAGGCAAACCCTAGTGTTGCAGAGTACCGAAGCACTGATTAGTATTTCACAGCAGTGTAACATTTTGCAATGTGTAAATGAGCAATTAGCTTATAGTAAGCAGCCATTTTCAGTTCATTGCACAGCTGTGTAGCTATGAGGTAAATGAAGGAAGGGGATGTAACATGGAAAGGTAATGCTATCACTTACAGGGTAAATCTGCTGACAGGCTCACTCATAGGCACGAAATCAACCAATACCATTGCATTTTGAGAACAAATAAACTTGGCCTCGACCAATCAGCAATCACATTAGCCATAGTTGGGAACTTCAATCAGTCAGTTTTTTGCCTGCTGGCAAAACTAGCAGTACATTTTAAGTTATGATTTCTGCTGTGAGTCATTCTTCACTTAAGTATTATGGCCTGTATTTGATCTATATTTGTCTTAAAAGTACATGTGAATTCAAATCTTATATTTTTCTTCACAAACACTATTGACCATAAACAAGTTAATCCACACCTAAAGCTAAATAATAGCCTTTTATGAAGACTCAACAATGGTTGTAATTACAACAGCATAACATCTGGAGGTGGTGTGCTGGCTGTTGTCCCCACTGGCACATTCTTGAGCAAGAGAAAGCTGTTTATAAATAACCCGGTCCATACAAAGTTCCTTCTGTGACAGTTTCCAGTTTCCGTACACAATATCAAATGGCTGAAGCCACTCGCATCTGGCCTGGAACAATGGCCTGTCCTCTCAAGCTTCCCATTCACTTAATTCCACTCGAGCGGAATTGTGTTCCGTCTAATTCATGTGCAAATCTGCACGGGTTTGAACACAGCGGGCACCAGGCAGGGTTGCGCTCGATTGTGAATCATACACAGAGAGGGTAATGAGCATTCGTGATCAGCTTGAGCTTAAACAATCGCCTCCTCCTGCCCATGGAGCCTAAGCCGCATTTTGGCCCGCGTTTGTAAAATGATAGATGCACTTCCACATCAGTTTTTTTTCCCCCTGCGGCATAGAGAAATCCAGATATGCAGCACATATAATAAAGTTATTAAAGCATTTAAAGGTGAAGCGATTTTTAGCTTGTGCATATATTGCTGTGGGAGACACTGTTTAACTTAGATTGCTTTGACTCCCTTCCACTGTGGAACTGTTCCATTCCTCCGTTACCTTAGAAGGCCTTACCGGCTTGTGCCATTTCATTACTGAGAGTCTCATTTCCACACCCAATTTCACAGAACGGTTTACGACCATCGGTGCTTCTCTCATACAGATTGGGCTGCGTTCCATCGATAGGATACCAGGTACTGTGTATGAAAACTGACGGAAATGCTTAACATAACAGAAAATAACATTTTGTACAGACTGGTATTGGGAGGTTTTCTACATAAGCATGCTTGTATCTGTCTGCTAGCCCTGCCCTGATTTAAAATGTCTCGAGTACAAAGTCAGCCTTATAACAGCACTCTTTCAACTACATTTCCCTACATCCTTCCACATAGTAGCTGCGGTAACACCAGTAGTTAATTTTTTCCATTTATCTGCCGTAGGAATCAGTAGCTTTGGGGTAAAACAGTCCCATGTAGCAAGCAGTAAGCACCTTTGATTGACGCGCTACCATGATGCCGAAATACGAAAGTGAAGTAGAGGCGAATTTGTGTACGAGCCAAGCTTGATCATCAATTATTAAACAACTGATTTTTTGATAGGAACCTGATGGGACACCGCTTGTCTGGATATCACGCTCGAATATGATGCTTTTTTGTAGGGTTTTGCTCGGCGCGCTGCAAACCGCGCAGCCCTTCCGCCGTAGGCCCCACAGATCCTTCTCCTTAGGTTCGGAGCATGCTTCTTCTTTTTTTTAATTTGCTTGTAAGCAGTTCCTTTGTGAAAATCTAAGAAGTCTGAACATCACCCGCAGGTTTTCCACCTGCTTTGTATACATTTGATCCCGTTTCATGTTTTGCAATACAAATGCTGTGATCTTCTTTTCCCCCCAAAGCTTACAAACTTTTCAGCATTCACTATGCTCGTACGCCGGATTAATGAGCATTTTCCAGAGCTCAGTACAATCATGTAGCAAAAAAGCTGTCAGACTTCCAGAAATACAGGAAAACAGTTTGCTGCAGTCTCGCACAAAATGTACATCTTAATTCAGAAATCTGTCCACGATAATGAGATGTTTTTAAGCAGTTTCAGCAGTATTGTATGTTTGTAAATACTATTTATTTCAGTTTTCACTCCTAAGACATGCTCATGTATGTACTGAACAGCATAGTGCCATTGATGGCTAAAGGTCACATGTTTGATGACAAACCCTGTACTTGACAACTGTATGTACGGGTTGCATATCGTAATTACCCTATGGGATAAATTGTATAAACAGGAAATGAAAATATGTCATCAATGCATCATTGGAGTAGTTTTTATTTAAATACTCATCAGTTTCGAACAAGTAATTTAAATAGTTTCCATTAAATGGAATTTAATGAATATCATTCCCAAAAAAATAACTGTCAATTGAATTTACAGTAGATGAAAAAAAGCTTTACATTTCTCATCAAATAAACTCGCACCCTGTCAGCAAATGTGAAATTTGCCTTTAAATGTGCTAATGAGCTTGCAGTTAGGAGTTCTTAAGATTTTTTATACATGATGTGTATTTATGACATGACTCAATCTTTGATCTCTCGCACTCTCGATATATGTGTGTATGAGTGTGTATAAAATATATACACATAAATACAATATGGATACGTTATTATAGCCTAGCTTTTCCAGTTTGTGGGCTGCTCCAGGATATTTCCTCTTACTTCCTTCACAATTGGCTAACATGCTGAAAACACAGGCGGCAACAGCATGAAGCATCTTGACCAATGACAGACGAGATCTCTCGCCAGGTTCACTTCGTATCTAGTCAATTTACGCCACAGTCGCAGCCCGGAATTAGAGGGGAACGCGCAGCCACAAACCGTGTAGCGCTCGATCCCAGGCTTGACTGACATCTGATACCACAGGAATATCAGGCCTTGCTGAGCCGAAACTCCTCGGCGGACACGACTGATCCGGGGCGACTTGTGTGAAAGGAGAGAAAAAAAAAAGAGAGTGAAATTTTTGTGAAGAGTGGCGGAGAGAGAGAGGTTATCTGGATTAGCGAAGGGCTGGAGCTGCTGGCTCGTTCCCCGGAGCAGGTGACACGGACGGGCTTGACAGTGTCATGACGGCTGAGGGGGTTGTCACTGCAATCTTGTTCTCTTTCTCTCCCCTCTGCTAGCCCAGAGACAGCAGCATGTACTCCCTTCCGAAAAAAGGGGCAGCTGACATCCTTACTTCGCGGCCCAAGCGACATAAGATGTCAACCCTCAGCTGGTCCAAACTATAACCTTGATAATTGCCTCAGCCCAATCCAGGTTATCTTGAAGTACGGTCTTTCAATCGATAAAGAGCTGCGCTGAAATGAATTCGTAGCAATAACTGAAACACAAATTATTTTTACCACCATCTGGTGCTAGAGTTCAGACTTTATTATTATCCTCTTTATATATTTAATATCCACATATTATTATCCATAAGTTAATGTGTTGTGAAAGAAGGGAGATGGTAAGCAGGAAAGGAGATAGATCATTGTGTGATAATAGAGGCATTCAGTGGCCAACCTGAAGTTTTCTTGTGCAAATGATGTATAGTTACTGTAAGTCCTGAACACAAGCACTTTATCACTTAATTTACCTCCAAATAAAAATATAATATTAATATAAAGTATAAAGTGCACCAAAGGCATCTCGCCATCACTATAAGTAAAGTAGGAGTCATTTAATCAGCATTTATCTGTTTGACCCACAAACAATGGGTTAGTTATGTTTTGGCTCAGGCTGTGACTAAAAGCAACACTTGTGTTTGCTCACAATACAGGCCATTAAATAAAGGCCATTAAGTGAGAATGAGCTCTAACACATGGCTCACAAAGAAGGAGGGTAAGAAGCTACAAGGACACGACTCCTGTGATATACCTCCATAACCCTACTCTCGCTGGTTTTAAGAAACCTCTAAAACGGATCTCTACAGAAAAGCATTGAAAAACCTCTGTCAGCTTCCATCTCTCTAGTTTTAGCCTCAGCATGTCTTATTGATAGAATAGGACCGCATCGATTTTTTAAATGTCCTGTCATTTGTTTGCTTACTGCCTTTTTCTTTTTTTTTGTGCTTATGGTAGTCTTTCCTTATGTGCTGGCCTGACTGCATGTGCTTGGGTTGGTGTCTGTTTATTTTGCTGCTTGCCCCCTCACCCTTTGTCTGGCTTATCTGCTTACTGCCCTGCTACGATTATGTCCGTTATCGTTTTGTTCTTGTATACATGTATGATGTATCGGTTGCTTTGCATGCCTTGCCCTTTAAACCTTGTAAACCGTTTACATGTAGCATGCTGTTTGCATGTAACTGTTTATACCGTGTGACCTAGTGTTTATGCTCTGCGGATCTTGATTTTACGATTGTAGCACTTTGGGTTTTGGAAAAGCGCATTATAAATACAATTCATTATTATTATTATTATTATTATAAGATTATTATTATCATAAGATAAAAGATAACTTCTATAATGTACTTCTGCACTTCAGAATAAGAGAACCATGTTCAAAAGCACAAAACTATATACCAGCCCCTGCTACATGCATGGTTGCTAAACTCATATTAAGACAGAACATAATGTGCCTGCATACTGATTCCAATGTGTAAGGTCATGAACCATTTCAAAAAAATGCCTCTCTCTTCTATTTTGTTACCAAAATGTGGACATAATATAGCCTACTTCAAATCTACATGACTAAATCTACATTAATAACACAATTATCTGCGTTATTATACGAAAAAGCACAGATGTGCTCTTTTTCCTTTCCTCTTTGCTGTTTCGTTCAAAATAATGGTTTGGATCTTCGGGTATGAACTACCCACATCACAGTGGCACACTGGGGGTGGGGATTTGACCCTACCCAAGGTAGCATTAAAGAGCCCAAGATTAGCAGTAATCTGAGTCTGGGACTCCAGCCATGTGGAGGGAGCGCTGCTAACACGTAGCCGTCAAACCGCCCTGATGTCCGGCCAAATCTCACTGATGAAATTGTTTCTCCAGAAATGACTGCACTGATAATCTCATACTTTTAATCATCATTTTCGATAATACTGGGAACGTTTGCTCCACCCCTCCCCCCCCCCTCCCTTCCTGCCCACGTAATTACAAACAGGATTGTCATACGAATCAGAATCTCTGACGGTTTAACACTCGGACAAATATTAACATCTGAAGTATTTTTCGAATCAAAGTACATTTGAACACCACAAGGGCGTATTACATGTGATAAAGCTGACATAAAATGGTGAGGCTCAAAATGATTTCACAGTTACATTAAAGCAGGTATTTCAGATGTATTAAAGAGGATATTAAGTTATACACGGTAGGCCATGAAAACACAGGAGGCCAGAAAAGTCGAGGAAATTTGAGGTAGCAAAGGTGGAGAGCGCTGGAGAAAATTAAGCGAGCAAGGGAATGTAGAGGCAGTTATCAAAGAGGTGTGCCTTCAGGAGATTACAAAAAGTAATAAGAAGCGGGTCAAATGTTAGCTGGCAGTCCAGTCTGGCACTTTGGAGCTTGAAAAGAGAAATCACAGTTTAGCAACTTAGGAATGGTGAGAGATAGATGTGATGACCAACAGATGGTGATCTTTGGGGACCAGGGTATGGAGGAATGATGGTAACATTTTATCTACTTACTTCTCTTTATTTCAGAGGACTTTTTTACTTTGTTCTTTGCTTCCTTGGAACAATCCATGCATTCCAGGAGTCAAGGGTGGGATGGTGTTAAGGTATTTTTGCAATTAAACAACGCAAGGTCAAAATGTTTTTTACTATACTATTACCCGTTTAACCTATGCTGTAAAGTCAAGTGTAGCTTAAAAGAGAGAGAGACTCTTCTCAACCAGGAGCGTTTATGAAGAACAGAATATATGATGAGACATTCGAGAGGCCTACCCCATACATCTTAAAAAAATTACGCTCAGTTTGACAGACAGCTATTTTTACTCATGAGAAAGTTGCTACCGGTAATTTGCCCCCTGCAAAGATTACCATAAAAACTCCAGCAAATATCCCCGCATCTATTGCACAAGCTTTGTCGAGTTCAATAAAGTAAGACAGACACAGGTGTGCTTTTGGCAACCAGTCTGACAGAATCAGTGCATTTTCACAGTAAAAAAAAAAAAATATAAAAAGGCAGATTGTGTTTCGTGCCTACTTTTCAAAACAAATGTATCTGTATTATTATTCCAGTGCCTTCAGATATTTCTCCTTCTGTACTCAAAAGTAAAAATGAGGAAATTCATCAAACAACATTACACTCAAATTGATTTGGACTTAAGAGACAGAAGGTAAGAAATTCTTTTTTTTCCCCTCTGCCGCATTACGGAAAGACAGACAGTTAAAAAAGAAAAGTGTGACAAACAGGCATCTGGGGATGATGTAGTCTCTCTTCAAACATATGGCTGCATGCAATTTTCATCATTATTATTTTTCCATTTGGAAAATTCTGACAATTTAGAAACGCTACAGTTGCACATTACCAACATCTATCACTTTCTCATATAAAACCTGTACCTCTGAATATGCAAAGAGCCCTATTATATTAAAAAAATAGCCCATATGGCACTCAACGGCGCTTTATCAAAACCATCAAAGCAGTGGACTGTTTGCCTCCCTGTCATCTATCCACTGTTTGACCGGGAGAAGGCGGTGCTCTCCAGCGTGCTCTCTCCAGCTCGTCCTTGGCCGCGAGCCTACTTTATGATGTGCAGCGGTAACATTCGTCATACCTATGTATTTCTATGGTCCAGAATTCACATTATTAATAAAAACTTAGGGATATATTGAGGTCACTTTGAGGATAGAAGAAGGTCAAAGTAGGCACACACAGCAGACGACTGGAAAATGTGAGGTAACTACTCGCTCAGCCTTGCTGGGCAAAGACAGGGAGATTAGCCTGGCTATGCTCAACAGTCTCATCGCTCTCTTGTGCCCCCTCATGGTCAGCTGGAAAGGTCAGTAAATTTATGCTGACTTTGTGTTCCTCAGATAGCAATGGTACTATGTGATTGGCAGTGTTGGGGAAGCTGCCCTGAAAATGTAGTTAAATACGCTACCCATTACTGGCTAAAGTCCCACTGGAGGTAGTTAAGCCACAGCAAAAGCAACAATCTGAGAAAAGTTGGTACAACTTAGTTATCTGTACTGAATCTACATTATCAAAAAAGCACAAATTACCGAATAATCTTTTAATGAAGAGAACTGTTATGAATGATGAGAACTGTTATGCCAATAAAACATCAGTCTGAAAGCAAATACTACAAAAAATTTCAAGTTTGAATGTACAAAATGAAAATATGTTTGTCATATTTGTCATGACATTAGCTACATTTAGTCACAAATTCATTCTAGCAAGCACCACTACTAAAACATCAGAAAACAGGTAATCTATGGGCAATACTAGATTATAACACTCCTGCTTTTCTGCCCAGACTCTCCTTAACATAGCAAAAAAATTATTCATATGTTAACATTTCATTTAGCTACACATTTTTCCAGTTGATTTTAGCTGCTAAGTGTTCAAGAAGAGTCTTTTTTCAGTTCTAAGACAGTATAACCTAACTGGACACTTCCTCATGATTCGTCATGAACCCGAAGCCACAAACTCAACTAGCTAAAGCATATACTTACGATGCAGTGAATGGGGCAAGAAACTGCCATGATGCAGACTGAAGTCATTCATCCTATACATAAAGGACTATTCACTGGTCTTGAGGGAGATGAATCCACTGTCGCAAGCTTTACTATTTTATGGTTGTCATGGCTTTTAACCAATCGCGTGCAACTAACTTGTCAGTTTTCATCCAACCAATATGATGTAAACAGATGTTTTGTCAGAAAATGGCAGACAGAACATGTAGTTGTTTGAGCAATCGATATTACCAAATAGGTTTATGCAAATCTCATGGCACACCTGTCGATGAGGAAGTCCGTGGCGTCAGGCTTTGGGAGCAGTGGGCTTTCAGCAGTACACTAAGCGAAGCCCTGGGGACCACGGTTGAATTAATTTAGTATCATTCCCTTTATGATGACAACCTTAATTAAAATGATATTGCAAATATATCTTTCCAAACTATGTTACTGTACCAGTATTTTTATTCCGCTAAAAAAAGCAATCACCCTGGCTGATGTCCTGTTTTTACTCGAGGTATTTTTGCTGGAGGGGAAGAATAAATGAAGTGATTATGTAATGACACACGCCCATTAGGGGAGGGGCTTCCATAATCGCTAATGGAGATGCATATGATAGGTCCACCTCCGTTCACCTCATTATCCAATCACTATGTAGATCTATGTTGACTGGGCGGATCTTTCCAATGCACTTTCCACACAGGGCATGCAGAAACGTAGAGAATGCGACATACGAATCAACACACAGCAGCACCGATTCCCAACCACTTTCCCTCGAATAAATCCAGGTATGGATTTAACATATGTGTAATGTTGGCTAACGATTTTTTCAATGCTACTTTGGTTTGACCTAACGGCCAACAGAGTGTTTCGACCCCAATCTAGACCCTACTGTAAGTGAAGATCAGTTTCATTTCGTTACCCATTACCAGAAATGCACTAATAATATGAGCCTAGTCAATTTACTGTGTCATGGAATCCTCTTTGGAGTGTTCCGTCACAGCTGATAGGATAAGCAGAGGGGGTTTTAATCCTTTTAACCCCGTTTGGGCGTGTACGCTGGAAGGCCACGGAAAAAACGCTTTGAATTGAAACCGCAGCTCTATGTGTCAACAGTTCTGATTAGCGTTGACTTATTAGCTGTGAATGAACTCAGAATACTACATGATTAGGTCCATAACTGTTAAGTTAAATCATAATAATAATAATAATAATGCTGCCAGTTCCTTTTTTCTGTCATGTTGTAAGCTGTTCGTTTACATGGTGCAAATTAAATGGCTGTTTTTTGGTTTGGGGAAAAAATGCATGTTGTTTATTACCTTAACTTGCTCCCTGCCTGTCGATGTGCTAGCAGTGAACACTATTGATTCAATCCCTGTGACCTTAATTGTTTTGCAAAATTAGCTCCCCTTTTTCTAGTCATTCACTAATTATACAGTGTTCTTTCTGGCACTGCAATAGTTATATTGACGAAGTGGATCAAAGCCGCTCCAGAGTAACCCTTGCACTTTCTTAATTATGAAAGAGTTGACAGCATAGTTTTGGTATATTTTAGGCCAGTTGTATATGATAATGCTTAAGTATCAGGTTATGAGAAACTGTAGTTTTAAGGTTAAGTCCTTAAAATCCATTATTTTCTGTGATGTAAGCCGTTGGTATTATACTTACAGTATAACAGGGGATTGGTTTTTATGTCTACCTTTCCGGAACATATGAAAAAGGTGATTATGAAGCAGCTTTTTTTAGATACTCTTTTGGTGATAGTTAAACTCTACAAGCAGAGTTGTATATTGTGCAAAGCGGAATGTTAATGTTAAAAATTTAAAAAAAATAATAACAATTGAATCCATGCGAATGCAATAGATGTTAAGATTTAATATCAGCACAGCAAAACCATATGGTTATACACACATACACACGCATGCACGCAAACACACACTTACACACACACTATAAACTCATGCAAACATACTCATGCGCACACACCCATACAAACCCACACACAAACTCCTGCACAATACACACGCACAAATAAACTCACACAAAGACAAACACACCCACACACAAGCAGCAGCTTGTGGAACATATGCATTGTTAAGTAACCGCGTCCCTTTTAGACCTTGACCCATCTTCTTGCGCAGATTGCTACAAAACCCTTGAAAATACCAGAAACCAAAGGCGTTAGGTAATATGTAGGCCTTTAATCATGCCAGCAGGTCATGAAAATGCTGGGAGGATTTAAGTCCAATCCATCAAGCAGCAACGTCAAAAAAACAGAGGAGGAAGGCTCACTCTCGAATCCTGACCTTCTAAGCTCCGCTAATTGCATTCAGAATCTTCACATACTGGCAGACATAAACAACTTTCGCACGACAAGTGTAAAAGATTTTTGCTACCCTTTTTACTCGAGACATGACTGGAGTGCTGAAACGTTCACAAAGCAGAATGTGGTGAGAGTGCGGTGTGTGTCATGGGAGAAATTGTAGGATCGTGCGGCAGGACATGCAGTAGTTGTTCATTCCTCTCAATATCTCAGAGCATGGGCTTCAGATAGATACTGTAGGAAACACCCAGCATCAACTTCTTGTACATGCATAAGGCACAAGTTGGGACTCCACAGGAAGTAGTGCAAATACAAGTACAAATGAAGCGCGAGCTAGAGCCAATATTAGACGGATATATTGGAGCACTGTAATCATTAGCCAATGTCTATCCTCCCGTGGCCCTGTGCTTCCAAGGTCCTGTATTCCCTCAATGTAATTTTGTGTCCTCAATTCTATGTTCCCTCAATGTATACAGGAGAAAAGTGCCCATAGCTCCTGTATATTAACAAATATCCATAATCTGATAGTATATGTTCATTAAACAGTATCTGAAATGGTGTTTGTGGACAAGCTTGCTTCTAAAGATATTCTTTTATCCAAACACACTTTTGCTAGCAACACTGTACATAAAAATGTATAGGAAGGTTTTACATGATTGATTTACTTTGCCTTTAATCTGAACTTTGTAACAATTAATTAGAATATAATTATGTACATTTTGTAAGCATATTTTAAGACAAGATACATTTTCAATATGGGGCATTCACAATCTCAGTATTATCATTTCAAACTTTTAGTTTGCATTAATACTGGCATAACCAACAATAGCCACATGTAATATTAATCATTAGCAACATACATAATATTTCCCATAAACCACTAAACGCCACTTATTCAACACCCACCATGGGAACACAGGATCATGGGAACACACAGACCCAAAACATCTGTATCAGAGAACATTTCCATGGCAATGCATTGATGAAATAAAGACAAACATATAACCAATGCACTTCCGAATTTTGAGAACTCTTCCATACATACTTTTTGAAAAAACATACTTGGTTCCCCATTTGCACAACGCCATGGCTATGTGTGTGCTGCTGGGCTATCTATGCAGACAATTAATGCTGAATTTATAACGTCTGTGGTTTTAATGTAAAAGTCCAACCTACAGTGAGACTCCTTGTCCATTTTCACAACATAAGAAATCTGTGCTTGGAAAATGTCTGTTTTTCATGAGAACACAAAAAAGTTAATTTCAGATTCATCAGTTATCAAATTATTTCGCTCCAATATTATCAACATCAGTGTCTGACAATACAATCCAGAACTGGTCTGGCCTTAACCCAACTCAGATCACTCACCACAGTCTGTACACTCCATAGACAGAACTCTCCGGAGGGAGCTAAGGTGTTTTGAACACAAGGGAGTAAATACCCGTTGACCAAACCAATACGATAATGCCAGAGAGAGTTTAAAAAGAGCCTTTTACTTGAGCGAACATCAGAGAGAGTCGGTGTAGCTATACTGTCACTAGCACCGAATCATCCGCACCACATCTTCCTACATACCTCTGACAGCTTTGCTCAAAAGAAGCAATTTTCCTTGTCACCATTCATTCTCCCCCTATTTTTTTTTTTTTTTTTTCGAACTGGACTTGATTTGTATTCAGCTACCGTCCTCCAGCTGTACTAAAGTACTTACAAAATAAAGCTGAAGCATCTCGTAAAACAGAGATATTAGAATGCCGCCCATTTCAGGATCCATTTGCTTAACAGCACGCCGTGCATTTGAAATGTAGCACCTGGGCCAAATAGAGGCAGTAAATAAACAACATCGCGGTTTTTTATGTATAGGCGTTTAAGGGACACATTTGGTTAATTGGCGACATTTATCTTGAGACTCAGTGATGAACAGAACCACGGCTATGCCACGCGTTGATTGTGCTCTGCCCTTAGAAATGGAAGGTTACAGGAACCTCACCAGCAAGATTCAATCCTTACAGGGTACAAAAAAAAAAAAAAACTACCTTCTGTTTAGGCCTCATTGTTTTTCATCCTGGACCACTGCAGTAGGATATGGACTTCTGCTAATTACTTTGGGTTAATGATTCTGGCCACATGCGCTCATTGTTGGCCATCTCTTTATTTTATAAAGCACCCAGTTACCGCTTTATGTTACCCCTGATAAGTACATTAGCTGAGGTAATAAATACTAATAATCAATTTGTTAGGAATTTTATTACCCTTTTTTTTTTTTAAAGAATACCCTTTAAGGCATGCTACAGATCTATAATGTAATTACCACAAAACAAATGGGAACTGCCTGCTTTTTTTTTTTTTACTTCCTCAGCTTCTTAGTCAATAGATATTGTGTCAGATAGCTCTCACCTCATTAATCTACTCGGCAGCATTAATAAATTTAGAGGACAATCAGCCCTGTTCCTCCTAATTGGGAGGGTAATTGCACGTTGCCGGCAATGTGACATTTACAAGTTAAACCACTCATCCCTCTAGTTTACGCATATGTAATTAATGCATAATTGGACACCTATCCTCAATTAAGAGCTGGCTTATGATTTCAATGCAGACTTTCAGAAAATGAGTCTGATAAGATACGGAACATGCCAGATATTCAATGTCCGTCCCGTTCGTTTTTAACCCTTTCGTCTGATTCTCGGTCCCTTCCATTTCATCGTACGCGGACGCCGCGATTCTCCTCCAGCGTGCCCCCTGCGCAGGATTTCAAAGCGTTTATTGATTGGCAATGGTATTTGCAGGCAGTCGATAACTGGAGTACGACCACTACCTATTACCACCGTTTCACGGTGATAAAAAAAAAAATGAAAAAGGGGACTTGACATTTACCCAGCATCTCGCACATGGTTTCGAAATGTCTAATCATCTGAAAAATGGAATCACAATTGACTCATCTTCAGGTTTCCAGCTTGAGAGAGATATAGACGAGGAGGAAGAAACCGCTTTTTTAAAAATGCTTGATGGTGCCAATAAGAGGTTTCTGTTTCACAGTTGCCCAAACTCTGACACAATGCTTCATGGGAAGGATAATCATCCATTCGGCAAATGCTGGCTCAGAACAGGAGGAAGAATTGGGGCCACCCACTTCCTGACCCAAATCCACAGTCAATTTTCCCTCTGTACATCAGTGACGTGGGACACAAGCAAGCAGGAGCCTCTCGCTTGTGTAAACAGCTCTCACATCTGTTGGCTAGTGGATTAGGGGCTAAATTATTCAAATAATCCTGCTCGTGTTGATTGACTCATGCAACCCTTGCCATTTGTTTGAATAACTTATCTTCCATTATTTCGCACCACGTGCTGTTCTGATGCTCTAGAATGTTCTTTACCGTGCATCCGAAATGTTAAGCTTATGTTAATCAATGGACTTGAAATCTGAGATTAAATCCAACTCTGCATGAAACGGTATGCTGGTATCTGCATGAGCAATAGATAAACTGCATGATTTAAAATGACACTGTTGCTTCCAATCGTATGTGGATAAAACAGGAAGTTGTTTTACATGCTCACATAATTCAACCAGACAGACGCTAACATTCCACCCAGGTGCGCTGTAACCACCTTTTGCGTCTACATTTGTTACAACAACGAACCTGGTTCACTTCTTCTTCTGTACATTACAAGCCCATACATTTGCCAGCTGCATTTGTACCCATACAATAAGGCCCATTCTGTCATGATGGGAATATGGTTACTACAAATTAGCATATGCACACATAACAAATTAGCATATCTGATATCCACTCCACCATATGGCAGAAGTGGGAAGCCCCAGCTTCATAAAGCAGAAGTACGACTGTGTATTTGTTCTACCTGTGCACGAAAACAGGTGGTTTCACTAATTAGCTAAGCGATCTGCTAATTGGAGACCACTGATTTACTGCACTAATGGGACAGATATGTGCTAGTGTTTCACCTCTACCGTATGTATCATTGGCACAATTACGAGTAGAAATGGTGATCCTCAAAAGAAATCTGTATTAGCTTCCTGTCCTCCAGGGCTGTAGACTCACACTGGAGGTAGCGGAATACATGCCATGTACCTACGTACAAGGAGTCAACAGCAACAGGTGCGTCTGCTGTGTAGTTCAAAGTGGGAGCTGAAGGCTATAAAGGTAGCGACCCCCACATGAAAAACAACCGTATCAAAGCGCTCAAGGAAACTGTCATGTTTCAGTGGCCTCCAACACCCCAGAGACAGAGAGAGACGGATGAACTCTTCATCTCTCCGTCAGAGCCCAGCTCACAGATGCTTCAATGGATCTCCTGCGCACCGCACCGAAGTTCTCCATTAACGCAATTACAGACGCGTTCCCGGAGACCGAGGAAAAAACAGGACCAAAAGAGACGAGCCTTGCTCCAGTGTGGCTGTCAGAGCAAATTTCAAACTTCATATTTAATTTGTATTTGGGAAAGTATGTGCGCTTTGAAGGTCAAAACCGCCTTTCGAAATGTGTAAAAACAAGTGTTTGATTTGCATATTTTGGCGTTGTGAACACATCGCTGGCTGCCGGCCCACAGGCCTAATCTCATTTACTGTCACCATATTCTACTTTCTAGCCAGTTTTGTTGTTTGCACATATGCCAATTACCAACTTTTGCAGCTGTAGCATTATGGCAGACAACTCGACACGTACACGAGAAGCAACCTTTCTTTATGATGTCATCATATGTTATGAGGAAAACGTTTTCATGCACAAATATCGTATGCTGCTTTAACAAAAGCTTTACTAAGCACCTTTTAGTAAACATGTTTCATCTTCATTCATTCAGCTTAAACGAGTCATGAGTAAAACTCATTACCAACAGTCGTAACTATTAGCTGTTACCTATCAGTGACTTTGTCTCTATTAAAACATGCAATGACCTTGGTCATTATAAACGCTCTCATGTTGCCGTCACTTGTTAATGATGTGTAAACATCACGTTTGACCGAATGAATTAATGAATCACTTCAGTAAGATAGGCATGAATGATATTTTTGGAAAAAATTTGACAGACCCGTTCTCAACTAACATCTCCTAAAATGAGGAGACACCCACAGCACAGACAAGCCATCCAGGTTCAAGTCTTCTGAGTGCTACGGCTAAGAAGGCCAGACAAATTCATTTTGCTCAGTGCTATGAACAGAACTAGAAGGAAATTCGATAAATGAATTTTCAACGAAGCTGAAAACAGGTAAGATGGAAAGGTTCTTGTGTGACATTGCTCCGATGTGACCATGTGACCGTATATTTCATCGCTTCCCACTTCAGCAGCTCAGGACGCAATCACAAAAGAAGCATCCTTGAGGCAGAATCTCAAACGCTGGCAGGGAGATGTCACCATGGCAGCCTAACGGACTGCAGCAATAACTACATTTCAGAAATATATTTATCCTGTTCGTCCTTAGAAATCTCAATCCCTTTAACAAAAGCTTTATTACACACCAAGTTTCAGATCAAATTAATATGTGTACTCACCATTGACATCAGCGAAAATAGTGTTTAATATCATACCCACTATATTCTGGGGCTCCTTGATGCTCAAGCAGAATACGTTAGCTTCCTTAGCTAACGTATTCTGCTTGAGCGTCAAGGAGCACCAGCCTCACCAGGGGAAGATAAGAGTTAAGCAAGGTAAGCTGGTGAGCCAGGTTCCTGTACATGTAAGAACTGAGTATGCTGACTTCATCATCCTCCAACAACATGCAGAGTGGAAAGAAGTGAAGGCTCGTCGTCATGTGAGGGAGAGGAATCAAGTGTCCGCAAGATCAGGTTTGCCGCATAAATCTCAATAGTTCCGCTGTATTTGGGTGGGAGAAAGTGGACAAGTGAAAAGATGATCAACATTTTCAACACTGGTTACACAATCTGAATACTTGATAATACCTTTAGATTACTCTTCTTTAAGAAACCTTAGAGTACCTTTTTAAATGATCATTTCTCTCAAATCCATCTTCAATCCATTGCTTCATTAACATTCAAGAAATTGATCTTCACCTTTCTGTCTAAAGCTAATTATTTCTAATTTTATCTTTTGATAGAGCTGTGCAATATTGTCATACGTCATTCTCCATTCCTCAATCTATTGAACACTAAAGAGGTAGACATTTTGTAATCAAGGGCTTGTTTTTTCAAAAAATAAATAAATAAAAGTCAATGTTAGCTAATATCTACAACGTACAATAGTTTTGTCTGTCTGTTGAGTTTCTCCAAACAAATAAAATTGAATTTGAAGAACACAAAGGACTGTCACTTGGTTTCACTGGCACTAAGAACATGCAAATGAAAACACACAGAAAATTAATGAATTTCATTCATGGACAACAGAAGTAAACACTGGCCCAGCCCTATTCAAATGCACTTGCTGTAGCCAGCCAATCAAAACAGACTTAAGTCATTTTAAGGCATATGCAATTCTATTTTACAATGAAAAAAAACATTCAAGGAATTTTGTGGGTTTGTCTCCAATGAAACAGAAAATGCGCCAAGAAGCACATGTTGTAAAATTAAAGTTCATTTTGATCCCATTGCACATACCCTCATTAAAGGATCCAATTATGTCTGACTGGGTTCTAGACACTATTTTTTTCATGATATAAACAAACAATATGACTGCCAATGATTATCCATATGAGTATAATACTCAAAGGAAATGTCATCGTATATACCCATTGTAATGCAGAATGAGGTTAGGCAGAATAATTATCATATGAATATAGTTTGTGGGGTCCATGGCAGAGAACCAGAAGCATTTCAGTATTATTTTGATTAATAAACTGTTTCAGAAATGCATACCCTGCATTGTGTAGAAGAAGGGAACAGACTGGTTTTGAATTTTAAACTAAGTGATCCTGTGAGAAATCCATTGATTTGAGTACCCCACTTTAGACAGTGCTGAACTTGCAGTGAGGAGGGAGTTTGAAACTGATATTGTAATGTGCTGCTTTGTTTTGTTCTACTACTCCCCTGGTGGACAGGAGACCACACTGCAGTTATAATGCACACACAGACTGTACCAGACTTTCACATCATCAGAAGCAAGACAATTAGAACTGGGTTGCACTTCTGTAAGCAGAAGGATACTTCAAAATGCGGCAATTAATGAAGTATCTCCACTTTTAGTCGGTGGCCAATCATGGGTAGAATTCATGTTTCATAAGGCAGACTCGCAAGTTGCCTTCATGTAACGGCAAACAATATCTCAGGTGTGATACAAATGAGTAATATTTATATCTTAGACTCTTGTGTTAGACAGATATAAATATGAAAATAAAAAAAAAAATAAAAATTGATTTTGGCTTCAATGTTGAATTTTAATGGGCAATAACACAACATTTGTTGGATGAATTTTACTACTACTACTACTAATAATAATAATGACATCTGGCCCCTTTAAAATCATGTACAGTTCATAGGCAACACACAAAGTTAGCATTAGCTATCTAGCCTTTTGGCTTGTATGGAGTCTTGATATGCTTGATGTCTTGTCCCTCTGTGTGAGTACAGTGAGTGTGTTGTGTTTTCTATGAAATGGAGCTTAGGGTTTAAGGGCTGGCTTTAAGGTCTTCTCAGCCAATGATGTATGTGTCTGTGACTCTGTCGAGGGGTAATGGGTAACTTGCTGACTTCAGGGGTAAACCCTGTTCATTTAATGTTGTATTTGGGAAAGGAACTGGGGAAAAGAAACACAAGAGACTATGTTTCTTTTTTGTTCTCAAGACATATTGCAGGTACATCTTCGTAAACTTGCCACTAAGGGGGTGGCATTGTGGAGAATTGCTGGGGGTTGTTTTTCTTTGTGTGTGTGTGTGTTCCCTGTTGGTTGTGTTCTGTGGGCTTGAGTCATTAGTTTCACTCCATGTACGGTACTACCACAAAAAATACCTTTTTCCAAGAGGTCAAGTGCATTGCATGTGACAATTTATTTCATCATTTTTCCCATTGTATATTTATAGTACCAGCAGGTTATGGGGCTTCATCAACCATAAATAAAGAGTAACACTTTAAATTATGATGCACATATACTTATTGTCATAATGTCTCGTAATGTCATAAGTACTTGAGTAACTTTAATGATTGCTATTGAGACGAGATCTGCTCTCTTAAATGTTTGTAATGATTATTTCAATGAACACACTGTTACTCATGTAAAAACCGCAGGGTATTTCAGCCTCCATATTGTATTGAAAGCTTATATAATAATAATATTTATATAATATAATAAATAACATGAAGCAGGGTTGGTTGTGATTCAAATGTGTACTGAAGAACTCTGCTACATCTCATTCAGTGCTAGCTACATTTAAATTACTTCGTGCTACCTCATAGTCCCCCTCCCCGCCCCCCAAAAAAAATTATAATGTAATTGCACAGGTATCATTGTAAGTTAGTAACGTATTGGGAAGTGTTTTCGAATAAAGTGCTCACACTTCTTAGGCTGTTGAAAGTCAGACTTACTTTCTTCCAAAGAGATGCATTTCAGAAAATCTGAGCACTTCTTATTGAGCAGAGGATGAGTGGGGCACATTTTAAATCAGATTTTTATGCAAATGAATGCAGAGTGGAAATTCTTAAGATAAAAGGTACAACTCATGACTTATAATTTTATCTCCTAGAAAACAGCCCTTTCATTATTGTTACAGGCAAATTTTAATACCCAAGCAGTTGTACTGAAAATTTGTGCCAAAAATTTTAATGATACAAACACACACACACACACACACACACACACACACACACACACACACACACACACACACACACACACACACACACACACACACACACACACACTAAACTTAAATCTGTCCCTGGTCTGAGTCAATATCACCTCATTAGAGAACATATATCTGTAGTTTGCATGCTGCTCTGGAAAATAATACTTCATACATACCATATAGACTACCTTTTATTAAAAACAAACTTCTCCCCACGGTCCACTTTTGCATCTACCCAAGTTCTGTGATCTCAGTTCGTGCCCCGCTCGTTTCAGGAAAGGGGAGCCCAAGGGTATGGAGACGTTGCTGTAAGTTTAACACTTTGATACCGTCTGATGAGAACTGTGAAATGTATTTCTCAATAGATTTGGCTTCCTTAGATACTGATGTAAACCTATTTCATGCAGTCAAGAACACCACTGTCGGGAAGACACTGAAGGCATGAGGAAACAAGCGCTGCCGTATCTTTTTCAATATTCTCCCTACTTCTTGCCAAATGCTCTCAAAGCCAACAAATCAGGACGGCTTGTTCATTCTATAAGCACATGGAGATAAAAGGCTCAATTCTGGCCCTGCAGTTCTGTGGTTCCAAACAGGATCAATGACTACTGCATGCTGAAAAGAATCCAGGTCAGTCACAACAGACTATGGTTATATCAATCAAGAATTACTTTTGTTTGTAACCAGTTCATCTCAGAATCAACTGGGGGACCAGAAATCATGAAGATAAAATCAACACTCTCACATTAATTCTCTATCCATTGATTTACAAGAATCACTTGAAAGTTCAGAAATTCCCCTGGCTTGGATGTGTTTCTCATCCAAACTTCCTCTTTGTTATCATCTGTGCTTCCAAATCAGAGGTCCAAATCCCTTCCCCAAACGTTCTTCCTCTATAAAATATACACAACAGAAATACATCAGTCCTGCAGTTGAAGAAGAACAAGGAGCCTGTGAAATGTGGCTCATAGTGTTTAATATTACTGGTAAATTCCTTTACTTAAATCATCCATTTAATATCATTTATACAACTTCCCCTGCCCTTACATCACTCTGCATCTATGAATGCAGTGGAAAGCGTTTTATTGGCTGCAACGGGAGCGATCGATTTATACATTTTGGCTTAGGCCCTGTGAAACAAACGTAGTCTCTTTAAGGACATATGCAATAAAAACTGACTTTAGTGTTTTGGATGGTAAATGCCATTTTTATTTCAGAAAGAAAATGACACATAAGGACACGATAAGCTTGTCTCCGGCACCAAAAATGTAAATACTCCAAAAACTTCCTGTCATGCAAAGTCTGTTTCAACTGAATATGCCATCAAAAAGAACTAATGGATTCATGACCCAGCCCTAGTGTTTGAAGCAACTTTTATTTCATGGACTAAGCAGATTTTTTTTGTCCATAACTTCTGCTGTACTAACAAATGAGATATACTTTGATTACTTCCCATTACAGAGAGGAACAAGAGGGGCTGTCCCTTTACACCGCTGCTTTTGCACTGGCAATTAAAAGTCCTTCCTGTGTATTACACTGCAATCAGCAAGCTGGTGTAGTTAATTTATTTATTTATTTATTTGGGAAGGAGGGGGGAGGGCAGTCGGTTCCCTTTTCAGGCCTTCTCATACAGGTATCAAAGCCAGACAATGTACTCCCGTACGTCTTGATTTTTCTGATAAATCTGGGACGCTTTCTGGAATTTTCTCTGGCTCCTCAAGGCTTTATTGTCCAGGCTTACCTTTCAAATATGAAATGGAAATCAACGATTTGCGACCAAAGCATATGCTGGCCTCTTTTTCCGTAACAAATCATGCTTTTGGACCAATTCAAACGTGACCTAATGCTGCTTAACATTTCTGTACACGTAATCTATATATACAAATTTTTTTGGGATTCTGGTTCCAGGATTTCTGGTGACCAAGATTTTTTTCTATACATACTAAATGGGTAATGTCTCCATATGTGTAAGTCTTCTCCTTCACTGACCTCTGTCTGACTTCTTGCATTACTATCGATCTGCAGACGTTTCCTTTATTTCATTAGGGAAAAGCTTTCACTTACAGCATACAGGATGGGTGACCATAGAGAATGGGCCATTCTGCTCAGTCTGGGCTTATATATGAATTGCCATTCTAATGATTTCCCTAACCTGAATGACACAGGTCCTCTGTATCTCTTTATTGTGATAGCTGCCATCCTTTAAGTATTAGCTCAATACGTATTTGAAATGTTTGACAGGCTTTTTTTTCAGCTCTTTCAACCATCTTGCGATCCAAACATTCCAACTTCCCCAGGCATTTACAGATTCTACACTATTTTTACAGCCTAATACATCGATTTCACAGTCTACTCAACTCTAATTCACAGTCAACCACTGATAAAACATTTCAAAACAAGGGTAACAAACATAATTACCATGTCAAACAACACGTTGACGAAAACAAAATAAACCAAATTCTCATACTTAATTAAACATTATTCTCAATGCAAAACAGGAGAATGCAGAACTTTCCTTTGGGCTGTTTTTTACAGTGGGGAAATATTATAATTCCATAAAACAAGCCACTGAATATAACCTCATTAACTTTCAGCTGGACACTAAAAAGAAGGGACAATCTGATTTAGATGCTTCTGCTGGGAGAACCATCTGGACCGAACGAGGGCGAACCGCATGTCGCCGTTAAAACCCTTCCACGACCGTTCATGTGACAAGCTAAGTGGCTTTAAACCCAATGGGTTGCAAGAGCGCGCATAGCTAGCAAATGCAATAACAGGAGTTGGCATTACTTTCTCTGTTTGCAATTCTAATGGTTTGTGAGAATTGTTTTGGAGACATATGGTGGCGACAATTGTGAACATTATGGAAAGCGGCTCCTAGAGGCCCTTCTTTTTTTTGGTAATGCCACCCCAAGGTCAGCAGTCTAGCGACAGAGTGTGTTGGTAAACCGAAGGATTATCTATCCCTGTACAAAAAAGGTTTTCACAGTTTATCCCTGACTGAACTGTTATACGTAATCATTATTCCTCCTCAGATTCTATTCCTTGCAAGCGTTCACGAATTTTCAAACTGCAGACAACCTCTTTACTTAGCACGTTTTACACAACACTTTAAATTCTTTATTACTTGCCCCGTCTTCAATACATGAGCTTTCATTGCCAGCCCTAAAAGAAATTCTCAAACTCGTTTAAAGTACGCCGTATTAGGGATGTACATGAACCATAAAAGGTTCTTCAAAAGCTTTGTGCTAGAAAAGAAGCCAAGTTTTTCTAAAATAAAAAATATGGAACACAGGAGCTTGGGAGCTGCTGCTGAAGTTTGCATCAGAACAGTTTTTTTTTTTTTTTGAAATCTGGAGTTCTGACAAAAAACAAATTGATTTGAAAATCCAGCTTCTGCTCGACCAGACTCTGAAGGGATTATGTGGGGATTGCATTAAAGCGGTGTGTCCCTGGACTCACAGCAGAATGGCTGAACCAGGTCACCACGCTGCCGGACAACATGGCCACTACCGACGCTAAAAAAAAAAAAACAACCACATCGGACATGAGGACAACAGAGGACGGTTGTTTTAAGAGGCCGCCGAAAAGCCAGAGTGCAATCGCAGATCGATCACAAATTAAAATCTTAAATGGTGTCGAGCAGAAGCCAGTATTTCCAAACATTTTCACTTTTAGCCATAAAAAACGTGAGCGACAAGTGCACAGTAACATCCAAATCCATAAACGTCTCTTAGACTGTGGCCTTTCAAATCTACACTTGCAAGAAAACTATTAACTTAAAAGATCCAGTTATCCTTAGTGTGAAGGGAGGTATTCACTAGCATTATGTGATATGCAAGCCAAGCCAAAGTTTCTATGATTCTCAGTGCATCACACTGGGTACATATTATCTGGAGAGAAGATGGTATTAATTTAAGCTTAAGTGAAAGGCACAGAGACGGGCAACATTACAACAACCATTAACCTTGTAATGTAAGCAATGGAACTTCCCCAGTATCAGAGAACTTGAATTAAACACATTAAGTTTACTTTGTTTCACTAACTAGTTCTGAGATTAAAATCCTACACAGCAGGTACATTTCTGTTTTGAAAGAAGCAATCCCACAGATAATATTTTTACTCTGATACTCACATTTTAATGTAGCAATAGCTGAAATATTGAAAGAAAAGCATGAGGAATTATGACGACGTCCATCCATTAATTACCTTTTCTTTAAGTGTGTTATGTTTGATTTGAGGCAAGCAAATGTGTTTTTTTGAATGTCTTGGACTTGATTGGACAGCATATGCCCTTCAAGAGACGAAACACTGTTTTGATTGGATGGCATACACCTTTAAAAGAGTCACATTTCAGTTGATTCGCTTGGGTCCCAGGAACATTCTGCTCTAACTATACAGGCGCAAAACTCAAAGAAATTGTGGGAAATTGCTGTTTAATGTACTGTTTACTTTGCAATTCCAGGTCTGCAGCTGTCACACGTGGTCGCACCTGCATGACCAAGCGTGAATTAGCACCAAGTGTTCCCCCGATAGTGGGAGTCTGGGAGGCAAATTAAAAAGGAATTGAGACCGCACTTGTTTCGAGAGGCCTTTTAATTCATTCAAACAGACAGACAGCCAGCACATATCCTGAGAGAAGCTCTCGTATCCATCTCTGCCCCCTCCCCCAAAAAAAAAAAAAAAAACACTAGAAACGTCTACTTCGCTCTCCCGTGCCAGCTTGCCACCAAAAACTTGCAAGCCCGTCTAATTTCGGGGCTCAGTGAGCCGGGGCCGGCAGCTGCGGACGAAGGCATATGCGCTTCGCTTGCATGTTGATTCGATGACACAACAAAACAGTCAAATTAGTAGGAGAAACATTGCCGCTTACATTGCCTTCAATCATCGAGCTAAAGATCCCTCTCAGCGTTCAAAGGTTTTCCTCCTGTGGCGAAACAATCCTGACACATGAAATCGAATGCGAAAAACAAAGTTGGGAGATCACAGAGAGAGAGAGATGCTGTGGTGAAAGAGGGAAAATTAAAAAAGGGCTGCAGAGAAATAAACGGGAACGATAATGGCACCGTATGACGTTAAACAGTGGCAATCCAAATCTGTCACTGGAGCATATTTCAGCTCCCGCTTGACAAAATCAATAAAGTGCGCACTTCATCAAACATGTTGTACCCTTTCTATTCACTCATATGTGATTCTTCACTGTCTCCATCATTGTAAATATACATCTTCTTATTATCTGCGACCAGCAGCTCTATAGGTCTGTTGGTTGGTCGGTCGGTCCACAAAAATTTTCCCGCCCTTTGGTAGCCACAGTTTTCGCCGGAGGAGGCTGAAATTTGGCATGGAGGTCAAGTGTATGTGTGTGTGCCTGTGTGTGTGAAGGTGTGTGTTTCTGTTCATCCCAATTGGCTAAAAAGGGGTGTGGCAGTGGGAGTGGCCTGCTCATAGCTATTGCATGCTAATTCGCATTTGTTTTATATGCACAAGCACAATTCTACTATTGATACAATTTTCAATGCAATTTTCACAGACATAGAATTAGCAGGTTTTAGGCCAGGCTAAATTCTGCCACAAAAATCCTGAAGGGCTTGAGCAAGGAGATGGAAGAGAGGCCAAAGGTCAAACGACTTCTGTGTGTTCTGTGTTTCCTTTGACATAATAATACAGATAATTATTTTTATATATTAATAAAATATTATCTAATAATGTAACAGATGACTGAATGTTTAGTGTTACATCCAAACCTGTACTTTCCTAAAACATTTTCTGAATAAATGACGTGATGATTGGCTGAGTATGTTAGGGAAGTGTAGTCCTTCAAAAGAACATTCAGGATGACAAAAACAGAACTGAATTAGCATTCGCATCTCCCAAAATGATATGCAGCACTCCAAAATCTTCTAATGTTCTCAAAACCTATTGTGCTTTTGGTTTCTACTTTCAGAGCAGTGTTTTTCCTTGAATGTAGAGCAATCAGTGTTTTGTCTTGATCTCTGAAATGGAGGCTTCTTCTTATGTTTGAAGTGAATCATTTGTGAAGGTTCCAGGTAAGCGCTGAATGAGCTAACGAAAAAAAACAAAAAGATGAGGAATTACATAAGATCCTTGAAGAATCCCTTTGCAAAGATTGTGTCTGGCTAACAGTAAACACCATATCTGGCGTTTACTGTTAGCCAGATATAGTGTTAACCTTTACTTTACAGTTACTGTTAGCTAACGAACGTTGATATAGGTACAGTTGTTTTAAATGAGACTTAGTTGTGGGTTTTAATGTGATTGACAATGTAGGAGTAAGTTTGCGAAGTTGGCTGGTTTACAGGCACGGTATATTTGTGGGTGAGCCTAACACCAGTTCTCTTGTAGCTCCATCAAAGGCTTGTTTGATTGATAGGCAGGGCTTTCATTTATGAAGTGCGGTAGGTCAGGTAACGAGCTCTCATGGCTCTCACAGAAAATATTAATCATTGTTTATGTAGTCAGTGCATTTGGGCAAATTAATAACACTAATAGTCAACGTATTTTAGAAGTGAGAAAGATTTTCATTGTACATGACATACATCCACACTATTCTGTATCAGAAATTCATTTCAAACAAGCGTGAATTCACAATACCTGCCACCAGGCCACTCCCACTGCCACACCCCCTTTTAGCCAATCGGTATGAACAGAAACACACACAACCAACCAACCGACAGCTAAAAATACTGGCATTATATATAATGTCAAACTTTTACAAGCTGTACAACTTGAAATGGGTGCATTTTTATACTTTTCAAAAGGTCACTACTTTACCTCTGAGAAAACGTGGCTGGTATTTGTATTTTTTCTGTCAAGCTGCATCGCACACAAACAAACACACAAGCAAAAACAAGGACCTGCAGTCCGAGCTGCTGTGATGGAGCCGGATGGAAAATTAGTTACATTACGTCTGTTCGGCTCCACACCGAAATGAGCTGTGAAGCTCGAACTGTCAGCCGACGTCTGGTCATGGCTGAGCGCGGCCCCCGCGTGACGTCCAACTTCCGCCGGGCTGTCACAACCACCAACTGTCAGCGTTCCATCCTCTCGTGCGGACCCGCCGCTTCATATAAGCACGCGTTCACTACCTACAAATGCTACAGACAAATAAATAAATAAATGAAACGAACGCTAGCCTTGGCTTTCCAGCAGACTCGCCGATCACCTGCGGTTGTTTGTGTGTTGTGTGGTGCCTATGAGCCTGCTCCCCTGCTACTCTACCTGCTCGGTTGGACGTCTCCTTGTGGCTATGGGACAGTGTCATTTACAGGCCATCTGTCATGTCAGCTTCACGGAAAAACGATTGAGCGGCATCATGCGCCAAGAGGTGCTTTTCATGCTACCGCTCTCACGGCCCAGTTTCTCAGTGTAGAAAATTAGCGCCTGCTGTTGCACTGATGGGCCGTCGTGAGACAGGCCCACATAGCTGCCTGTGTACGGCGGCAGGTATCTCTGTGATCGACGGGCAGCGCCCAGGGAATGGGGAAAAACCGCACCTGATGTGCTCCGCTGAGACACCGTCCCTTTGATCAAGAATCCGAAACGAAGCAGCGGGAAGGATCAGCTCGCGAGGCTGTAATCTGAGCATCGGCGCCCGAGGAATGGCGTACTTTATTCGGCGGGAGTCGCTTCAGCCGTCTTAAACTCAAGCGACGGCCTTAGCGATTTCATACATGCATACCATGACACTAACAAAAATGTGGAGTCTGCCAAAGACAAAAAAGCCTGCTAAACCCCCTCACACACACACACACACACACACACACACACACAGAGCCTCATAATCGATATACTGGAGCACACAGCTTCCAAATCGTGGACACAAATAATGGTTTGGACTGCTGATGACACCCAGCCCATAGAAAAACACAACCGCAAATTGATATTTGAAAAGAAGAAAAAGCCAAATTGTCAGAAAGCTGACAAATTACCCCGGGAACAATGAGAGTGGCTGAGATGTTAATACTTAATATAAGCGATTGTCAATTGTCACAGTAGCTCAGTCACATCATACAACACCCTTTAGGCTGCAACCGCTCGCAGAGAATGTGGCAAAGCAATTAAAAAGTAAAACGCTGCGAGAGACAAAACTTGCTACGGCTACAAAATAACCCTGAGACTCAAGAGCAATGCATCATGAATGAAGAGTTTATCTCTGGAGGCATGGGATGAAGAACGAGTTGAGTAGTCTTGATCTGGGTACTTAAAATGCTGTCTTTGATGCCTGCATTCAGCCCCTCAAAATCCCTTTTTTTGCTGTCATGTGGAAAACAAGAATTTGATGATGTAAAGGATATGGTGTGAAGAACCGTGCATAAACAAAACAATACATCATGTGGTCGCTGGGAGGAGGCTATATCAGGTGGGTTGTCAAACGTTGATACACAGTTTTTTAGAAATCCGTGCGTGTGGGGACAGCTCTGTGTATGTGTGTTAAGCCAAGCAAGAGAGACAAGTCAAAGTACCTTTATGTTTCCATTTATTCAGATAGCCCTCCGCAGCTATTCAATGAGCCTACAAATGCTGAATGGAACCAGCAGACCCTACCAAAAAAAAAAAAAAAAAAAAAACGACATAACACAAAGACAGGCACTATGAAAATAATGTACGAAAAGACAAATGAAAAACAACAATTAAATATTCAAATGGTTTTGGAATATTGTACGAATCTATCTGAAAATGTTTTCTGAGAGCCACTGTTGACTGAAAAAAAACACTTTTAGTACAAGTATTTTTTTTTCATTTAAGTAGCACTTCCCTGCTTTCCTTTAATATTACATATAGAAGAGCCTGCCAAGACTGTCCTCCAGTCCTACAGCTTTAGCCCAAACCCACACTTGTTTGCAGAGATTAAACAGCTCTCACACTCACACTGAACCTAAGCAGTCTTTGAAGGAGGAAAGCTGAGAGCCGAGGCGTCCGAAGGGAGAGTTTCTCTTTGCTGCAGTGCAGGAGTAGTTTCTGAGCTTCACGGTTACGGTGATTACCTTATCTTCGCAATTGTTTTATATGACACTCTAGTTGACTGACCTGTAATTCCAATTAACAAGCGGTTTTCCAAAGATGCTAACTGAAAACAATGGTTAGCTAGTGCACTTGGTATAATCTTTCTAGATGGCTATTTGGCCTAAAGCGAGTTAAATATATAATATGCTTGCTAGTTAAGTCATAGTGTAAAAAAATGAAATGTATATTTTTGCATTCATTAAGCGTAATAATACATAATTGATACATAAGGTGATTACAAAATCTTTGAGGGGAGACACCATAAAAATGTTGAAAATGAAATGCCCTGTTTTTATCTTTGAAGAAAACTGATTAGATGGCAAATGAAAAATAGAAATGTTATCATTCGTCTTGTTCCATTCTATGCAGCACAAAAAACAGACAAACTTTGTTTGGCTGTTTTATAAGGCAGGATAAGAGGGTGCACACATCTACCTTAGTAAACAGCCAGACACTGTCCACACTGTTCATCCAGAACTATTGGAAGGTAAAACGAGACTTTGTCACATCTCTTATCTTTGGCATAATGTCCCATACTTCAGTACAAACCGAGTCCCAATCCATCACAACTCCAGAGAACAAGTCTGGACATTCTGGCCCATGCAGAACACTGGAGATGATTAGTTGCGCGGTGTCCAGGACTGTGCCGATACCAGGGGACGCAAGAGACAGACAGACGGACAGATGATGGATGCCGCGGAACGCCAATAAATCGGCTGGCGCCCTAAAAACTTTATAATTTATTCTCCGTCGAGCCGCTTCTGCTGAGCGCTCCCAAACTAAGAGGGATGCAGCAGTGAGCGAAAGGGACGTTCCAACGAAGGGATGAAATGTCCTTCAAAACAGCTAGAAAAACAATCAAACAGAAAACGTACTCACGATTTATAAATGCTGATCTCGCAACACTGCATAATAAAGAGTCCAAAACAGTCTGAAGCTATTCAATAATTGATTAGTTGAGTATACCTCAGGAGCTCACTATAGAGATAAAGACTATAGAAAAAAAACTTCAGCATACTTCTCTATGTTGTCTTTGGCTCTAAGGTCTTTGCAGAAGGTAATATTATAGAAAGAGTCTACTATTTGCATTGTGAGGTAAAACTTACTGTTTTATAAGTTCTATGAGACAAATCTGAGCATTCGTCTATGAGTTAAGCATTTACTTACGAGTTCTGCTAACTGAAAAACATTTCATAATACACATTTCATACTAACAAACTTTTAATAAACTTTTATTAATCAACACAATTTTGAGCCTAATCAGCTAGCTTACAGATTACTGCTTTTTTCACACTGAGTGATGCACTCCGGCAAGGCGTATTTACTTAATTACTTTGGAATAAATGAACAATTCCTGGGAACAAAGTTTCACAAGGATAAATCATCTCTGTTTCCGTTCTGCATTACCCTGTCGAGTTTGAAGACTGAATGGGGTGGCACGGCTCCCAAGCCTTTTCCGTGAGGAGTTAGCATGTCCTACTCGTTGGATTTTCAGTTTCCTCAGGGAAGTGGTTTGGATTTGTGGTACGAGTGTAAGTATCTGTTTGTCTGTCTGTCTGTCTGGCATTGCAATGGAGTGCCAACCCATCCAGGGTGTCTCTCTGCCCAATATATGCTGGGATCGGCTCCAGTCCTCTGAAATCCTGGATTGGAGGAAGCAGGCATAGATAATGGATGGATTTTTGACTGAATGGAAACCGATACTGGTGATTGATATGGTGTTATGTACCTGCCTCACACAGATAATGAAGTATTCGATTGTTCATTATCTAGATCAATGATTTAGCTAAGGAAAACCCTGCATCGTTTCCATTCCATTTGCATTTGCTAAATACATGCAAAAGTCATTGGACCAGATTAAAACAAACCCAATTAGGCGAGATTTAGCCTGGGATTCAATCAAATGCGATTGCCCTTTTGAGGGCATATATATGGTCCAATCAAAACTGACATTAGGTTACAGCACAATTTCCTGTGTTTATGTTATATTGTGATGGAGACAACCAAACCATGTCTTTTTCATTTTAAAATAGAACAGCGTATGCCCTACAAAGTCTGGAGTAGTACTGGAGATAAAAGTGGACTGCATCGTAATGACGCTACCGCGCCTCCTGGTAGGTACTTGAACACAAAGGGTGAGAAAGCAGTTCTCTCCATGAGCATACACGGAATGCAAACATGAAGCTGTAAGTCGGGGAAAAAGCATGGCTTGCTCCAGGTGCTTCAGCGCTGTGGGAGTGGGTCGGCCGACAGTCTGCGCTCTCTCCACCTCTGCATCTGACAGTGGTGGGCTGTCATCACAAAGAGTTTAAAATATGAATAAGCTGTGCGAGAACCTCTTTCTGCTCCATCTTCTAAATCCGGCAGAAAAACCAAAGGCCAAAGTTCCCCTTACAGAGACTGGAAACTGCTAAGCTTACCTGTACTTGTTTTCTGAGAGAAACAGATACAATTGTATGAAACTTCCCAGTAACCCAATACTTTGACGTAAACCGTATTGCAATTGGCTGTAATGGCACCTATCTGCATATCATTGTGAATGGAGGGGGCGGAGTCTGTCACAAGCACACCTCCTCCACAACAATGTGAGTTAAAGAGAATAAAACGTTTCTACCTTTCTTTATGAGGAAACTGACGAACCAAAAAATGTTAGTATCAGACTGTACCCCGCACCTTCAGCGTGGAGGCGGACGAACCTCACAGCACAACCAGGGCCACTCAAGAACCAGCCACGCGGACACATTTATTTGGTTCCCTTTTGTTCACATTAATCATATATTCCCACCATGGTGTGTAAAACATCGCTCACAGCCACCTAAAACGCGACACATCATAAGATAACGAGTGCAAAGAGGATTTTACGTGTGAATAAAAGCCTGAAACGAGCAGTTAATTTCCCAGTACAACACGGTAGCACAGGATTCTATCAAATTCGGTTAACGCGCTGGTACTGGTGCCAATTTTATACACCCCAATTAAAAAATGTTCATTTGAAACAGCCACTGGCAAGAAAGAATCTAATTGAAATCTAGGTTTGGATTCAATCAACATTTGTCCTCAGTTTTGACTCTGAATAAAATTTGTGTGTTCATTTTTTTTTTTTTCAGGGAGACCATAATTTAAAATATATATTTATGTGATGGCTGAACTCTCTGAACTCCCCAAACTGTTTGCGAGGGGAAAAGATAACCGTTGAACATAATTACGAGTCAAAGGGTCGGAGAATAGTGGATTTAGAGAAGGCCAGAGTCTAATGCAAATTTTTAGAGAATAGCTCGTGAACCGGTATCTCCCCTTCCCCGCCCACACTCCCAACAAATTCAAAGCCAGTAAACCGTTTGGAAAATGAGCATACCTTTTGACTCAGCCTGAAATAGGTTAAACAGCAAATCAGTGGACTATCAAGATATCATTACATACACTGTTTTATTTCCCCTATCAATCCTGAAGTATGGAATCCACGCTGCGATTTTACAAAATACAGGAAGGCTAGATGATGATAAAGAATGTTGGGGAAATATATTACCTTTTGGACTATTATTCTATGAATTTAACTTCCCTCTGTCAAGGCACAAATTAGATCCCAGCTGATTTGAGAATGAAGCAAATCAGCAAAATTCTGAGCACAAGCACACTATGCATGGGGATTCATTCCAATCTGGCAACCAGTATCGTTGGAACAAGGGAGCAGAGCTAAAGGTAAAAATACAGCCGGTGAATTATATCTCTCTCAACCACTTGCACCACACCACCCCTTAGGTTGAAGAGGTTTATGGTGGAAATCTATTTTTGAGTATACTGCAGAGGGTCATTTCAGTAATTAATGGTTCAATAAAACAATAAAATCTAGCTCTTAAGACCCTAAACCCTATCCTCTATGCCCTATGTCCATGCCTTCCTTAAATAACTTTGCAGAAACAGTGCGCAGCCCTGATATATAATATGAGTGACCACATGTGCGGGATTGTGGCTTAAGTGGTTTGGATTAAGCTTGACTTAGACCATGGGGGTTGATTTATGTATTCCCCACCTTATAATGCACATTTCACGTTTGGAATAACTGCCTGTTTTGATTCGTAGAATTACCTAAGGCAAACGTAACACAATTCAGACATCTGTGCTGACTAAGCAACGTTTTCTAAGGGAAATGTTCAGCGTTAATTTAACTATAACAGAATTTTAATGAATTCAAAATGGATAAAATGTACTCTGATATAATAAAATATACCCCATCAGATCTAATTTAACATTTTCCATCTTATTCTGTATAAAGGAACTGAAGCTGTTTTGCACTTCGGGACCTGTTGCAGTATGAATTATTTAGGCTGTGGATATAATTTATCATTGGGGACATCTGAGATGGCAAAAATGTACAGTATTTTTATTGGAAACGGATGAGTACAGAGTAAGTTTGCAGCCTAGCTACTTAATGAAGAAACCGTTGTAAAAATAACAACATTCATTATGGATGGGGGGGCGAAATGTTGATCTCAAGATTCTATTTGTTTCTTGATGTGGGTTTCGCAATACCATTAGGCCAAAATCTGATATATGAGTTTCTATGAAACATATGAGTTTATAGGAAACACCATATGACAACAAAGTATAATATGCAATATTATGCCATTATTCCTTTCAGCAATGTTTTTCTTGCAATGGGTAAACTTTAAAGAACAACATAGCAATGTAGCTTATTTTTACAGTGCAATTAAAATGAAACGGTAATAAAACTAGCCCTGCCAAGATGAACAACTTTCGCTATGAATTTGTAATACTTAGTGTGTTAATAAAACAATTATGAAATGATTTATCATGATGTAATATGCAGGCTTTGGTCCAAAGAATTAGCCATGTCAAGCGCCACAATGCAAAATTAGCCATGTCAACTGATTTAGCAACACACAGGGGAGAAAATAAAAACAAAAAAGATGTTTTTGAATATTTCAGTTAAATTAGCGGATTTTAATGTGTAATTCACTCAATGCTATAGACTTTGCTAAAACAGATGAGTCCACTTCCAGGTTTGGCGGACAGTAAAAACAGTCTGGCCAAACCCCTTGCTTGCACAAACACACAACACCTAAGCACATCCACACCTGGCTAGGTGAGATGGAGAATGAGAAAGACCTCTAGACAGAAAATAAACTTTTAAAATATTGCCTGATAGCTCTAAACAAAGTAGTCTGCAGTTTTTACAGCCTCTTGTGTACAGTCTGAAAGTCCGGGAACATCAAAATTTCCGTTCATCATACTATCAAGACTAAGATCTACTTTTTGAAGCAAGGCGATCACTTTATGTGCCAGAAGCAAGATGTTTATATCCTTCCATTTTGTTGATGTGTTCAATATGGTCGACCTGTCGAAAACTTCAACCAGGTACAACATTTCTGCTTACCACAGAGGGTCGTCAATTTGTTTCGTTAGCTCAGATTGAGCACAGCTGAAGGGGGTTCACCCTTCATACAAGTCATGCAGCACTCTCACTCTCTCTTCTCTGAGAGCCAGTGCACCTCTGTATGAGAAACAGAGCTATGGCAGATTAGGCTACACTGCAGCTCACATCTTGACACATCTTCCAGTCCCACAACGCACTCTGTCGCATTTTTTCCATCGCACAATATAGTAGTAAGTCGAATCATCACATGCCTAGCCTTCATTTTTATTGCATAACTGCGATAATTAAGTGTTGAAAGATTTGCCACCTGGTCCCAGGGGTACTGCTTCGTTACTGCGAGCCAGTTTCAGAATAGACCTGCTTCATCAAACCCCCTTTCCTGGAAACAAAACTTAACCACCGCTAAATTAAAAAAATGCTACGCTAACATAAATGCTGAGTTTTATTACGCTTTATGATACAAACTAAAATGTTTTACTGCAAAAATGTATATATGTATCCAGATGCAAAGCCACAAAATTATCATCACTGTAAATATGCGAATAATAATGCAGACTGTCTCTTTGGCAATCTAAATAGCTTATTAGAGCACTGGCTTTAAAAATGGAATGAGAATAATTCAACCTCAACCTCCTTGACGGGAAAAAAAATTTAAAGTGTATCTAACTATGCAACCAATGGCTGGATTCAGCTGACATTCGTCTTTGACTTGGTGTTCCATGTAAATCCATTAGTGACTAAAAAAATGTGAGGTTTTCCATTAAAAGCATGAGTCAGGCATGTTAAGTCATCATACATGTGTCTCGAATGACACTGGTCTTTCAAATTCAGCTAGCTAACATCAATATTTTGTGTTTTGGTGACAAGAATGACAAATAATGATTTGTACATTCTGCCAGCTCTGCTTTCAACAGTTCCTATATGTAACCTCACAATATTTTAACAGGGCATTCAGACACAACACAGATTTAAAAAAATGTACTTATTTTTTTTTGTAACTGTGTTTTACTCAATTCATATCCAGATGAAGATGACTAATTCAATAATAAACTAGTATTGCACATACATACAAATGAAAATCCAGGCAAACTCAGTGTCTAGACAATTGCCACAAACACCCTAATGTACCACTATTGAGTCTGCAACAGTAACAATTAGCTAAAATGTATACGAACAACCACTGTGGATAAATGAAAAGAGATATAGGCTGCCAATACAGGCACTAATGGTTGGAAAGATACCCACACGTTCCCATGCGAATTTCCATGGAAAACAGCCCGGCATTGCTGTGCAACTAGACAGTTGATAAACCTTTCTTTTGGCTCCAAGTCAAAGTCAGCTATGAATAGCTTAACATAAAGTACCTGCACATATCAAGCAGCAACATAAATCATAATATTATAGAATCTGGCGATATGCTTTGTTTAACATACCTCTTGAAATAGTGTTGAAAACTCTTGATTTAATGATACCTGAGTTTTAAATGTGCTACTAATCATATTAAGAACAGTAAGGGTTTAATTGCATCTTCATTTGTTGAAACAACACATAGTAATGCAGGCTGTGTTCTTCTCACCTTATTCAGATTTCATTACCGTTAAGAAATCCCAGAATGCACTGCTTTGCCATTCCTTCACTGCCTGAATTGTAGCTATCTACATTTTCACAGCACTTAGTCTTGATCACTTAAGCATATAAACAGAAATAAAAAGGATTGTGTCTGGGTACACACTGTCTACTTGGTGTATCTGGCTGTTTAAAATTTTCAAGGAATGAAAAGTTTAGTGGTAAAGCAGCTTTGGGCTTTGAATTCTAATCAACAAATGTCCACAATGCATTGCAAAAGATATGGTTAGTGACTGGACCAAAGACAAGGGCTTCCGAGCTAAATGAACTGATTGTGTTTTTCTTCTCTTATCTGAGGAATAACACTCTTCTCTCTAAGCTCTGTGCTGGGTTAGTCCAGTGCAGTGCTAACGAGGAAAGGGGACACAACCATTTGCACCCAAAAAAAAGTCTGATTCTTTTTTTTTTTTTTTTTTTTGCATTATATGAAATATCTCATTTTGATGAAGAAACAAAAGGCTGAAATGTTGCATTCAACTAAACATATTTTGAAGGCTTATATGGAGATGCCAGCTAAGTGCCAATGCAAAGAATATTTATTTGTGTGTGTGTGTGTGTGTGTGTGGGGGGAGTTGTCAAGTATTCTGATGCCAGAGTCACAAAACTACAAGGACACAGGCTTTCCACCCCACCGTGATTTTGCTTTGCTGTTATACATCAATGCTAAAAACGTTGACCGCACCAGAAACCCTGTTCAACTTTCTCATTTAAATGAAGGCAACGTTTTAGCCTTTTTGGATGTCCAGTATATAGCCTCCTGTTGTAACCACCCATATTCGCACACTATGATGCTGATGTATCTTGCTGTTGCTACCTTATCCCAGCCGTTTGGTGTCATCAAAGCACAGTGACAGTATAAAAAGTGAGCACATAGTTATTTTACGGTGAAATCTGACATGAACATGTTCGATGATTTTGCATGCGTGGACGTAATATTTAAAACAACTGCTGCAATACCTCAGATGTCCTCAAGGTGGATTATTTTTAACGTAGATCAGTGCATTGCATGTCATTTCTTTGACAGTAAATCGACTGCTGACAGGGGTGAGGTTTCACTGGCATTTCATTATGTCAAGATTTTGTGAATGACATTTCAACTACTTCAGTGTTGTATTTTAAAGCCACACATTTTGCAAACAGTTCAAAATGTTATTTCCGGTTTATGCATTCACTTAAATAGTTCGAAACACTTAAAACAGCGAACAGCGTTTGTAAGGCATGCAATATAATGTGTCCTTAAATGTCGCAACAAAAGCTTACAGTTTACTTCAGCAAGTTTTGACTGTTTTGCTTAATTTATTAAATAATGTAAGTAAAGCGTTCACATACTTGCAATCATTTTATGAAATTGAGCAGAAGCAGGCTTTCACTGTATCCGAACAGCAACGCAGTTTTCCCCCCTATGTCGCCTACTGTAATAAGCGCTAGCGGACAGGCTACCACGCATTTCCAAAAGGATGCGAAAACACCGAACAACCAAGCTTCAGCATGCATGCAAATGCGCCACACGCCACCTGCAATGTTTTGCAAACTTCATAAATAACGCACACATCGGGGGTAGATTCCCGCAGTTCGTCACATACCATGCATCAGCTAAAACAGTACGCTTCGGTCGTCGATAAACATTTTCAAAACACAAGCGCTAAAACTCAGATGTGCATGCGTGGGGTTTGATCCAGGAGAAAACTGAGGCAAGGCTATGGGGTGGTTAGTACCCGCGACCCACTTGAAAAACAAAAACATCGCAGGAAGCTGTAAGCAGGGAAAAGTGATTCTTGAAGGGACTTACCTGATTACTGCTGTATCACCCTGGCGGATGGTAATGTTGTCGGTTGTTCGCTGCATATCCACACTTCGGACGGGGAGCCCTGTTGGAATAAGGCAAAGGAGTCTGAATAGGGCAGCCTGTAACTGCCTCCGGCAGGATCTCCTTCCAACCATCATTGTGCGCGGCGACGGAAAACGATGCACTGTAGATCCAAGAAAGTGTATGCACTTTACAAAGAGAGATAGAAGTCCTGTTCCGATACAGGCAACGACTCCACAACAGCAAAGACGCTCGGGCTTGATTACATAGAAGAAGATAAACACGCCTTGAACGAACCAGAGAAAGAAAAAAAAATGCTTGAATGAAAATGTAGGTTCCTCAGCCCTCCGAAAACAACGTATCCCACTGAACCCGTGCTCGGGTATGAGGACTTGCGAGGGAGATTAGTGGACCACTGCTCTCCTGAGTGTGTGAGAATTCAGCGCTCTTTCCCCCTCCCTCTCCCTCTCTCTCTCGCTCTCTCTCTCTCCCTCACACACACACACTCTTGCGCTTTTTCCCTCCCAGTTCCCCCCACCCCCGCTATACATCGTAGTGCTGCCCCCCTTCACGAAAATCTGATACTCCCTTATTGGTTGTCACGACAACAGCACCATCTGAAGTCCCCCTCTCTACCAAAAACAACTGCGGCCGAAGCCTCAAAGAACAAGGGACGTTTATTCTCCTCATTTGCTGCCGTAGACACTGGAGCCCATGTTAGGTTTGCAACCTTGGTCCGAACTATTCTTCAGTAAAAATATGCAGCCGAGTGAGGGAACAAAAACCGCAAGTGAACCTCAGCTGCTGTGCTGACAGCTACACAACAGTCGTCTGTTATTTGTACTTCATACACACTCGTGCAAACATTAAACGCAATTAACCACCTCTTAGGGACCTATTCTACTTCCAGGTCGCTGTGTGTTTAATTGCGCTACCATGTGATTGCTTGTCTTATCGTATTTACGTTGATGTTTCCTGAGTGTCTAATAAATTGTAAAATAATGTTGTTGTGACAGGGCGTGTTGTTACAACTTAAGGAGTGCTTCTGGCAGACGCTAAAATGTGGGAGTTCGGTGGACCAAATTCGTCCTAACACTCCACGCATATTCCTTTGGGCTGAATTATTTGGAACACAGCAATATTTATTTTATTTCTTATTTGAAGAAATGAGTAATGTAAGTCAGTAAGTCTCTAAAACATGTGCCAATGTGATTTGAAATGGTACCCTGCGTTTTTTTAAATCTGTCAGTCAGTGGGCTGCATTCAAACGCACTACTTCTTTAAGGTCATATGCAATCAAAAGAGATTTTAGTCTCTGTAAGAGCATATTTTATTTTTTAAAAAAGACAACACTGTATTTGACATGGTTTTTGTCTCCAATAAATATGACTCATTTTGAGAAAATTACCTTGTAATGTGGCCTGTATTGCTCAAATGTATATGCTTAAAGTGAGAACGCGTGTTTGAACATTTCTAGTCCAGTGAAGATTCCTTCTCAATTTGATTATTCTTTGGGTAACTAAAAAACTTCGAGGCCTGTGTTAGCACAAGTTCTACCTGGTGCAGGCGTTTTAAAACACTACCCTGGACGATTATCATATATTAACGTACAGTCTCTAGATATTTGTAAGATTTAATTATTTCAATTATCCTTTCAAATTATTTCTTAGTTTTTTTCCTACCTGTCAGATGCGAGGAGATATTGTGAAAAATCTCATTTATTTCTACTTATTAAAACACCCTCATGTCTGACTATATTATTATATAATAATTTTAAAAAAATCCATTGCTTTGAGGTAACAGCTGATCATAAAATATATTGAAGATAGTCAATTACTTTTTTAATTCACCCTGACCTTCAAGTACATGAGCTGTCGTAATACGAATATAATTAGAATGTATTGGTTCATTTGATTCAGAATGACTTAAAAAAAGAAATGTCATTTGGGCTTTTGTTAAATGGGACATTTTGTTAATTACTTTGATTCATTTGCACAAAACAGCATTGTTACTCAGAGGCTAAGCAGATAGGATGTATCACTTATGGTAATAGGCTTCTTTTAGTGTCCTTATTTGAGCAGTGACTGCAATGGACTTTTTGCAAATGTAACCCATGTGCCGAATTCAGGCCTACGCTTAAGCGCATTCTCGGCTACAGTCTCCCATTCTCACGATGATAAGTTATGTGGAAAACTATGCACTTAAGCGCTGCTCTGAATTAGGCCATATAAGAGTATGCACTAATCAGGTTGACGAACAATAAAAGTGGAAAGCAGTTACGTTACTCGTTGATGCTTCTTGATGATATTCGTGTGCACTCGGGTATGTGCTCGCTCTGAATAAGATGTGTGTTGATGTATGTATGGGGCTGCTAAGGGCTCATCGTGTTAAGGCGCTGTGCTAATGCGTACATTATGGACCCATGGTCTGGTATCGATTCTGGGCTGTGCCAGTGCCGGTGCCAGCTGCAACTGCTGCCAGGCTGGATGGCACAAGTCTGTAGTGTCATGTGCGGAAGGAGAAACGTCTGTGTGTCATCACACATTGGCAATCCATCCGGTGCCAACAGTTTGGCTGAACAAGCTAGACATGAGGAGACTTCTCCTGGCTCTGTTGCTACGAGAGATTAACTGGCACACTGTAGAGTTAAAAGGAACAGTTTTTGACATTGTATGTTAATGACAGGGTGTACATGTTTGTGTTCTAAATTGTGACGAAATATGGGTAAAATTTATATATATATATAATTTATTTATTAATTTTTTTGGTGTGTTCCAACTATTTTAAACCACACAGCGAATCCTGTGAAAGCACTGTTCCAGTGTGTGGATGCACCCTTTTTTTGGACACTTCCCTACTGTTTACACTGGTCCCATTGCCTGTATAATGCTAAGGCACTGTTCCAGTGCATTGGTAGGCTCTACCATCTGCATCCTGTTAAGGTGCTGCTCTACCATGTAGATGGGCCCCATTGCCTGTATCTTGTAAAAGGCACTGTTCCAGTGCGTGGATGGGCCCCACAGTCTGGGGTCAAATCAAGACCTTCTTTTTGTTGAGTGTGTGTAGTGCCCCTGTTGGGTGACCTGTTATTGGCCTCAGTTTGTCTAAGCAGGAAAGGGAAGTCAGGAGGGATGGCTAGTCTCATTGCTCACGAGCATCCCTGGCTAGCCAATCGAGTGCACTCAGTCTGCCCGCACAGAGCTGCAAATGAAGTGTCTTTCTCCGACTCAAGTCTCTGCAAGCTGATGTGGAGGACTGCAGTGTGAAAAGAAGCTACAGCTGACATCACATGTTTCAGAGGAGAACATGTTCTTGTCGGCACTCTTTTGAGTTGACAGTGCAGAATAGTGCATCTCATGGTATGATTAAGAATTTCATATTGGGGAAAGAAGCATGAAAATGTGAGCACATTCGTAACAGAGACACACACACACACACATACCTTCAAACATGTGCACACACACACACACACACACACACACACACAGACTCTCACAAACATGCACGCACACACACACACACTCACAGACTCTCACAAACATGCACACACACACACACAGACTCTCACAAACATGTGCGCGCACACACACACACACACTCACAAACATGCACGCACTCACCCACACACACACAGACTCTCACAAACATGCTTGCACACACAAACAAACACACACACACACAGACTCTCACAAACATGCACGCACATACACACACACACACACACACACACACACACACACACACACACACACACAGACTCTCACAAACATGCACACACACACAGACTCACAAACATGTGCACACACACACAGACTCTCACAAACATGTGCACATGCACAGACACACACACAGACTGTCACAAACATGTGCACACACACACACACAGACTCTCACAAACATGTGCACATGCACAGACACACACAGACTGTCACAAACATGCGTGCACACACACACACACACACAGACTTGCACAAACATGCGTGCAAACAAACACACAAAGACTCTCATGCGTGCGCGCACACACACAGATGCGCACAAACACTCACACACAGACTCTCATAAACATGCAGACTGCCACAAACGTGCGTGCACACACATACCTTCAAACATGTGCACACACACACACACACAGACTCTCACAAACATGCACGCACACACACACACTCACAGACTCTCACAAACATGCACACACACACACACAGACTCTCACAAACATGTGCGCGCACACACAAACACACACAGACTCACAAACATGCGCGCACTCACCCACACACACACAGACTCTCACAAACATGCTTGCACACACAAAAACACACACACACACAGACTCTCACAAACATGCATGCACACACACACACACACACACACAGACTCTCACAAACATGCACACACACACACAGACTCACAAACATGTGCACACACACAGACTCTCACAAACATGTGCACATGCACAGACACACACACAGACTGTCACAAACATGTGCACATGCACAGACACACACAGACTGTCACAAACATGCGCGCACACACACACACACAGACTCTCATAAACATGCAGACTGCCACAAACGTGCGTGCACACACACACACACAGACTCACATACATGTGCACATGCACAGACACACACAGACTGTCACAAACATGCGTGCACACACACACACACAGACTTGCACAAACATGCGTGCAAACAAACACACACAGACTCTCATAAACATGCAGACTGCCACAAACGTGCGTGCACACACACACACAGACTGTCACAAACATGTGCACATGCACAGACACACACAGACTGTCACAAACATGCGCGCACACACACACACACACAGACTTGCACAAACATGCGTGCAAACAAACACACACAGACTCTCATAAACATGCAGACTGCCACAAACGTGCCTGCACACACACACACACACACACACACACACACACACAGACTCACATACATGTGCACATGCACAGACACACACAGACTCTCACAAACATGCAGACTACCACAAACATGGGCGTGCACACACACACACAGACCCTCACAAACATGCACGCACACACACACGCAAACACAGACTCTCACATACATGTGCACATGCACAGACACACAGACTGTCAAAAATGCGCCCACACACACACATATACACAGCCTCTCACAAACATGCTCACACACACACACAGCCTCTCACAAGCATGCACAGACACACACACACACACAGAATTTAATGATACATAATAACATACAGTGATTAAATAAACTGGGGTTAGGTTTTGGGTCAGATCTAAGTTATACCTCCTGTTTACATATAACATTTGAAATGCAGAATTATTAAGATAAAAGTAATATTCAATTAAATGCAACCAATGTAGAGTGTGATGTATTTCTTTTTCAGGGACAAAAGGTAGCTTAAAATGAGATCAATTAAACTTACGTAATCTTTATTAATTTTGCATTGTTCAGCTCTTTTGGCACAGTGAGGGCTATATTTAGCTGAACTGTAGATCATTTCCATATTTATTAATTTGAGGATGCAGTGTTCATTAATATTTTTGAAACCATTGAACCTCTATTATAATGATCATGCAAACATGCTACTTTGCTGCTCTCTACCTCTCTAGCTTGTGTTATGTCTGTGAAGTGCCATTAACATAATGACTGAAGGAGGCTGTGTAATTATATGTTTTAGAGGATATTATTAACTACACGTTATTCAGGTTAAGACATTTTGGGCCAATTTACTGAACACAGCTTAATCTAGCATTTAAGTACTAGACTCAAAACTTTTTTCAGTGCACATGCTCATTGAATTTTTTTGGATAATATAGGGGCAAGCTTAACCCATATCCAGGCTACCACCCCTTTAAATTCAGGACTGAGTAAATATCTTCAAAACTGCTTTTTAAAAAGAATTTACGTGCTGTGGATTTTTATGACATGATTATTACTTACACATAAAATGAATATTGTTTCATTTCAACAAACCTAAAAAAAAACTGTCATCAGAACATTTACTGTTTTTGGTAAGACTGTGTCTAGGACAATGCTAAGACTGGGAAACAGTTGGTGAGTCTCATTCTAATTGAGAAGAATTGGGCTACTCACAGGGGAGCTATCCAAAAAAAGGTCAGTGTGGATTTTTTTAATACAGTTCCACCCTATAAAACACTCTTATGCTTTAAAACCAAACTCCAGACCCTTAACCCAGCATTTAACCTGCCTAATCTCTCATAAATGGCTTCCTTTTTTGGACTGACATGCCTCGAGCGTACAACAGTCACTAACTATTCATGAGGCCTACTGGTGACTCCAGTCCGCACAAGCCAACTGACAAAAAAATCAGCTGGCATCGACACTTTGTTGGAATACAGAACTGTAAGATCAAACTCGAGCGCTAATTAAAATAAGCATCTAGCCAGAAGTAGCCTTTTAGTGCAACCGCTGTTATAGTGTTGCTTGAGTTATGCATCAAAAGAGTTTCTCTTTTACACCATAAGCTTCTCAACTCAGTAGACGTCTGAAGAAAATACCGGCCATTGGATGGAACAATTTAACCTCAGTGACGGAAATAAGCAACACAAAGACATAACAAAAGCCTGACCACCTTTAATTACGGTTAGAAGAACTCCGTAGGCATTCTACCACAATTATTTTTTGTGAGCAAACAGAGTGCCTAACGTGTTTCCTTCCTCATTTGTTTGGATAGACATTTAAATAAGCTTGGCTGCATGTGAGAGTAGCTTTTTGTTTAACACATTCTACAAGTTGCACTTTAAAACAAATACAGTTCACATGCTGGCCGCTGTCTGCATTGGAAACGCGAGAGTTTTAAGCTGTCTGTTGCTCTTATAGTTCCACGATCCTCTGCGTTCGGTCTTTAATATTAAAGGTAAAATCAGGAGACATCAGGTAGCAAAGGAGTTCCATTTTGTGGATAATGGGGGTAGTTAGCCGGTGGAAGATTTACTTTCCGCTGAATAAGGGCTTTTAAGCAGTCAGTCTGATTTGCACCACCACAAGTGGTTTGAGACGTTTTTCAGCGTGACAGCCCTGTGGAAGATGAGAACAGATCTGTATTTTTTTTGTATTTCTGCTAGGAGAATGGGGATCGCGGTGCAGATTTCAAGTTGTTTTCTTTGATATTTTATGATGATTGGTCTAATATGTAAACTGCCTTAAGAGAAGCAGTCTTCACCAGTCAAACCCGAGAGCCACAGGCGATGCCAGGTTTTGTTCCAGCTCAGCATTGGATTGATCAATTGGAACACTTTATTACACAGCTGATTACCCAGTGAACTAACCCCACCTGGTTTTTGGGTTTGAACTGGTATCTGATTTTAAGGGTTTAAAAAAAAAAAAGTCAGTTGATCCTGTGATTCTCCAAAAACCAAGGCTAGGATTCCCAGAGTCAAAGAGTCGTAATGCCATATCATTTAAAAATAACAAACACTACGAATTGGGTCATATCCAATACATCAGTCAACACGTTGAAGTGATAAGGAGTAAAACTCAAGTTTCAAACCTTTCACGTTTATCAGCTAACCCATCTCTCCTTGTACAAAATCATTTTAATATAGTTCCTCGTTGATCAATCGACATGGTGAAATTAAAGAATACCTTTAATAATAAATCTATACATAAAAAACCCAACACTGTTGTTGTATTGGATTTGCACCTCTTTGGAAAATACAATTATCATCATTATGAATCCTAATCAATTTTGAAGTCCTTTGAGATAGGAATGTCTCTCTTTGAGGGAAATGCATTTAATTGCAGATCCATGTTAAAAATTGATGAACACCTGACAGTAATATGCATGTAAAAAAGCAGACAAAATATGAGGTCTTAAGACAGAAGAATGAGGCACATCTAAAGCATTATTTTGAACAGTGCCGTGAAAAGTTGCTCGGGGATATCGGTTCATCCACTTTTCGATGACGTAAGCAAGCACACTGGGGACATCTTTATGCATGTGTCAAGGTAACAATTTCCATTGAAGCTTTCTGGAATTTTTCCAGTGTTATTACCAGGGGGGAGCAATCAAAGGGAACTGCATGGTTTAAATGGTCAAAGAACTTTGTGTCAAGTCAATGATTTTTAAATTATCACAGCATTCACATTTTGCATTCAAATTCTGGCCGGGGAGTAGGAGACGTACAAAGTGCATAGGTTTTATCCTAACCAGTTTTTTTTTGGTTTTTTTGCAGTGAAGATATGTGACAGGGAGAAGTCAGCCCGTTAGCATTACTTTATGCGCTGCTGGGTTCGTACTGAGTTGGCGGTAAGGGCTCTGCCCTTTACTCAAACAGTCTTTATATCTGCTCAAAGGTAGCTCCATGTTAGTCGTCCATAAGTTTGTGGCATCCTCTATGTTTAAATCCTTTAAGCTAAAACTGTGAGCTGGTATGGGCTGATTCTGCATACAATTCAGAAATAGGTTTATAACTCCGAAATCATGTTTATGACTCAGGTAGGCAAGTGTTTAAATTTCATCACTGATAGATTGCGAACTGTTCATCGGAATTCCAGGGATTAGATGAAAGAATAATTTCAGTTACTTTTTTAGATGATTCTTTTCTGCCACTTTACTGAGCTTGTGTTTGTTCGCTACATAATGTGTTATCACCCCTATAGAAGTAGTAACAGCGCAGTTAGTTCCCTCATGGGAACCTTGACCTTCAGCTTTGTGAGCTCAAAATGTCTCTTTTTGTATGGAGCTGTTGGCTATTATGGTGGAGCTGGAATTCAATAACATGTCATACTCCTGTCGGTTAGCAGAGGCTACTCCGGGAGTTCAGAGAAGGAGAATGTACCAGAGTTCAGAGACGCGACTATATCTGTGAGAAATACAATTGTTTAATTCTTGTTATCATATTAATTCATTTTTGAGGCTTTAAAATTTTAATCTAGTTGAAGACTTAAAAACTAATCTGCTTTTCAAGCAACTCCTAACATTTATATGAACCACACCTTTCAGTGCTAATGGATTTTAAAGGCATGGCACTCATTAATGCTCAAAAGAATGAACACCAAACCAGACATTAAATCAATTGCATTGCAGGAAAACTGTATTACGACAGGAATAAATCCCGGCCCGACTTTCCGTATCGAACCGCAGTTGCCAACGTTAAAACACAGAGCTCGGAATGATGAGATTCACATCATAACACATCAATTTGGAAGAATTTAATGGAGAAATAATGGCTATCAGACCACCACCTCCCCTAAATGTGTTTGCTGCAGAATTAGTTTGCATAGCAACCAGACCAGGAAAAAACAGGCATCGGTTGCGTTAGTCCCTGTGTCTCTGCACTGTCCTGGTTTCCTATGCAAATGCTGGAAATATATACATAACCTTGAGAGCCATTTTAGTACTCATGGGATCCAGTGTATGCATATACATTTAGCCTATACATATAAACCTGTAGTCTAAGCTAGAAAAGTGCAACCAACCTAAAGGTTTGTCCCCCAATGAGTATTTTCCTGGTATAGTCCCTTTTTACTCCCACTCTGATTTCCATTTTAGAGCCCAATTAAATACAGTACTGCATGCAAGGACTAGCTCACAGAATTTGAATGAAACTTTTCAGAATCCTTGGTGCCATTTTTTTTTCTTTATATACATTTTGTGGCTAGCTATTGCTGCACAGTGTAGTAGTACAGTAAGGCTGAGATTTAGTCAACATTTGTTAGCAGCTATGGCTGGGACCAAGATAAATTCTCTTACACAGTTCAATCAAAACTATAGATTGAATCCTATTTGTGTATGTCTTGTGACCTATTTGTAAGATCTTGCCCTTTGACTTGTTTCTTCGGTCACAAATTCAGTTTTGAAAATGTACAAATCACCATCATTAACATGCCTCATTATGCCTTTCGAGAAAATTGGTGTGTTATAATTGTGGAATGCATCAATGAATGCTCAAAAGTAGTTTTATTATTGACTACAGTATCCTGTAGACTATTATGTGCAATCAATAACAGATAATTTAACATTCATGTCCTTTAATTGGTTAAAGCATTTTCAAAGACAGTGTCTGTCAGTACTATTCTTTCTGATTCAGAAAGTTTTCTTGGAATTCCAACTGGGCTACACTGATTAGGTTTGATTTTTAATGAAACACGTTTTTTAATAAATTGATAATTGGAACATGCTCACTGTGAGAGACGTAACTCATAAATAGTTTGTACCTCTTACATGACAAGGAAATTGTAATATTTTACAATGTCATTTGATGGAGGCAGTTGCCCTCCTTCATTGGATAGTCACATTTGGATCCTGGGAAGATTTACCCACAATGCACCTTGGCCATGGAAGGATGGTACAGTGCAAACTCAAGAGCCATAATAGTCAACTATAAATTAGGGTTGTGATGATGTTGATTAATGAATTATTGAATGATTGTTGAATAATGATTTAGTTGCAACATCATAATAAGATGATCAACAGTACAATGACTCTAGCTGGTTAAATGTCATGTAGCCAGCTAACAAGAAAAGTTACTTCACTGAGAGCCACTTGCAGCACTACTTTGACAGCTAATTAGGAAAGCTAACAAACAAAACTGGAAAGTTCTGCTGATTTCTCTCATCTGTAGTTGCTAATAGCCATCAGTTACATAATTAGATTACCATATTAGATAACCAATAATTTATTAACACAACTACGAAATGTATCAGAATTACAGTGATGACACTGAAAAGGATGTCACTTCAGGAGATATATGAGACCTCAAAGTGCAAAAGGCTACAAAATCGATGAGCAAGTGTTTCATGAAGGGAACGTGAGCATTAGTTATTACTTTAGCTTTAGAGTCACTAAATGCTAAACAAAAGGGTAAGTGGTGAAAAGCTGCAGTGTCAGAGAAATCTCCGAGCCCAGTGAAAGACCAAGCCTGGCAGGACTGAAGGGTCGTGCCCTCTGGTGAGCCAAGACTAGGTGACAGTATTTAAAGGCCATTTGCATCGCTAATTACTCTTGGCTATGAGAGCCGCCTGGCAGGCCTTCGGTATGAGCTTTTAATACCTTTACCTCCACAGTGGCGCGGGTCAAGGGGACAAGTCTCCCTCAGGCTGCTTTGGAGTGTTTCATGATATCAGTTCTCAGTTCTCCTACTGTCCCACAAAGGTCGATTTTATGTCACCCATCATAATGTCTTACATCTTGTCATGTGATAGTATTGGTTATGTCACATTTGGCATAATATGGTACAAACAATGATGTTATGGCTCTCTTTATGAGGCATGACATTTGCTTATGTATGGTTTACGAAGCCATTGTAATATCATGCTTATGAAGGCTTAACATATACTCTATAAATCCTTTATATGCAACACTTATATATACTTTGTACAATTTTACATATTGTTTGATATCCTTTGATTTTCTGCTCTTCCTGTGGCATTTAAAATGTTTTATATAGTAGTTAATACTCGAGCCCCGGGATTTAGTTCTTAAGTCATATCTGTAGTGCACAGATAGCAGACAAGATTATTATCACCATAGAATGAGATTTCATCTTGTTCTAGATTTATTTATCAGAAACACATATTCACTTCAAATTAGAGATATAAGCAGCGGCCGCTCATGTGATCATTCTGACCAATTAACTTCAGTCCAGAGAGGGAGAACATACAAAAATGATGCCCACTAACGAAATTTACGATGGCGTAACGCTCCCGTATACTTTGCAGACGCGGAATACAAATGATTTGTTTCAGTTTAGAGAACGGCATTTAAAACGATTCCCTTCTCACTTTATTCCCCTGCAATGCCTGCTGATTATCTCCACTAAGATCCCCATTCCGCTCAGTAGTAACCATAGAGACTGACTATTCAGTAGGTGCGTTTCAACAGATTCGTTCCTCTTAGGAAAGAGGATTTCTTTGTCATTTCCAACCTGAAGACTCACACTTGACTGAAATTACGTACAGGATTTACAATCACAGCAGGCTTATCATCTACTTACTACATAATGATAAAAAGTAGTAACACTGCTGCATATTTTGATGTCATTACTCTGCGTTCCATTATACATCTATAAATAATTAATAGAGAAATAATTTGCACACAGAGCTCCCATAGGTGCTAATACATGACTCAAAACATAATGATTGAATGCTCCCTTAACCATGGTAATAAATTGTGTCAGTAATTAGATCTACACTATTCATGACTCTTTTCATGCATATATTATCTTATAAAAACACACAACCAAAAAAACGGGGGCTCACAATTGTTCTGTCATATTAAATGAAGATTAAAAAATAAGCAAAGGTCCTCGCAACCACTGGTCTGCATACTCATTAAAAAGGAAGAAAGAGCTCACAAAAATCAACATATGATTTATTAACCACTAGGGTGAGGCTTTAGGGAATAGTACCGGCCTTCATCACGCAAACGGGAGATTTTCGTGATGAAGTTTCATTATTTTTTTGTTGCAGTCACGGATATCTCCTGCGCTGTCCCACTGGTTCCCAGTCTGTTGCAATTTCAGTTTGGTTGCTTGGAGATTTCAACTGTATCAGGGGCACAGATCTTCTCACTGCCTTCACAGATAAAACCACACACCTGCCTGTATGTGTATCGGCGCTGGGCACACACTGCATCAATCACAGGTATCATATACATTAGGCAAATGTCGAAATGTCAGTTTGGTAGACATGCTACTATGATATATGTATATGTATATTTATGTTCTCTGTGTTGTTGGAATTTCTCAAATTATCAACTTTGCACCAGGAAACTGTTACCTTTTTAAGTCCCTTGACCATCTGCAGACCTTGGGAAAACAACTTTTAAATTTAGCTTTTGCTCTACATTCTATATCGATCTTCAAAACTGGCATGTTAGTACCATTCTCTTATTTTAGAACATTTACTGCTTCGTAGTTTTCTTGAAAAGTGCACCTGCTTTTAAATATTGCTTATAATTGTGACTTGTCAATTTTCAGTTAATGTGTCCTCTCATTATGTTTGTTAATTTGTGTATATTTCAGGTTCCCTTAAAAAAGCGGCATTTAACTGGTGTTTTCTGGTGAAATAAAGTTTTATATATAAACAGTTGAATATAAAAGTCTATTGGCTGCAAAATTTTAATTTAGTTCTAATTACAGTGTAATCACTGGCTACTTATGTATTTTCCTTTTGCACTGTTTTATTTAGAAGGGCGAAAGCATGGAGGGTAGCAGTATGGAGAATGCCATGTTCGCGGAGACTGAAAGTTGGCTACCCTATGGACTTTGCCACATGTTCTCCCCCAATTTATTGAGAAATTTGTTTCCAGCTTCACCCAACACAGTGGAAAAAAACAGGAAAAATCAGTCAGGTACATAACTCCTCCTCTGGCTTAGTGACACAATTAGCCCTCACAATTTTTCACATTGCAGATGCAACACTGGTCACAGAATGTGAATGCAGTGCAAAGAGAACAGGCAGGTTCCTGCCCGGCCAGAGGAGGTCACCAGAGAGCAATAGGACTAACGATTTAATGTTTCGCATTTTAAAGCCTGCTCAATTAAAGAAAAAAACAATACAACTTATTGTTATATTGATGCTTATAAATGATATATCTATCATTTTCAAAAACTGTGGATAATGTTTTGCTTCTTAAGACTGGAATGGATAACAAAAACTACAACAATTAGATAAGAATGATACACTTAGGGCCTTCATTATTTAAGCGAATGCAAAACTGTTCTGCTGGTGAGAAAGATAAAAACAGCATGTGATTGGATGTGATAAAATGGCAGTAGTTTTGATGTGGCACAAACACATTCACATATGGTCATGCGAATGCCAGAAACAGGTTTATTCTTGATAATTTTCTGGTCCACAGGCTTTTTCTCTTCACTTTACTCAGAGTAATGGTTGGATGCAGGGACTACAACTACCAGAATACTAAAGCATGTGAATGACCATTCCTCATGCATTCCCTATAGATTTTGTTGCCCTTTTCAAAAGCTATTAATTCAGATTTCCAGCGGTATCGGTTAACTGAAGAAGGGCCCTGTCTGAGGCAGGGAAAGCTTAGTGAATCACATGTGTGCAGCTGCATGGGAGGAACACCTGCAAAATAAAAAAATCTTCATGTAACATAATAAACATAATCTTTCATGATTGTAGTATTTTGCGGCTGAATTACCCAGAATCACGCACATGGCAACCCGCTGCGTCCGCACCACCCTGTCCCCTCGTCATGTCAAACTGCTGAAGCAAAGCAGCCATACTGCTTTTTACCCTTCTAATGTCAAACTGCTGAAGCTAAGCAGCGATTCCACCCTTTACCCTCTAATGTCAAACCGCTGAAGCTAAGCAGCCATACCACTCTTAACACTTCTAATGTGACACCGCTGTGAAACCACCCGTATTGAATACCGCCACACCTACATGGTAAGTCATACCACTTTCTATCCTTCTCATGTCAACATGCAGAGACTATACACGTTTGAGCTTGGTTTGTTATGAAGCTATGCAGTCGTGGGTTTGATCAGTTCCGAAGCTGAGCAGCACATGGCTAACAAACGCGGCAATCATGTCCAGCAACTAATGGGACGGTCATGTCTGGAAAGAGGGGGCCTAATCACAGTAAAATCAATAGATCAGAATGAAACCGAACTTTGCATATTAACGGGTTTATATACGAGCAGCATATTCATAATGAATTTAAATATCCACCATTTCTGCCCACTTCGATTCCCTGGCTTGTTTCTACAAAATAAAAAATTGGGCCCTCACTCAGTTGAGTGGCCTGCTTAAAGATAAAAAAGGAAAAAAATTGAAATGCTGTCAAATTTGTTATGACTGAGAGCCAGGGAACAGTTCAGTCAAGTTTGAAGAGGTTACTTGGGTATGCTCGGCTTTAGTGAACGGAATTACATTCCCTGTGTGAATCCTTGTTTCTGTTTTTGATATTTGCTCATTGGGATCCAGCTACATTTCATTTTCTTTCTATGCCCCTTGATCGTTTTTGACACATATCTGGTAAACATATATGATGTCTTTATTGAATCAGCTCCCCTCCAGATGAAAGGATTCGGCGGTGGAGGAGGAAGATAAAAATGATCAGACCCGCCGAGGACAAATATACGATTTCTACGTTCACAAATCCTACAGGAAAGAAGAGAGACGCGATAATCATGAGGTTTCATTAAGAGGCGATTACAGAAAGCATCTAGCTCATAGAGACCCCAGTTGGTTTATCATAAGCATAGAAGAGGAATGAATCAATCCAACCGTACTTGTATGGGGATTATACAGGTTATTGGAAGGAACCAGGCCTTGCCCAGGGTTACCCAATGGATTCAGACATGACTACAGTGAACTCTTGTTAAACCAGACTAATTGGAGGGAAAGGGAGTACAATATAACCAATAGTACAATATAACCGGTGATAATAATAATAATAAAAAAAACACACAGTAATCCCACTTTGGCTTTGGTACCAAGCCATATCTACTCAGAGTTCGGTTTACCACAATACTGGGACTGTGTCAGTTTAATTAAGTTTCCAAAGAATCATTTGTGATACGATATGGCACTACTGTAGTAGCAACCAACAACAATGAATATTAAAAGAGGTAAAGAAAAAGTACTGAGTAAGTAAGGGGAAAAGAGAACAGCGAAAGGAGATAAGAGGTAGAGAAAGGGGGGAAAGAGGGGAGTAAAGAGAGAAAAAGAAGATGACAGAAAAAGGGAAATTTTAACCAATGTTAACCAGAATGAACTATGAGTTGTTACAGCAGAAATAGTCTGTTATGACTGAAATCCGTTTTAACGAGGTCCACTACAACAAGGGTTCACTGTATTGACTATCACCCAAACCCTGATTTAGAGAAAACCTCAAATTACTTATTTATTTAAATCAGTGGACCTCCCTTCTGGGCCTGGAGATCCACATAATATGCCGGAATTTGTCGATACTGAATGTTTACCTTGTGGATTTAAGCAGCTGATTCGGTTCACCTGATTCCTTGGTTCTGAACCTGCTGTATTTCAGGTGAAAACAAACCCAGGATTTACTCCAGTTCTCCAGTACCTGGATTGGTGACCAATGATATCCATTATCTCTCATAATTACATTCTCTATGACAACCACACTTAATTAGTATTCTGTGTTTCCTTGATGTAGTTTTTTTTAAATGCAGTTGTATAGCATTGTGAAATCATACAGACCAAGGGTCAAAATGGGTGTGGTTACAGGGCCAATTACCTTTATCCTGTAGTCAAGAAACAACTCACGAAAATCCTGTGAGTACATCCATATATCTAGGATATCTTGTGTCTATCTCTAGAATGCAAAGGTACTCGTATCTGAGTCACAGCAAAGACTGCGATCTTCGGAGGGCGATAACTACCGCAGCCGAGAGAAACTAATAAAAGGAGACTACTGCCCCACGATTGAATGCCATTAAATCATCTTCGAATGATCACAAACATTTTGACAGCACCCGGCATCTTACAAAACACTTGATTCACTGCGCGATATACAAGAAATGCATTGCTGAACAATGCAATTAATGCACCTCAAGGAAGAGTACCATGTTTTATTTACTCTTTGCAGGAGACCGTCTGCATACAGAAACACTGTATAATGCGCAGACAATGGGGCTATATTTCAAAAAGAGATGGAACAGATTACAGAAGAGAAATTGATAAATGCTTTTTTATGTGGGAGAAACTTCTTGGATCTTAACGTCACTAAAAATAAGGGACTGGATGCGGACCGGAGGAAACGGAAGGGCATTCTTATGATAGCAAGTGCGGAGGTTTTAAGTTTACTGCAAACTCAAATGCTTAGATGCTTTTTATCGATAAAAAAACGGAACAGAAGGTGAATACCAAAGCTATGTCTAGACTGTTTCGCTTTTGTTCTTGAAAAAAGAAGAATTTCTTTTCATGTATGCAGTAATATCTTCAATAGACCCTATGAATATTTTGTAATGGGTTTGGCATAAGTTTGCCGCCCTTTCAGAAGTCACAGAGACAGAGAAAAATATTCATTTTTACATCGACTCAGAAAAATACATTCGAGTAGCACATGAAGTCCCTACTGGATTCATACAATACTGAACATCTTACTGTGCTTAAGTTTGACATATTCTGCATTACTTTTGATAAATATGTAATGTACATATTCATTTATATGTTAAAACCGTGCTCAAAGGTGCAAAATCTATGGCTGTCCAAGACCTCTTACTTATAATTGTTTAGCCAAAACTGGAACCTCCAATCACAGTGGGATTCTGCTACTGACATAAATAGTTGGTGTGGTTAGTCACGTTCAACCAAATTCAACCCAAATGTACATGTGTTTGTGGTAGTGCAGGCCAAGAAAGAACTGACAATACAGTCCCCATGATTTCATGAAAAATATGTTGTCTTTTGACCGCATGTGTCAAATCACCACATATAATTCACATTCCACTTTGACATCCCTCAAACATGTTTTCACTTATCATGGTCCCTTGTGGGTTGGCCAAAAAAACCAACATCCCACATCGTCACATCTGTTTTCTCTTCTCGTGATGGTGAGCTGTCGGGAGTTGTTCTTTCCTGGTCTCTCATGTCTACTTTCTCAAACCATCGCACATTTCAGTTTGATTACCAGAAATTGTCTGCGGCATCTTAAATGGTAGCTCATTGAATGGTATATGTAAATTGTACTGCGAGCACGCATTCAGATCCAAAACTGGCCTACATCGTTCAGCTTTACTGAGCATCAAAAGACAGGAAAGACTCACGTTTCAGGTTTTTGTAATTTTTGAACTCTGTTAATGGTAGCCGATGCAAACCAAATAAAGGGGTGAGCCATATGAAAGAATTTGCGTAGTATAAAACCAATGTTTATTTCTATTTTGATGGCTATATATTTTGATGGACATTAGATAGCGATATACATGAGCTTTGTAAAGCGGTCATGACAGCAACCCCATGAGTTATGACACAGCAAGCATTATCAAATCATTACAATCACATAGCATTTAGCATTTCTTTTACGTTATAATTATTGTCTCAAAATACTTTCGTGTTGTGGACTACACATCCATGCACATATACATACATAAGCAGTCATGAATATACATTCTCAAAAATGTATCTTAAGGTCTTGGTAATACATTCTTCAGAACGATACAAAGTAAAATGTGCATGCATGGTCACCACTTGGGCTAGATTTGACCCAGGTGTCACAGACTCGAGTTTCATAAACCATTCAAGAAGTCCTTTAAGCTTTTAGAACAGGTCTAAAACGTCATGTTAAAAGGCTGTTATATAGGAACTATTCATAATCGAAAACATATATTGAACCGCAAGTCAAAGCCAAGGGCAAATATGTATTGGATTAAAACCTTTACTTTTGATGCAAATATAGAAGACGCCGATGCAACAGTGAATCTACCCGCTGCCTTCACCCTCGGCACCAATTATAAGCTCCGAAACACTGCGATGTTTGCTTGATTAAAGTGGCCTGATTCATAGACTGGTTCATCAGGAGGAGGTTAGGCGTATGACATTGTGTCAATATCTATTTAACTTTCAGCACAGAATCATTGCCTATTTGGGACTGATTGACAAATTGGCTTGTAATTGTCACAAATATATGGGTGTCATGGAATCAAAAATACCTTTGTAAAATGGGAAGCACTGAAAAGTAAAATAGATATAAAATTATGCATCATGCAAAGAAGTCGTCATTCATTTAAAATTCATGATAAAAGATGCAGATTTACTAATACCACTGTACATTTTTATAAATGATTTTCATATTTTATGTATTCATTTCTGAATTTGTCATTTATTCTGAGACATGTTTTGCATTCTGAGTTGTGAAAAATATGAAGCTGAACTTCTCTGAGGCAACAAACTGCCAAAATGGTGCTATTTTAGAAGATGAGAATCACAACTCTCCTTGTAATTAAGACTCCTTGTGAACTGAAATGTTGGATTGAAATGACTAAATGCAGTGAGCATGCTCAGTCTATAGTCTGCATCTTGCATCTTGGTGGAAAATCTTGAAAAGAGCTGTCGTATCGTAAAAGGTTGTATGCTAAATGGTCCGCTTCATTATTAAATGTTAAAGTGCTGATGGACACCTTTTGGACTATCCAAACCATTAAGCTGAGGTGGACCAGAAGCAATAAACCTGCAAGTTATACTGTTAAACTCTCACTATGGAGACGTTCGGTGCCTTCCGACAAAGCCATATTTTTCCTTGATTTGCTTAAGTATGCTACAGTTTCCTGTTTGGCATAAGTCAATTCACATGTGCAGTTAACGTAACAGTTAACTTTTTATACCTGCGCGAAGGAGGAAACTGAACACACCTTACTAATCAGACGCACCTGTGAAGTCAGTTGTCTCAAAATGGTGGTGCCCTGAAATGGGAAGGGGTTAGGTTTAGGGTTAAGAGACATGCATAAAAGTGAATATTTCTGCATAGTTAAACCAAAATTGTTTAAAAATTCTCTTTAATAAACGCTGAGAATCTGCATTTTCACCGTGTGAGAATCTTTTTAGCACAAACCAAGAAAAATGATGTGTCCCAAATCTTTTTGGAGAGGACTGTGTTTCATTTAAATTCTGGCTTTCAGTTATATATATATTTTTTCAATTACTCCTCAGTACAAAATCTGCAACAGCAATAAAACAACCGGTATATTTATTTATTTATTTTATTTAGTCAAAACTCCAGAGCACCAAGGGGCTTCTGGATGAAGAATCAGGTCAGAGACGTGGCTTTCACTGTTGTGGTGCTCACACTGTGCTCCAGTACCAACTGCACAGCCGGGGGGATATTATAGGAAAAAACCGGCCCAGTCCAGGGAAATATCTCTGCCCAGTAGCAGCTATGAGCAGACATGCTACTTACGTCCAGGGTATTAACAACACAACTGCATTTACATCTGTTCGAGATATATGAATTCCAAGGCATGTCCGACATTTATTGTTTAGTCTGTTTAATCATTACTATATTGTATATATGTGATTATACATTATGGTTATATTTTTTGCCAATTACAGACCAGTCCTTCTACGTCATTTGCTTATATTATGATTGTGGTCAGTGTAAAAGAGAGTGGAGAACATATTCATTGTACTGTGTGTGCTAAATATTTGATTCCTCTGGATTTTCTGTCCCTGAAATAGCACTGGTGAAGTTCACAGAGGTGTGTTGTCTGAGAGCAGGGGTAGGCTAGTCTGTTCTAGCGCTGCTCTCAGGGGTGATGTTTAAGAGAAAGAAAGATTTATGCTGCAAAATTAACAATGCACGTCATGGCCTCTAGATATGAGGGGTGTTCTCTATCACATTGAACATAAACATGGAGTTTGACATTTACGGCATGAATTTTTGTTGGGATAAATTTGATAAAAAGCCTTCCGCCAATACATTTTCAGATAGATTTTATGAAAACAGTGTGAACTGGAGTCCTGAAACTGAAGGTATTTTGCAAAGAGTTATGGGTACTTAAGCGTTGACTTCCAAGCAGCCTCTTGTATACTTCGAAATGAAAACTCCGTAGTCTCCATTTCCTAATACGCCAATCAATTAACTAGGCATTCCACATCCCAAATCACCACAATAAAACTGTAATATAGTTCGACTCGACCACATTTTCTCGCATGAAACTGCTGACTCGCCATCTCCAAAAATCTGTAGCTAACAATCTGCTGTGAAAACATATCTTCTTACAGTCATAATCAAGTGTAAATAACATTATAATTCAAATGCTACTATTACATCTTAATACACTTTTTATGAGTTTGTTGTTACCGTGCTGTCGTTATGGTGCCATTCGTCCCGCATTTTGAACACTGTGCAGAGCTGAAACAGTACTCATTGCCCTCACTTCTGCTTTCACATAAATCCCACTTCTTGTTACCATGCGTAAATTGAATTCATTGAATATTACAGCTCGCATTATAGCAATAAAATCTAGCCAAGGTGGTGGGCTTTGTTGTATAAAAAGCCATAAATGGCCGCGCTATAAAAGGCCATAAATATGTGATGGGTTTTATCCAGTTTTGATTACAATTCTCCCAGTCGTTCTGTGTTTACATTCCGGCCTGCAAATTCGGTAGACGGAAAACAATACATTCGCAGTTTGGACATGCATATTCACAGTTCAGACATCGTAAGACGATCAAAAGTTAATTACCAAGTAGGTGAAAAGATGCATACATTATGTTTATTATCCATTTACCCCATGGAGTACGAAAATGAGAAACTCAGCAATTTAGACTGTCTTACTAGGCTGTTGAAATTGTTTGCGTAAATATTTTTGAATAATTAAACTGAATATTTATGAAGATACATCCACGCGTTATCTTCACATTAACGTATGTGTGGACAAACCAGACTTCCTGCCAGAGATTCTGAAGGAAGAGTGAATCAGGAAATCTTGCAATGTTTGTTCCTAGTCACATATTGTGTGATTCTATGGAAATAAGCAGTTGCCAGTACAGAATAACATACACATACACATTTGAAGTAGACTGATACAGAAGGCTGGGAAAAGGGTTTTTTGGTATCTCGCAGAGGAAGATGGGGTGCACTCTCAGGAGTACGAACCTTCCCTGGATTACTGCCCATGCTGTTTTTCAGCTCTGCACGTCATCTGAGGGTTATGCGAATAATGATCACCGGCCTTCTCAACAAAACCACAAGGATGCACACAGCGCGTATAGGCAAGTTATCATTAACTTGACGACAAAGAAGAAGGCAAATTTTGTTTAAAATTGTGATCAATGACCTACACCACAGAACATTTATGTACCGGCAGTGTGAAGGAAAATTCGCCATACGCAATAGAAACATTTTATGATACATTTTTATGAAAAAAAAAAAAACAAAAATGTGATTTTGAGAACATTTTGAGTTTCATATGCATCTGCAGTTACATATTAAGTCATTAACATTTAGTTTGATGTTGGTCAATATGTTTTAACTTAGAGTATATGTTATCGTTTTTTGAGGATGTCGTCATTAAGTATATATTGCATTGTGGTATTTCTTTACTATCAATCAAAAAATAATTCAACATTTTTTTTCTTTCAAAATCTGTTTACAGGGTATTGAGTGAAAGCCAAAACAAATCAGGTCATTTCAATTTGTGTTTAAAAAAATATTTTAAACCGTTGCATACATTTTTTTTTGTCAAATTTAAGAACATATGTTGATTTAATTCAGGCTTTGATGAATAACAGGTGAATGTTTGGTCTGTTCAGTGGTGATTTCCTTTGTAAGTGTTGCCCTCACCACTCAATAGAAGACCCATATTGTCAGCTCTGCCAGTAAATTAAATACAAAAAAATGAGTGAAAAGCACAGAGCCTGAACTGCCAACAAAGAGATAAATGTTTTCTCAAGGTTTCCTTTTGTCCGTCAACAGACAGCATGATTTGTTGCTCGATTAAAACTGATGCTTTTTTGTGTGCAGCGGGAAAAAACACAGAGGGGAAAAAGCAGGAGTTTGTCTCAAAATGAAGTCGCTGTTGCTTTGGGGATGTCGTTATTGAGTGGACACTTTTCTTCAGTCAGTACGGGTTCTCTGAGTCACCGCTATACTAAATACTGCCATTACATCACAGTTATTTAGCTAATGCATTTACACAAAGTTACTTACCGTTGATTAGACCAGGCGGGGGCATTTAACTCTTGAACGCAATGTAGGGCCTTGTGTCTGCATAGACATTATTGAGGCTAGAATGGAGCTTGAACCATCAACCGTCTGGGTCCTGGTCAAGCACATTACCTGCCAGTCCACAAGCTGCCTTTTATAACATCACTTGGCACCATGAAGTATGAGCTGGCAGAAGAGTACAGCTAGTACTGGCTAGAATCACAGAATAGCAGTGCCTTTGGGAAGGGTGTGGTCAGCTGACTGGATAATCCCTCTCTGATTGGATAAGGACACCTCTTGTCTGTTGGTCACCAGCAGCTGCAATGAGTCTTCTCCTTTACAGGCATGCATGGCTCCACAGTTCTAGTGGCTATGACTGGCACTGGAATGGACAGCATTCAATTATAGCCCACAGGCCACATTACAATGGAGCGCCGGATCTTGGCGTACTACTCAAGAGCTCCTTTTTCAATATTAATTAAATACATTTTCTTTCAGCCCAAGATTCAATTAATGCGAAACAAAAACGTACTTAAAACATAACATATTTAAAGGTATCCCATAATGCCCTATAGCCTTAATTCTTATAACGTATCTCATTTCTGGTCCCATTATTAATTAAGGCCTAAGGTGAAAACCTGGCATGAGCATTTGTTCTTGTATGAGGAAAAAAAGGCCTAATCATGACAAAAAAGGTTATCAGATTAATTTACTTATGAGAATGATCTTTACAAATGCATTTATGGATCTATTTTTCTGTGTAGAAGATGGGGGAACTATGACTGTTGTTGCAAAGTCCATATTTATTTCAGCAGCTGAGAGCAGCTCTCCTGAAAACAAAATTTTCTTGCATCAGACCAGGGCAAAGTCATACACACTTGTTCCCCTGTGGGAGGGTCAAACAGAGGTCTTTGAGTAAAGCAACAACCTGTTCTGGCCAGTGTGAAAGCTGAAAGTTGTTTTCTGTTGTTTCTGGTGATAGTAAAACTAGACCACATGCTCTTTCATTGTTTCTTTGTAAGCAGGTTGCTTTCTACTTTTAGGACTTAAAAGTACTTCTTGCTTATGATTGATGGTTTTTCTCTTCATACTCTCCAGAGTGAATATTATATTATATTACCTTGCCATATAGGCTGGATGATATTGGCTGATGCAAAAAAATTGATACATTTCTATTTCAAAATTGATACAAGTATATATTTACACAAAAACGGGGAAGAATATCATTCTACAGCTTCCTAAAACGTAGATTTGAAAAAATAATCTTCATGGGTATATGTGATGTACCTGAGATAAGGGTTTGTAGACTTGAGGATGTGGACTGCAGAAATCCTGTCGTCTTTATATGTAGGTTATCAGTTCTGAGTATGAGGTCTTAAGGACAGGCTGTTAATGTGTGAGACTGAAGCAAGTTCCCGGTACTTGAGTTGTGCGGTTTATAATACACTGAGCTGCAGTTGCTAGTGAGCCAGCTGCCTGCCTGTCCACGCATTGAGCTCTGAAACGTTTCGGCTCGCTGTCACCGCTTGGTGACAGGTTCGCTTCAGAGCCTGGCCGCGGATGTCCCGGCTGTCTGTGGAAGCGGCAGCGGTCTATGGTTGAACAGGCACTGGCGAGAGCGTGGGTGTGCAATCCAAGGAAGCGGCTCGGATATCCGTTTGTGCAGTCTGACTATGATCAGGCATCGCTAATCAATAGCAGAAAACGGACAAGGCACCCATGGCAATTAAGTTAAATAAGCGATTCTGCCCAACTAGCCACCTTACTTTAATTGATGGGCTCAGCTGACGTACCGATTTATATATATTTCTATAAATTGTCAACTCAAAATGATACTGTGGATATTATATGGCAGTGTCATTCACTATTTCAGTGATACAACTTTTATTAAGAGAGTGCTGTGAAAAAGATTGAGGAAAATAAAGAATAAAATGAATGGAGCATTCCATTGGCACATTTAATTAGACTTACAGTCAAATAATATGCAAAACATGCGTTATTAATTCGCTTTCAGGTGTTCGCTCTCTTCCTCTATAATGTAGGTGGCAGCTCCAGGCTATCGCCATAGGCCCCTTTTGAAACTGGCTATTAATCAAAATGTTTCATTTCGGTTAAATTGGTGCCATCTTTCACAGTCTCGATGAATCGCCGGTGGACTTGTCCTTTGACTTGGTCTTGGACTGGAACAGTGATCGATGGACAGTGGGTAGGTATTGATTTTTTGACAGACTCGTTTAAAGAAGCAAAAGGTAAACAAAAACCCCCTCCCCAAAACACAGCACCTCAATCCACCCCCCCCCCCCCCAGAGAATCATTTGATCTTCATGGCATTTGCAAAGAGAAATATTTTTCCCCACAGTATTGTCACATAGTCCGAGAAACTTACAAAGCTTAAATAAAATCTCCTTCACACATTCCTTTAAGAAGTGCCCATTTTCATTCGTTCTGAAAAATGTCAAAGTTAGTGTCTCCAAACCATGGGACATGTCAGTGATCAGAAACAGGATGTGCGAGTTCTTTAAAATGTATTTCAGCTCCTTAAAGGTGCACAGAAACATACATAAACAAATCAGGAGCTACAAGTAACATTTTGTACAAATATTTAGCAACAGGAGGTGTTCACTCTCTTGACCTAAACCCACAATGATATTCGGTTTCAGCAGAACCACAAATACTGCTTATTACTCCTGCTTTCTCCTATTACTCCTGGCATTGCTGTGGATAAGCTATTACTTTGCTGTAAATAACAAACTTAATTCTGCAACATTTTTGCTTACATTTTTGTAGGTAGCGCTGGTTTGTGACTGGGCTTTGGCCAAGCTAATAGGGTGGAATCTGTTTTGGGCCTGTTCAAGGCAATAATGGGAACTATTGACAGTGGGATGGTATTGATTTTTGACAGACTCATTTAAAGTAAACAAAAAAACCCCCTCCCCAAAAACACAGCACCTCAACCGCCCCCCTCCCCGAGCATCTTTTGAACTTCAGCAACATTTACAAGAGAAATCTGTTCCCTACAGTCTTGACACAAAGTCTGTAAACCTTATAATGCTTAAATAAAATCTGTCTTTTCCCACAACCTAGCAATGCAAATGGTCCTAAAATAACCTACTGTAAATTTAATGGGCCTTATGGCACCTTGATCTAGATTACAGTTGATTTAAACAACGCCGATAACCTTCTGGTGTCCTTCCACTCTCAGAAGCTTTGAGCCTGCTTTAAATAAGACTCTAAATCAGAGGCAGCAAACTCGTTAGGTAAAGTGCACAGTCATCTTCACACTCATTGACCTAGATTCATCAAAACAGAGCACCGGGTCATCACTGGGAGAAAGAGCTTGTCGAGATTCCCGAAAACAGCTTTTTCTTCTCAGAAATGCAAATCTAAAATATCCCATCATGTTGGGTAGAAGCACAGAAATCTACATGATTTCAGTCACGAAGCTGGCCATTGCCTCAGACAGTAGCATAGGGTTCCCGTTAAATCACCAGAGCCAATATTATTAAAAAAGGGTTTATCTGATAGTAAGATTGAGAATTTAAAACCATTTAAAACATTTTTTTATAAGGCTACAAACATTTCTGCTGTTTAAAAAAACCCTTCCCTGGGCCAGCACACCTGTAATTAAGTCGGCCCATAATCACTCACATGTGAACATTCCATTCAATTAATCAATTTCAGGTGAGAAACCAACCAGGCTGGCAACTAGTCATGTTCTAGAATTGACCAGGACAATGCACCTGGCACACATTTAACAAGCAAAGATCTACAGCCATTTCTAAAAGTGAAGGCTGCTCCTTCACACTTTCCTTTAAGAAGTGTCCACTTTCATTCGTTCTGAAAAATGTCAAAGTTAGTGTTTACAAACCATGGGTACATGTCAGTGATCAGAAATGGGATTTGCGAGTTGTTTAAAATGCATTTCAGTTCCTTAAAGGTGCACAGTGACTTATATAAACGAATTGGGAGTGACAAGTAAGATTTTGTACAAATAGTTAGCAACAGGAGGTGTTCACAATGGTCAAGAGCTGGATCAAGCAGAGCTTAAACATTCTGCATAAGTAAAGGGCTGGAGTATTCTTGTTTCTCTATCTACCTGCATATTCCGCCGGCTCCAGGATGGAACGCTCAATGTGTATGTTTTTAATGAATAATATTTCCAATATCAATGCATCGTGTCAAGTTCATATCAAACACCATCTACCATAGTCATCTTTATTGCTTTTAATTCTGTTTGTCATGTTGTTTATGTAAACATACAACCAGTAAAAAGTAAAACTGCTGGTAATTTTAACATCAAATGGTACAAATTGATCAGCAGTTGTAGCTTTTGCTTGCTTTAAATTACAGCCATTTTTTTGCATTTACAGGCAATTTCATATTTTCAAGCAACATATATGGGTGTGCACACACACAGACACACAAACAATATTACTCCAATATTTCAAGCATATGTCTCATAGAAATATTTCAAGAAATGCACATATTGTTATCCCTTATAATATCTTAAATAAGAAAAGATCCATGAAAAATCCCTAATATTGAACCAACACATACCAAGAGTTATATTTTTGTCTGAGTTATGAAAAAATCTCTTGTGAGGTCCTAATAGTATTCCTTTTGTGATGACTGAATATTATTGCATTGACTTCATTCTCTCATGAGAAAGGGGATCTCATTCGCGTTACTTAAAAAGTAAACCGTTATTTTAAAGGGATGCAAAGATAAAACAGCCGAGATGTTGTCTGTGGTACCGGAGAAAAAAGGCCCACTCAGCTTTTGACAAATGGACACAGAGAAAATGTAAGCACAATTTGTTCTGCAATAAATTAAGTTCAGAAAAGCGCTATTCATCTTGTGTCGCTGCCACTCCTACCGCTACCGATGTACCTGTAATCTCTATACTTCCAGACATATATGAATCCGAGTTTAATATTGTGCTACATACTTTGCAATGTTTCCTGGGCCATTTGTTTTCAGTTCAAATTCTGGGAGAGATTAAAGAGACGGTGATAGCATATAAACAAGAACTCACTTTCTCAACTCAGTTTCTCATACTGATGCGATTTGTGAAACAAAATACCTGTCTTTAGCTCATCTCTAAAATACTTGTATCTGAGGTTACAAATATTGTTTGTGTCCTAATTGACAATTAAGATAATATTTGAAAAAATATATTAGTGGCCTTACTTGTACAGTCTTTAAACAACTTTTTCCTTTTTTTAAATACCATTTTTGGGGATATAACTAAAGGTTTCTTAAGCAGCTGAAAAAAACATCACATGACTTATCACATGACTGCCTGGCAGAGTGGCACAATCTGACTGTTTGTCCTTTTACACCAATGTTAAAGCCAGGGAATTACTTTGGGGAAATTAGGCTAACCTGTCTTATTTGGTTTAAAATGTTAGCTGGGTTATGCCACACCTTGTCGTTGCTTACTGATCATACATGCTACTTTAATGTAGGTTACACAGGTATGGGAGAAGCAGCAAGACTAAGGTGGAAGTTACAGGAACATCTTGCTCAGATAAAACCAAATTCATCAAAACTTCAAGCAGCTGGATAATGATCCTAAACTTAAAACATAAAGTAAGTACAAAGTTTATTGGCCAAGTCAGTCACCTGACCTCAGTCCAATTGAGCATAATTTTCACTTGCTGAAAACAAGGCAGAGGACAAGAAGCCACCAAAACAAGCGACAACTAAAGATGGCTGTTTTGCAGGACTGACAAAACATTCTCAGGGGAAATACCAACCATCTGCTGATGTCTGGTGGTTTTTGGACTTCTGTAAATCATTGATTGCAAAAGATTTGCAACACAATATTAAATATAGTGACTTATAATCTATGTTGATTTTTCCAGCGACTTTAAGATCCTCTAAAATCATGGGACTATATAGAAGAAGGGTGATAGTTCCCACATGGTTCATCTGTTTTGGATGTAAACACCCTCAAACTGAAGCTGAAGGGCAGCACTTTATAGCAAACCCGCGGTCATAGTTTCCTTTCAAATAAATGTGAGCCTTGGATTCTTCCACAGCACAGAAAGTTTGGGGTAGTCAGCCTTGCCTGAATCTCAATGCAGTTGATCCAGTCAGGACCCAAAAACCAGGTCAAACTCCCTTGACCTAAACCCACAATGGTAGTCGGGTTTCAGCAGAACCATAAATACATGTAGCAGCACACACACACACACACACACACACACACACACACACACACACACACACACACACACACACACACACACACATTGTCAACCACTTTCATTGTTACTTGGAGGACTTTGCAAAAATACCTTCACCATTCACATATGCCAACTATTTCCCTTTTCGAAGGAAAAAAAAAGAGATAGACCTTCCCTTGGAGTGGGTTATTATGTGAATTCCATACTCCGGATATACATCTGCTGTACATTTTGTAAGCGTTTGCACCTTTAACTATATATTAGCTGCTTCACTTATTTACACCTATTTTCTATGATTAAACTTTTTGCTTATTACTCCTCCTTCCGGACCTGGCATTGATGTGTACAAGCTATTACTTTGCTGTAAATAACAAGTTTAATTCTGCAACATTTCTGCTTACATTTTTGTAGGTATTGCTGGTTTTTGACAGGACTTTGGCTAATTCAACAGGGTGGAATGTCTTTCGGTCCTATTTAAGGCAATAATGGGAAATAGACCCTTCCCTTTGCAGAGGTCCGTTTCATACAACCAGAAATACTGTTCCAATGCAACACATCACCTCCATCTTATAAAAGGCACAGATCATTAAACCTACAACTGTATACATACTGAATACCTTCATCGCTACAAAAGTATGCAAGATCCTTTATCCTTTTCATGACAATACTGTACAAACATTCACAACAAAACAGACACAGTACTCCAAAGACGCACTCGAATAATACATTTAAATACATACTAGGCTGAATTTATCAAAGCCTTTAGCACACATTTAAAATTTTCATGTGCAATTTCAGTGAGATGATTTGTGATTCAAGTTCAGCCAATTGCATGCTCGCCAGCAAAACAGCTTACTAAATACGAACTACTTTAGTTAATCAGACCCAACAAGTTTTATACAATTAAGATGATACTTAATGTTTAATCAAATAATATGAGTTTAACATTGTAGAATGCAAATTTAAAATGGTAACAACATTTTGCCATGTAGTGCCAAAGGTTTGGATTTGTTGTGAGGAACGAACCACAATGAAAACTTCACTCAGTCGTTTCCGTACTTCACTCAAGCGTCTCTATAGTCAGACCACCATCTTTTCATGTCAGGACAACCTTTAATGGGGAGAAAAGCACGCTCCGTAATTCGTATGTTTATGCAGTCACCACGGAGGTGGCGATTAGAGAAGAACAGGCATTGTTTAATTCTTTATCTAAAGTCAGTACGCCTTCCTACCTCTCGAACTAACTTTGATCGACGATGACACCCTTTCACCAACAGTGCACACTGAGTGCCAATTTCTGTGTCATGCTTCCGTTCCCGTTCCGATTTTCGTTTTGAAGTCTTATACTGTATAGCAAAATGTTAGTTGAGTGCTGAAATTCCATTACCATGGTTACAAATACCACTGGAATATTTATACACATATCATAAGAATCATAATTGCAAATGCAATAAAAAGGGTTTAAAGTGGAAAACCAAACCAATCAAACATTGCTGTAGAAGTAAATGTTTAATTTACAATTTTATTTGGCTGGAATAATTCTTTGGCAGAAATGTTCCTTTGCAACTTTCATCCAGAATCCAAAAAGTAAACTGTAATTTTAAAGTATGATTAAAAAAAATGTTGAAACTGTTATTAGTCTAGAGAGCTATATTTTGTGTAAACAATGTGTAATTTTCAGTGGGAAGTTTTCATTTTCAATACGTTGTTCAAGGTAAGAAAACCACTGTGCAGAAGTGCAGTTATGGTACGGGTACAATGGATTCTATGTTCCCATTATCAAGCAAAGCAGATGTTCAGGCATACGACATTGCTAAGATTTTTATGATAGATTAAATTTTACTTGGATAGTGCATTTCACAAACATTTGCCAAAACACACTTGACAGTATTCTCTGGCCACTGGGATGCCTTTTTTAACATATTGTCCATTAAATATTTTAGAAGGTTAGGGCTGAATCCAGACCAAGGCTTAAGAGTGTTTTCCATGTTACTTGTCACTGAAAGAGTGAGCGACAACCGCAGAAAACGCACTCAAGTTCAGAAATGCATTCAGCCCATATTTTTAGTTGAATTCACTCATGTTGAACGTTAGTGTTCAGATATAAACCGCTCCCATGATAATTGTTAGCTTCAGAAAAATGAAGTGAGATCAAATCCAATGTCCATTAAGAGTTCCATTAAGAGTAGATGGAAGAAAAGAAATCTCCATGCTGTCTGTGTCGCTGAAGAACGCTGATCAAAGATTGCTGTTACATCCTCATGCTGTTTAGAAAATCCTTACTCAGTGTTAGCTGAAGCATCGTCTTAATTTCTGATGGGAATGAAATGAGGAACCATAATAACAAGGCACTTTCGGACTGGAGGAACTTTTTCATAGTTCTAAGAACTGTTGGAGGAACTACTCCCTTTTTATTGCATTCGCACTGCAGGAACTGGGAACTATCGTAGTTCTTACAACGCCGTTTTTTTCCAGCACAGCAGGAACCTTGAGTGACGTAAGTGTGTGCTGATTGGTCCAGACATAAGTGTACATTGATTGGTTGAACATATGAGGTAATGCAGCACTGCCGTTTTTAAAAACCTGTGTCCTTTCCAACTCCGTTATTAGGCATTACAATATCATGGGTGATCAAAAATATGATGGAAAATAAGTATTAATGTTCCTGAATATTTGCTCATTCAATTTAAATAACGGCTAATTTTAAAGTTTGCAATGACTTTAATTGGCAGTTGGTTCCGGTTAGCTGTGCTAGTGCTATTCCGTACAGTGGAGATGGTAGTTTTAGCTACCACTCACCTTACTGTAAATATTTCAATCAAATTAATACAAGAATTGGTATACTAAGCATTACACATTGGTATAAACAGAAAAAGGTTCATAGTTCTCAGGGAACCATGGGTAGTTCCACTCAAAAAAGTTCCTAGAACTGTTCGGTCTAAAAGTGGCTATAGTGTCACAGTGCTACTGCAATGTGCAACTGCTTGTAACAACATCTCTAACTTTAACAATATGGGTGGGTAGCTATACAATAATTAACATCCCTGTGTTTAGAAATGGCACTTTGAACTAATACAATTTAGTCTGTGCTAAAGATACCTGGTACACAATACCAAAACTGAAACGAAATAAAATGTGTTGTCTGAACAACAGAAGGTATCCGAGAAGGTGTGTCAAGAAGTCAAGCATAGAATGAGACCATTAAAGGTGGAATATCACATAAATATACTTGTTTATACCAAGTGTAAATGGCAGAATGAACTTCCTGATACATAAAGGACAGCAGAATGTCACCCCATCTGTTTGAACTGCATCTAGACCTGCCATACGCAGAACTCTGAACATCCATTTCACCTACCTCTCTCTGCACTCAAACTAATGTACCCCTACTTCCACTGGCACCTACTAGAGCATTAAATGATACTTTGCTGGTGCGGTTTGATAACTGTTATTGTCAGCTATGGCACTGACCGCTCAGTATCATCGCTGCTTGATGTACTGCTGTATGAACTTCTGCAAGTCTCTCTGGAAAAGAATGACTTCAAAATTCTTAATTTTAAGTCTATGTATATATACAGTACACACACACACGATACCCAGAGGCAGTTTAACTAAAACACTGTTCTTCTTTTCTTACCGTACTATAGAAACAAGTACCCAAAATGCAGACAAGAATTTCACGAATCATTCTTTTACTCCCTTTTGATACTGACACAATCATTGGCTGGTTGCACATACGTGCTTCTGTATGCGTTTGTATTTCTATATGCATCGTGTGCTTGCAAGATGTAGAGTTGGACATCCTGACATGCGAGGAGGAGTGAATTAGCCCCATTACGAATTTCAGCTAATAGCCAATTCACTAAGGTCTTTAATGACTATTTGGCGCAATTAAAGAAAAGAAAGGCTGCCCATAATTCAGTGCTAATTTGGTTCCCCATATGAAGTTAATGCCATATTTTGTAACGCCTTTGACTGCGGCAGTGGTAATTATCACTAGACAATGGCCAGGATTCAATCAACATTTCCACTTTAAAGGAAATCTCAATTAAGAGGCATGCTATGGGTATTTTTACCAGGCAAGTCGTTTTATTAATGCTGACGATCGCTAAACCTGGTGAACTGATTGTGACGAGAAAGAAAGAGGATAAAAACTCCCACAATTCAATAGCGAGAGGAGGGACAAATGTTGAGAATCTGGGCCAAACACACCTTCAAAAACGCTCAGTAGGAGAGAGCAATTCACACTGCAGTTTTGTTTTTCCTGCTGAGTAAAAAAAAAAAAACGTTTGAGGCAAAGCCATTTCCGAAGCATCCACAACCATCAACCGCAGCGCCGTCTCTGCCTGCGGCCTTTCTTCGGACATCCCCCACCTGTCCGTGACGCTTGCACCGAACGCTTCCTATGAACCACTTTTTATACCCATTGTGTTTTTCCACTTGGTGTTATGCCGACCTCTTCTCTGCATCTCCCGTTGACGATCGTACAACTCCCAAAGCGTTTATTTTGTGTGCGATCGAATTCCTGCACTCGATTTCTTACCCCAGGTGAGGTTTTATGTCAATTTAGTACAGGCTCATGCGATGATACCCTCTTTTACAACTCTGGTGCTCCATATCCTTTCTCCTTCAAATGCTGTTGGATGCTGTCTCTCCCTTTGTCTTTACCCTGCATGCACCTCCATTCAACTCCCTTCTCTTCTTTTGGGAACTGTGTCTGCTTGAAGCCTTTGTAAGCTTGGATACTGAGAGTGTAGCGTCTCCGCTAATTTTAGCAAAAATGCGTCATTTTGATAGTTACTCATCTATGTAATTATCTATAATAAATTGATCAAACTTTCTGATAAAATCTCCCTTATGTTCAGCCATGGAATTTATTTAAAGAGAGAGGTAGAAAAAATATCGTTTAAGAAGTTGTTTTCCCTTGATAGCTCTTTCTGGGAAAACTGTTATGAATGTGTTTTTTTTTGGTTTTCAATCATTTTTCCCATTCAAATTCAACTGGACTGATTTGTCTCCTTTGCAGCAACTCTCTCCTGCTGACTCGGGAGGGCAGTCATGAACATGTGCCCTCTCTTCTCCACATGCTGCACATGTACCAAACCTTATGTCCTGTCTATGCTATTGGAGTGAGATGAAGTTAGCATTTATTACCATTCACACCTGTGGGTACCTGACCGACCAATAGTGGCCGCTAGAGAGCGATGAGACTGATGAATTTAACCCACTTAGCCCCTATCTTTCCCCTGTGAGGTTAAGCCAATCATTGCCTTGCCAATACAGACCTCCAGCTGGGACTTGAGCACCTCCAGAGCAAGAACAAGCTTTAGCTTGCTTTACTAACGATCTTGTTGCATAAACCACCCAGAATCCTCATCCATGTTACTTTTGAATAGTAATTATTTCCTTATTTAAGACCCGAGTATGAAGTATCAACAAGAGATTGATATGTGATTGATTTGATGTCAAATACATTACATCCATACATAATGCTTTTTGTAATTGAGTATGAAGTAACTATTGGTTGATTGGTGAGTGTCCTTTACGTTGAAGCATTATGGAAAATATGTGTGATTAATAATTGTGTAATGGGATGGTTCATGTTCTGCACTGTGCTCATGTGATACCCTCAAAATGCATATGAAGTCACTGTGACCAAGAACTCTGTGACACCCCCAAAATGCACGCAATCCTAGTGTAACAAAGAGCACTGTGGAACCCCAAAAATGCACACAGTGTAACCGCACTGAGAGCAGCTTCTTCACTGTCTACAGAGGCTGCCAATGAACATCATGGGTCTCTGTCTCACTCACTTTATACTCGTATTAGACCAATACAGTATCATCTGCACAAGCAGGTGGATTCCATTGCTTCACAGAAGGACAACAGCATTATCATGTGTGCGAGAGTGTGTGCGCATCCCTCCTGTTCTGCTGAGCCCTGCTCTGTCTGACTCTTTCTCCCTCTCCCTCTCTCCCTCTCTCTCTCTCTCTGCCTGGGGCCTGCAGTGATGGTAGCACCTGTTGGCGGAGAGGTGTCAATCTACACTCCGCTCAGCAGGCCTGCTCCGCGGTGCTTTTCTGCTGTTCTTGCATTTAAACAATCTCTCCTCAGTACGGCTCTTAATGTCACGACAATTTCCGTTCCCCTTCACCATCCTTTTTGTCCTGCCTACCAATTTTTCTTTGTGATGTGTCATTCTCCTGTTCCCGTTCCCCTTGTGTTTTTACTTTATCACATCCATTTTATATTGTGAAACTAGCATCTTTTTTTTTTTCTCTTTCAAGGTGTCACCAAGAACTGATTCCATACGACGTTTTTTTTTTTGCTTGATTTCGGCTTGTAAACTGTATTTCTTTTCAAAGATCAGCGATCTTACGTGTGTGTCTGCTGTCATTCAAAATGTGTAATATCTGTGTATCTGTCTGTCTGTCTGTGTCGTCTGTGTATTTGTTGTCATTCAGAATAGCTCACATGAAATTTATATATGCAAAGGCCAGTATAGAACTAAGTGCTGACAGGTGGCTTTATTGACTTCAGTTTAATAAAATGGGGTCAATTTAATAAAATGCTACATAAATGAGAGATATTCTTGTGCATTTGCACCTACTCTTCGTCTAATTTTACATCTGTCTCAATCTAGCATTCAAATTAATGTTAAGGCCAACCCCAGTGAAATAAACTTTCTGAATTATGTGTGAATGTGAATTAACCAGCTATGAATTTCAAATGTTACACTGGTACATTTTTGCTGAGCTTTGAACCTCCAATGTTATACTAGCCAGGCAACGTAGAAAACTTAGTTGGAAAGTAAGGCACCATAAACAGGCAGCTACGTCACATTACTGATATATATATATGCAGTGTGGGATATGTAATATCACATGGCAAATTGTTTCAGATGGAAGTTAGAAACTGACTTTTATAATAAATATTAAGATTTTTCCTCTCAATTTCTCATCAGCTTTTCAGAATTCTGATTATTGTCATTATAAACTACCAGGTACAGTATATAGAGCTAAAAACATGTCCAAACGACCAAACCGATTTTAATATTGTTCCGCCTCATGCTCCTCTGGGTCTTGTGTTATTAATGTCAGCAAAACAAAATTGTGCGCACGCACACACACACACACACACACACACACACACACACACACACACACACACACACACACACACACACACTCTTCTGATACAGACAGCAGAATCAGGGCATGCCAATTCCAGTCACTGTCCCCTTGTAATTTTCCCATAGTCATTTTTTCCAGTATGATTTTTTTTGTAGAAAAATAGGAATCCACTTCTATGTCTTTTGGGTAAGATGAAGTAATAGCTACAGAAAGAGGAAAATCGGCCTCCATATTATCCTCATTTTTACAAAGCCTAAAATGTGTGGTACAATTTTTTCTTATAAATGAACAACATGTCCCTTCAGTGGAGAAGACAAAGGAAATTGATATCACTGTAGCAAATCCTGTTATACGCTACCCTGTCAAGCTCTCTGACTTCTCAAGATTCAAAGCATCAGCAACAATGAAGATACTTACGACCCTTTCTGTATTTCAATACGGTTTATTGTACTTCCCACTGTATGTAATTTGAAAATGATCATATTATGTATGAATATGAAGAACCCAATTGCTGTTGGGACATATATTTCCTTATTATATGCTGGCAAACAAGGGCCAATAAAATTGTATCAACGCAAAAGTATTTTCCAAATGACTGGGATGAGTGGACAGCGAAATGGTAGTCTCTTGGTTGGGCCACAAATATATTTCCTATATTAATAGATTTTGTAAATGGCTATTGTAAAAACAATTGGAAATCCCTTCTCCTGACTTCAGCCAAAAGACTGCCTTACCTTATTTTATGGTAAAAGCACTGGAACTGACATCAAAGGACAAGTCAGGCCTGACTTCATTTTCTGATTTTACCCAAAGAAAAACTCCAGGGTGAGGACTTGACACCCCTTCTTATTCTGGGCTTTATGAATGGTTATAATACTTCATGAATGGTTACATCACATCTCTAATGCTACTTATGACAGAACGTCATATGACACAGGATGTAGGAAATCATTTTATGTGTAATTAATAAAATAGACTTTTGCGGTCTGATTTCGGATATTTTCACTTTCAATGTCAATTCTGTAACCTGGATTACTGTGCAGCAACTGCTTGAATCTACCGGATAGAGCTCAACAAAGACAGGATGAGTGAAATGGGCTTGAAAGACACAAGGATCAGAGCCATGTTGCTACGACTGTCTCATTCAAATCTCAGATATTATATTCTCGGCGAGCTCAGCCGATTTGTTTTTGCGCGTAACTACAGCAATACAGTACGGTAAATCCTTTATTCAGACTCTGCATTCAGTTTTCAGCATAACCTGGGAGAGTGTGGCCTGGATTCTGATTTACAATTTTAAGCCTCAAATTTGTTGGCGTTGTGGTGCTCTTTATGCAACGAATACTGGCAAATATTTGCGACAATGGAGTACACAAAAACTTTGGGACGACATTCCATTACATACGTCTGATCCCACTGTCTCTGGACAGCTCACAATAGACCCTTCAGTTTCAAAAAGTTGGCCGCACCACATATGAATGGGATGGAATGGAACAGTTCTGTTCTGTAGCGTGACCAAGATGTGGAGCATTTAGCGGAATGGGGAAAAAAAAATCTTGGTCTGATCATTCTGCAGTAAATCATCAGAGACACAAAAGCGAATGCACGCAGACACACACACACACACACACACACACACACACACACACACACACACACACACACACAGCATTACAGTCGCCCACTTCGCTTTGTCAGAGCACCGAGAGCTGGTCCCCCTATTCAGACCAGCTTCAACACGGGAGTGTTCCAACCACAGACGAGTCTTGCATCTGCATATCTCACAATTACGGAAGATAGATTCCCAAGATGAACACCCTCCACAATCTCCAGGGAGCACGGCCCCTCTGGCTAACCTCACTCTCGGCCCTCAGAAATATTATACATTTTTCCTTTTTTAATTAGGGCTCCAATTACACAAGCCATCCAGATTCTGGATTCCTTTCATATCACAGGAATTTTAAATAGTTAGATTTCCCTCATATTTTAATGAATAATTATATAACACGCAAGTCTGAGGACGGCCAGCGAAAGAAATAATTAAGCAGTGAAAGGTTTTATGGGTGAAATTTCACTTCAATTTCTGTATAAAAACTAGTCCAAATGAAGGGGTGTTTAGGGGAAGATTTTCTCTGTTCATCTCCGCACCACCATGTAGCCTCTTTAATTCTCTAGAGGAAGGAGGTGGGGGACACTGGGAGACATGCAGCAAATAGAGAGAGAGAGAGAGAAGACACTGAGAGATAATTCATGTTCATTCATGTTTATATCACCTTTCCCGGTGATATATTTGTGTTGGTATCACCTTCTGTGCAACATCAGTGACCAGCTATGTAAGGTTAAGCTGAAATTCCTCATTAACAGGAAACCATTTTCAACCCCTTTAATAACGTTTATATTATACTAGAGCCCTGCTATCAAGACTTGGAGTTTGACCCGATATTAGAATCATCCAATGACCTCCAGGACAGCATTATTCAAGATCACATGTGTTTTGGCTTCCATCCTCAGCCCAGTACCAGAAATGATGTCACACTCTCCAAATACTGTATGACACGAGAAATGGGGGCAGTGACACTGTCACTCGTGAGGACAAAATGGTGGTTCTGGCATTGTGGATTGCTTACATTTATAGACTTTTTCCTCAAACTAGTATTCAAAAGACACAATTAAGCGACTTCAACTGTAAGCAAAATCAACCAGCAAAATTCTTTTTGAATAAGAGAAAGCAGCATTCTTTTGTAATTGATCAAAGTTACAAATGAATACTTAAACACAGACTGAAGACCACCGGCAAGACCAAACGTCCTCTAACCAAAATAACTACTCGACCATGCAAGCAGAGTGAGATCACCCCCAAGGCGAGCGCGCTATAGCATCCTGCTCACTGCTAAACGTGCATTGTGTTTTTTAGACAGTCTCGAGATTTTCCCAGAGGCTACCCGGAGAAATTATGAAATTCTCTGAATCTGCACAAGAAGTATCCTCACTCCATTAACTGTATCAGATAGCAGCTGTGCCTGTTTTCGTCCCCGAGTGCGTCTGCTCAGACGCTCAGCGGAGCCTCTTTGCAAAACAAGGTAATATGCCAAAACATCGCAGGCGATTACCTGATAATTCGCTAAATGTGAGACTGTCACCGTGAATCTGAACCTTGCAAGACAAAATACATCAACTGCAGGCTTCCTCAGGAAAGCCATCGGTGGAAATGGACCGTGGGCAGTTGAAGGTTAAGAGGAGCCGTGAGCAGCCTGCAGTTCATCAGGAAAAATTATAACAGAAGGCCCCCCTGATAATGCGGTCAGAACATCCAATCTAGAGAGAAATGGTGATAAAAGCCTTCTACCAAGCAGTTCAATCCCATCTTCAACTGGCTTTGAGGAGCACATAGCTCATTTTCACAGTTTTTATTATGCTATCATAACCCCGAGCGGAGTCTCCGAGCCAGCGTTCGGTCTGTTCTGGACAGCAGAGCTCTGATCAGCGCTTCACAAACCCCTCTTCGCCCTCAGAGGAACGAAGCGACATCCAACAATCCGGGCCCGCGCACTGCAACTCTCTGAATTATGCATGGCGAATGCGTGCTCGAAATGGCAGGTTTTTTTCTGTGCACTGAAAAGAAAAGAAAAAGACAAACACGATACATAGCTGTGCACTGATTCCCGATAAAAAAAAAAAAAAACATTCCATTCAAGTCTGAGAAAATCCTGCAACGCATTCAGAATTACAAGATAATGTTTTGATAGTGGTTGGAAATCTGAAAAAAAAAGATGTTTGTCTTGTTCTCTGCCTGTTTGTCAGCAGGATATACATGATACTGATGTCAAGCGACATATGTTTTATGAAAGAGTGTATTCAACATATATTTACTTGACGGAACAGCATCTATGAATGCCGCTGTTTCGAGAAATAGAACATCAAAAACACTGACTGCCGTGCATATGCTGATTAAACCGGTCAGCAAAATCAAATGTGGCCGCAAGCAGACGTAATGAGAGTCAAATATACATAAACACAGTAAAATAAATGAATAGAATACCAGGCTACGGCAGCAAATCCGTCCTATAGATGCTTTGATGGTGCAAATTACCATCCCCTGTTATCCTGTAACCTCCCCCCCACTCCCCCCGGGTGAAAAGTAATGTAATCTTTTGAGGATTCTGAGTAACAAAATGAAATTTGACAGATAAAGGTCAGTTCAAGATGGCAGAAGCATATAGGATGTCAACACATATATTTTAATCTTTTTTTAAAATCTTACAGTCTGCAATTGGATGTAAAGTAAACACACATAATGTCATATTGTGTCAACCTGTTTTTATATGAGCAATGGACAGCATGCCTTGACAGCCACAAACAACGTATCCTGTACCTATAAGACATACTCGGCTGACATCCCTTAAATTACCAGTATATGGTTGGAAGGTCGAGGAAGTCGTCTCCATCATGTCTGTTGTCTGTCAGACATAGATTCAGGTCAGCAACACGAGTCAACAGTAACAGCCACTTAACGTTTGTGAAAATAAATTCAAGTAGTGAGCAATATGGTTTTTAAATGACAGCGGACACCCTCGATCATAGCTGTAAAACTTGTTTACGACCGACTCAAACCAATCCGCTCCTCAATTCTATTCTCCTAATTTGAATAGCTCAATTGTATTTTTTGGGACTTCAGTACGATGACAGGAGAGAGACGGGATAAGGTCATGCTCTCTAATTTTCACTCTGCTTACGTACTCAGATTTTGTGTCGTCGGAGAAGACTGTGGGGTCGATTTGTTCAGATCCAAAATAATGGATGTTGTTATGTGTGAGTATTGAAAGCGTTTGCACGTGTTGTCGTTTCATTTGTGGCAGGTAATCAAAGAAGGATCATTGATGACGATTCAACTCCAGCTGCAAGCAGCCATATTTAAATGCAGGACTTGACGTGTTTGGAAGTGATTTTGACCATTCTTTACCACTTTGCTTGGTTATGGACATTGCAAACAAGCCCAACACTTATGTATCTGTACTCCCCAACGGTAATAATATAAGGGACACATGCGTCAAAAAAAAAGGAATGGTACACAAGAGGACACAGAGTTCAGTAGCTGCTGTGCATTGGAATGACCCAGAGAAAACCACCCACGGCTTCATCCAAAAGCTGTAAAATGACATCGCGAGATAGGCGACGCGTAGCCTCGCTTTTACTTTTTCCCCTGACGTTCTGAAAAGATGTACACATTCTTTACATTCTGGCCTTTCTTTCGTTCGTCAGGACGTCTGAGACGGCTGTCAACCCGATTGTGCATCTGTTCATACATGCTTTCCATTAGTGGTAAATTGCACATGTGTTTACCATTACCCAGACTGCTTTTGGGCTTAGTAAAGTATGCTTGAAAAATCTATTTTCATGACCTCCTCCCACAATATGGCGCAGTAACTGGGGATTCCCAATTTTGCATATTCAGTCAAGCTACTCTGCAAAAATAAATCCATGTGTCTGACAATTTTAACACACACAGTTCTATTTGTACCTTGATTGCCCTGTGAAGTTTCTTTGCAAGTGGTAACAGTTTTACATGCGGTCCTTTGGAAAATCACACCCTTAATGTATACCCCTTAATGTGGATGCTCAATCAAACACGCTCAAGCATACATGCAGAGTTGTGCAGATTCCAGCTAACCCAAACCCTCTACCGCTCTGGACATGATATGGCCAATTACCTACAGACCAGTGTTACTGCAGGTCACAGTCAGTGCAACACAAGTCAATCTATAACAGTGGCTTAGCCATGATGAAACCAGTTTGATGAAATACTTTAAGTTCCAGCAATACTATATATTGTTTCTTATTGCTTATTTCACAGATGCAAAACTTCATCACAAAAATGAATGAGTTTGACAAGATTATATCACCATTATAAAATAACAATCAAGCTTGATTAACTTACACCTATGTTTCCTCTAATGAATATTACTTGAGCTATACCTCACAAAACCAAACAACAACATCCAATTAAAAGTTAATTGTATCTTTTAATAACACTTATGGCGCCTTTTCCTCCGAGTAGAACTTTTTTTCACGTCTAAAAGATTTACAATTCGGCAGGGCATTTCCAAAGTTCACAGAACACTTCCAGAAGTAAGTATATACCTGCTCATTAAAGTGCATCCAGTTCAACTCCTAAAATAGTATACAGACTATATTCAGTGTGAAATGCGATTATGCCTTTTGTTGCCGTGTCATCGTTCCTTTAAAGTTTTTATACACAGTAATTGCCTCGTCTCAAGTTTGCAGCACTTTCAAATGCGTACAGCTGGATTAAATGACAATTTGGCTTCTATTTCTGTTATTTCAGTCTTTTGCACCTCAGAATTTAATACAATATCAAAATATTCACCACATCCTCTTTGTTACAATGCTAAATCAGCATATTTTACAGCAGAATCCTATTCTATCTCTTGTTATACCACACGTCTCCATTTGTGTAGCTACCAGATATTCATTCTGCCTGTAAAAATGAGCATCAGTATATTTCTATTCTTCAGCCTGCCCTCTCTTTGCCCCATACAGGAATGTTGATGTTGTAGGCATAACCAGGCATCGCCATAGCTTTAGGTTTCAGAGGGAAACCGACAGCATGGTTCTTATGACAAAAATACAACAACTCACAGCAACCATTTATACCCATATACTCGCTGTAGAACCTGAGCAGAAAAGTGAACTGAAAGCTCAATTCAGCATACATTCAGTATGTTCACTTTGGATTTTATCAAGAGGAATTATTTCATCAGTATTTATGTTTATTTATGAAATAATAATGAAAGTATCCTGGTAAAATACTGGGAACTGAGAAGAATAGTCTTCAGAGGGTTTTCCCTGTATTTAGACTGGATTCATACAAATTATCCATACGGACGCAAGGCTGGATACCCTGCAAACCAATGGGCTTAAGGATATAACTCCATTTTAAAACACAGCTCTTCTGATAACATTAAAAGGGAGCTTCCATCATAAGGTAAGATAAACCACAAATTCAACTAGAGCATCAACCAGTTATTATATACTGCTATCATATACTTGGCTAAGAAATAACAGGTGCTACACACTTATTATATAGTCCTTATCTTATTACTTTTTTTAAAGAGATGTTATGACTAACATGTGTACTTCAATCCAAAAGCTGTTTGGGCCAAGGGGCAAACACACACACACACACACACAGACACACACACACACATATATATATGTGTCAGACCATTTCATTAGCACTAGGGCTGATTGCCATCACCGTTCAAATGACTATCTGACAATAATTGGATTTATATGTCTGTTACCTCACTGGAAACGGTGTCTGTTTGCCGTCAAAGTTCTCATAAGTTCAGTTAGGCAATTTGCCAAATTTTACCCCACTGGTGTGGTGCCCCCTCGCCTTGTATGTATCCGCCCATTCCCGTCTCTGACCGCGTTGGCCTTGTTTAGGCCATGTTTGTAATTTCCCCTTGTTCACTGGGTGCTTTCACACCTAGGACAGAAACTGCAGGGGCAGTTGCAGTTACACAAAACACCCACAAACCACAACTTTCAGTCACTGTGCGCTGTTACCATACTTTAGTATAAAATGCAACGGAGTTCATGTTCAAGATTTTCTAACCAGTAGATGACCTATATTTTGCTTTCTCATCTAAAACTGTCAATATTTTATGAGTTTATGACAGTACATTCCTGCACATTTTGAAAAGTAAGCACAATGATTTTTTAATGGTTTATATTTGGCGGAGACCACGGATAATATATTAATAAATATATGACTATAATTAGTAATATGGGCTGAGTATATTTCTGTAATCCTGTGAAAATTGGAAATGGAGAAGGACTTATACAGAACATTTCAACAGCTGCATTTTCCATATTCAAAAGATAAAAATGCGCAGCTTAAGCGAATGAACCAACATCAGGACAAATTGGGTCAAATGTTATGAAAGGGCCAACTTAAATTATTTGGCACGTACTCTGATGCTGTGAGAATTACTGCTAGATGCAAAATGCCGTTTTTACGGTGGTGGCTTACATATGTAAGGATTAGCCGGCTCTTGTTATCCGACGTTAGCTGGATAATATGGATTTAATCAATGCGTTTTAAACATATATGCGATCTCATTCAGTCAATCACCAGCGATAACGTAACATACCTACATGAAAGAGCCATACCCCTATGTCAATCACCATAGACTTGATGACGACACAGTTGAGCTTTATTTTTAGTTTTTAGTATCGCGTTCTTTACGTGGACTCAAAACATGAAAAATTCTATGTTTATTTTCAGCACCTACATCTTAATATAAGATATGGTTTCTCTCTAATCATGATATGGTTCAATTTCAGTGTCAAGTCAGATAATTCCGGAATCTAATTTCTGAAGAGTTCTGCATTGCTGAACCTTGGAATTATTTCAGGTAACACATATTCAGACCTGCCTATCTGCAGAAAACTTCTATAGATTACCTTCAATTTAGCTTATGAGGAGGAATCAAGTGCTGTCATAGCTTAGTGCTCTCAGGTACAAAGTCAAATGAATCGTGATGGTTAATATCGTATCTTACTTAGAATTCAAACGGAGCTCTCACCCTTCTATGGAAGGAAAAGCGTGGATTAAAGCTATAGCTCATTTCTAGAAATGTTTTGGCTAAAGCTACATGGCAACTGCATGTGATAAAGACATGGATCCCATCTGTGTTTATATGATTTGCATTCTTAATATTTTTACTCGATTTTGCATTTCCAGTAAATCATTTTAATAAGCAGCATCTTTGCTTTCATTACTTCATGAAGATTATGACTTTTCGCCTTGTTTAGTTTAGTCGGTAAACAATTTGTGAAGACCTAGGATTCAGTAAAACACACAGTCTTTTTATGGATGGGTTAAACCCCCCCTGCATGTTCACTTTTTGACACATGCAAATTTTCCATTGTGATGTAACATTTCCATTTAAGGAAATGGATGCAAGGCATCCTGACCAATTAAAATTGGTACATGTGGATTGCAACAATGAGATGAATCTGATTGGCCAAAATGAGATGCTGTACCTTTTTCCCTCTGAGTGTGAGTCGTGCTCTTCTTTGATTCTAAATCCAGCCTGACATTTAAATCTCCCAAGCAAGGAATTAAGAGGATATCACACAAAATCTGTGCATGGTAAGAGTAGAAATATTAAATGAACAGAGTCAGGGCTGAAATGTGCCGTATCAATGTTCACTTAATGAAGCATGCACTGAAAAAATGGTCGGATTAGTTTATTCCTTATATGTACGGCTGTTATTCTGCCCAGCTACATGCACCTAACTTCATACTTTTGGGTTGCAAGTGTAAAAAGCAACAAGAAATCTAATGCAATACACAGTATCAAAAGAACAGCAAAGGACAGGGGTAAGGTACTATTGTTGCATAATTCAGAGATTTGAGATATCATGTGACTGTCCCTCCCCCAAGGACTCATGACAGCAATTTGATTGGTTCCCTCGGCTGGGAACTTAATATTTAGCGCAGAAGTTTAAGAGTGTCCCTAGCTATCATTCAGAACCTACAACAGACCTGTATCCATTAGCAGTAAAGTAAAGCTGTCATAAGCACAACACATGCCATAGCCTGTCATGGCAGTGTATGACAGCTTATAACAAAAGCCGTAACACTGTCATAACACATGCATCAATACAAATTATGATACACATTGACATAACAGCTTGTCACATGCAACACTATGCTAAACTTAATATCACCTGTTATGACTGGATTCTCACTTGTGTCATACCATATAGAATATAAGTAGCATGATGTGTGAGACAGCAGCATAAAAAAGAAGAAAAAACTAATGAAATGACTCTCTTACTTTTTATGTATTTACCAATATCATTTTTTAACAGTTTTACTGTGGATGACATTCCATCTTGATAGCCATATAAATAATAATGTAATTATTAAAAATGCATTACATGTCAGCATATCCACTTACATGAAGGCCATGCTAGCCTTAACTTGAGCATATCCTATTAGTCGGGTCAATATTTATAATACATCTAATTTGATCAAAAAAGCAGAACGTTAGTGCTGTGATTTAACAATATAGCGAACCATGTGCCAAAAATAGCTCAATGAAAAACTGAATTATTGCAACAAATCTATATAATAAAGTGTTCTGGAGTGCGGAAGTTTGGCAATATGTAGCCTCCATCAATTTACTGTTATTTAACCTCTGGGTAATGAATGGTAGGAGAAACCTGTCAGATCCAAAAATAGACTGCTTGGCATAGGTAAAACAAGACTTCAACTGTTGAAAGCTTCCCTCCATTTTTTTTTGGGGGACCAATAGTATTTTAGTGAGTGTTTTGTTTGTGCGTTGCTACATTTTAAATAGATTGATGAACATTTTCATGTATAACTTTTGTTTACATATTTTCATATTTTCTGTTCATATGCAAATGTGTAATGGATCCAGCTTGTAGCAAGAGACAATATCAGGAATGGTAGATTCAAATAATCTTGGGTCATAAGGATTTTGACATTATGTTTTTCCACTCATATCATAATTAGCATGTTTTAGCATGTGACAAAAGCTGTTATATCAATGTGTCAAAATGTTTATCAATGCATGAATATTTTCTGTGCATTGTCATTTATCATTGGGTTATAACAGATATCACGTCATGCTTGTGACGGTGGTATGACAGTACAAGCTTTATGACACATAATTCAAGTACAGTGTTACCATGCATTATATTAATTTACTTCTATGCAGCAGAGTTGGGTAGTTACTTAAAAACATGGAGGACTCTTGTCTTTGTTGAATTACTTTCATATTTTCACAGGGAAGACATCCAGTGTGTAGTCTACAGGAGAAGTTTCTAGTTCAGGGCATTTATGCGTAAATAATGTAATATTCCAATGTCTACAAACTGATTCATATTTTTTGTAGGTCATAGACACAGAATTATTCTTATTGACAAGTACATGTTGGTTTTACAAAATTTCACTTTATCTTGCATACTTTTATGAGTTATGAATTCTCTCCAGAGACAGCCATAGGCGAAGCTTCAATCAAATTTGTCCTTATTTGTCATTATTCTCTTTCCTCGGGAACATCACCATGAACTCGCCAAACTCCGCAGAGACGTATAAAAGTACTTTCACCGGATTCTTTATCAAAGTTGAAGACAGATGCTACATTCAGGCCTCGTTGCTGCTCATATGGTAAGCCACTTCAACCCAGCCTGATAATTAATATACAGTATAATAACATTTTGATTTGAAAATAAACACAAATTAATTAAAACCCACTGTTGGATTTCTCCTCATAAACAATGCTCAGCTAGACACTCTGCACAGAAAATTGTCTGATTTGTAATGATCTATGTTATATATGAGGAACAGTTGTGGAATATAAGTATATGTGCACAGAAGTTCATATACGTTGGTATGTAAAGGCCGATTCCCATAAATCTATTTGATGAAACGTGTCTTACGTCACTTTCAGAGTTACAAACCTTTCAGAGAAACAAATCTCCCTTGTTACCTGGGCATATGTCCCAGTGAAAGGTTCTCCTGTATAGGCTTGTGGGTGATATTTCATTTTTATTGACCTCACATTGAGAGTTGAGCAATAAAATATAAAAAATAAGTGTTGTTGCAGTGAACTTTGTAATGTTTCGGAAAAGGCAGAAAGTGGGGATTCCAGGCTATTTCTGGTCGGCTTTTTGGAAGCTTCTCAATATCCTCACAGCCTCCTCTGAAAATAAAAAAAGCAGGGCAGGAGACACCGACGGGCTTTGCTTTTCTTGCAGACTTTGAAATAAAAATGACTTTACCACATTTTCATGGGTATTTTATCACCGTGATAGTGCCCTGAATCAATCTGGACTTTGTTTCATTAAAAAGATCAAACACCCAACTTAACATCAGTTCCTGCGAAGCTGATTTGCATGCATACCGCTGTGTCATTGTGATGATAACTCCGTCAGAAAAGGTCAAGATAATTAATATTAATACATTTAAATTTTACAGTGATACACTGTGGCTCCAGGGTATGATCTCCAGCTTAATAATAATAAAAATAATAAAATAAATGCCATTGTGGAGGAAAGTTTCATTAAAAAAAAATATACATAAAATTTTGCATGATAAGTCCCTTTTAGTACGTGATATACTTAAAGAGTGTGTTTATGTGGATAGGTCAGGCTCATTTAAGGAACCAAAGTGAAGACCTCACCCAGAGGCAAATAGAAAATCAAATAAAATTCTTCAGTACACAGAACACATTTGAACTAGAATATGGAAGAATTTTGAATACAAGACCATATTAAATAATTTTCTATCACTGAAAAAGGTTCACTGACACATAGACTCACCAGGACCACACACTGTTGACATACGCTTTATACAGATTTGTTTTACTACTAGCATAACTACCATGGACACCTGACCATAGCCGGGAATGGTACTTCAAGGACAGGAGCGGCTGCGACTCCCAGCCGCAACATTATCAAGCGGTTTTAATCCATAAGCCATTCAAAAGGATCCCGCCCTTTTTTAAACGTCTTGTCTGATTCGCGGTATCAATACGACAGAAACATGGAAGTTTAGACAATAAAGCATGTCTGCTGTTGTTTGTCTTTTGACACGATTCGTCGGGCACTATTCATCTTAGAGTGATCAACAGTAATAATCTGAGACTCAGAGATAACTGACTGGTAAATACGCTGTCAAGACTATTAAGCAAAACATGAGACATTCTTCAGAAATGAATTTTATAAACCCTAAAATTCATGGACCCTATCATATATTATCATCAATTTACAGATGGTAATCGATGTCAGGTATCTGTAATGGATCACTGTATCCTTGATTGGTCTAAACTGCCTGGTAATGGATTATGCAAACACTACCCAAGATGAGTTTGTTTACACATTATTCTCCCATTATTACAGTGGATGAGTAATTTCTGAAAGTTGAGGCTAGCCAGGGGAGATTTCAAATCTGTGAGGGTTCTACTGGATGAGAAAAGTTATAAATAGGGTCTGAGGAGAAAATCTTGAATTGCTGTTTCGCCTCTATGTCAGTTATATTTTTTATGAATGGATATCATTGGCTTTTCTGATCAATGGCACAAATTAGGAAACCAACAAATGTGGGGCATACAAAATTTATACAATGTTTAATTCTCACTACTCAATATTGCCGAACATTTGCACATTTTTTAAACTGACTCATGTTCAAATACTGTACAGCAGTTAAATCAATATGAATTTATTATATTTTTTTTAATAAGGGTCTGTTATAGTCCCTTCTCTTTGTACAGCCCCATTCCTATTTCCTTATTTTGCTTTAAATCCTGTTTTATCGATATTTGTCAATCCCAATTAACCACATCATTTTCTGTTTTAACTTTGTATATATATCTGATAAATTTGACAAAAACTGACATCAGATATTGACAGTAAAGTTACCCTGAATCTATGAGCATTCCAACCACAACAAAACTGAAAGATCTGACCGAACTGCTTAATGAAATGTCCTTAAAGACCTGAAAAGCATTAGATTTAATCTAGAAGACAGTATTTCACACTAAAACATGTTTCGAATGGTTGTATTAGAATCAAGTAATACAGCTTTCTCATATGTCCGATGCAATTTTATAGATGAAAAATATATGGAGGTATATTTTTGAATGGCTTGTGCTATCCTGTTTGGTGGCTGTCCACTGTAGACCCATCCACCGTCCGCACTGTATAACGTTGCCTTCACCACTTCCTGTAGTTTGCACCACTTCCTGTTGTTGAAAATCTCAAACCAAAGGATCAACATGGCCCTGAACCACTAGAGTCCCTTGGCATGAAGCATGCGACTACTAATGGACTGACTGACAGTATTCTAAATAAATCCAAAACGCTTTCTGTTCAACGACAAAAGCATTAGCTGGTAAGATGAAGTTTGATAGACGGAGGTATATCGGCCTTTTAAAATTCAGAGAAAATTGGTCTCAGAATCTTTGAGTGACTCAAGTTGTTAAAGCGGCTTAACTATAGCTGTATTTTCAAAACACAAACAAGTGCAAGCATTTCAAAATTAATTGAGTCATTCTGAACATGAAAGGCCTGGCTTCCTTTCAAATAATAATAATAAACAATAATATGTTCTGCCTGTACTGTTTTATATGCAAATTTAATATACTGGTTTTGTCCTCAATTACCACCTTTAAATATTTTATTGTTGGGCTGCGATACAGATTTTGAATTGCTCCTCTTTTGGAATCATATTCCACGACAGATAAAAAAATGAAGCACAAAGGTGCTTTGCCTGTCAGTTGCCATAGCGCTTGCTATGGAATGTTGAACCGTTTAAAAAAGAATCACAAAGGCTGAAGAAATTAATTTGAAAACAATGTAAATCTTCACTAATGTAACAGCATTAATTTTAATCCTGAGTCCCTGAATGTTGAATCACAATAAAACAACAACATTATTACTGAATCATAAAAGCCAAGAGTATAAAATTTCATTCCAAGGCAGAATGTTTCTCAGAGGGCATTTAGTCTGCTTCTCATTCTTTAAACGAGTCAATTTGACCTTGGAACAGACCACTATCATGTGTAAATGATTTTATTTAGACTTTCTATGGGTAAAAATGAAATGTATATACATTTAATACGTATGTATATGTCCATAAATGTTTGGAGGGTGTAAATCATTGTAATCACACGATTCCTTTAAGGATGTAAGAGTTGATTTGCATATTTTCATGCTCAATGTGTGATGACCTTAGGGGTTTATCTATAAACAAGAATGAGCAAATAAATATTTACAAATCAGATCATGCATAAAGTGAAAATTACATTTTAATGTGATTTTGTAATGTTGTGGCAGGAGAAAGAGCCCCTGCTTATTGCCTCCTTGCCATGTTATTATGAAACATTATGAGCTGCGGTTCGCAACGACATTATGCTAACGAGTTAAAGTGTCTTAATGACGCTACCTCGATATTTTACGGTGATGGTAGTAGCATGTTAGCGGTGGGCGGGGGTGGGCCTGCCACGATGAGAATTTCACATGGGGGGGGGATGAAATATTATGTAATTTTTATTTTATTTTTTTTTTTGGGGGAGGGGGTGCATGTGCCCCCTTACAACGACTATAACAGTTCTTTAAACCCTTTTGTGAGAATGGCTAGGAAACTTTGCATAAACCTGTTCTGATGAAATGTGTGGCATGGGCAAACCATAGCCAGAACATGGCCAAATATTAATATTCTACTGCTATGTGTGAAAGAATTATCAGAATACTCTTCTGCCATTTTAGAAAAAAGAAACAGCTAGAAGCCACAGTTTATATATTTATATATTTTTTCAGTGTCACATGAGCATGATCAGAACAATGCAAGCACATGAAAGCCTTTTCAATGTCACAGAATCACCATATTGTGACAACAGAAAGTTCAAGAACGTTATTTTGCGGGTTGTTACATCTAATCAAAGGCGACTAAGCTGTTTCCATGAAATGGGTGTTGTTGAAGGACTGAGCTACTGTTCACTGATTAGCAGTTTAGGTAATGATCTACATTAACGTACCCTCATAACACATTGATAATACAGTCATAACGCATTCATAAGCAGTCCATAAGATTACATGACAGCTTCATAAAGCATGCATAATGCTTTCCTTTACATTACAAAACAGCTTCAAAATGTATTAATAATGAGCCTTCATACTGTATTCATAAGCATCACATTACAAATTAAGAGTATTTTTATTGTTTTATCATACATGATAAATGGCATGCTATAAGATGGTTATGTAACACACTACAGCACTTCCTCATAAATCATTCATGTGTGTTTTATAGTCTGGTACAGACTGAAGCTGTTATGTAATGTAAAGGAAAGCTTTATGAGGCTGTCATGTAATCTTATGGACTGTTTATGAATGCGTTATGACTGCATTATGAATGAGTTATGAAGGTGCAGTTAGTGTAAATAATTACTGCAGTTTGTGTGTCTTTGTCAATAAATGTATTCATTTCCTCATTTTTAAGTACAACTTTATATAACTTGCTCATAATCATGCCAAATTCACCTCGTGTTCTGGGAAACTGAATGTTGTTATATTTTATTAAAAACATCCTATATGTTTACAGTTATGGGAGCTGGGTATGAATACTCACATATATATAGTAAGAAACATAACCTTATCCATACCATTGAAAACAACATTCTTGATATGATTATCTTTTTCTTGTGAAAATGACATGAGAATATGGCAGTATTAGTGTGTGCACATTTTGTTTCATTCATAGCTCTTAGGGACCTGTCTGAACATGCATTTTCTTAGTGGCTCACAAAATAGCGTGACAACACAAAATGCACCCCTCGTTGCAACAATGGCAGCCGCTTCACATTACAGTGGTTATCTCGCTCGCTACTTTGAAGGTCTCTTTCTTTTTACGACTTCAAAGCTTGCCGAGTGAAGTAAAGGGGCTTGAGAGTACCAAATATTTTGCTGCGTGTGTGATGTAGTATGAGTTCTTCTGTACTCTGCGAAAGACTACAGTAAAAAGGCTCTGTCAATAGCTAGGTATAAGAACATGGTCATATTAACGAAGACAGATTTTACCCACTTTCTTTCGTCCTGTGTTTCATACCTCAGACCTAAAACTGGCTTTTAATGAGGTGGCGTTTTTTTTTTTTTTTTAGGAATTGTGGGATTGTATGAAATTGCAAAAAAATAATTAGGCTTGGTGACAGGCAGAAAAACATGACTGTGAGACACTGACATTGTAAGAAAAGAAGAAATGGAAAGAAATGCAATTCCTCTGAAAAAGTAAAAACTCGATGTAATGGGAGCAGCGTTAAACCGTAATATAAAACATTCCCGTGGGAGCCCAGAACAGACATCCAAAGCCCAGCTCTCCTCCTTCTCAAAGAAAAAAAAAATGTTCAGATCGCGGACCTGTAGGCTGGTTATCTGCGCTCCTTATTGTTCAGGGCTGGCGTGAGCTTCACTTTCAACCAAATTCAATTTCAAAGCAAAGCTCTTTGCCCTCAATTTTGAGTAACAAATTCACGTGTCATACATCCGTCCCACATGTACCGTATATACTGCATTGTCAGTTTGATGCGGAGTAACATACAAGTAAAGAAACAAATTTAAAAAATGACAATGACGTTCTGGAAATAATAGCACATTTAATTTGCATTTACAATTACTGAAGATTGATTGATTTATAATCGTCATGGTAATGGTACTACTCCTATGAAAAGACGAGATTCTGTAATTTGTGATGCTGTCATATAGAACAGAAGATCGTGATTGTTCAATAACTGTGGACATGGTGGAAATATATCAATGAAATGTCTGACCCAAGAACATTGTAGTTAGGCTGGATGTGGGTGTGATTGAGGACAGGACAGTGGAGAGACTAATGAAAGCAGTGAAGACAGCTCAGATTCAGTGCACTGTAAGGTGCGGTGACCGGAAATGAAGAGTAAATAACTGGGTTTTGATATTCACCATACTTTGATTGCAGCATGAGTTGATTACAGCCATTTACTACAGTAACATGTGTGGATATTGAGCTAGCAGGTTAAATAGTCTGCAAAATGATACAAAAAAGTGAGAATGAGTGAATTCCTTTGCATAACTATGGACCACTCATGCGTAAACCCCACAGACATAGTCATGCACACACACACACACACACACACACACACACACACACACACACACACACACACACACACACACACACACACACACACTCAATCACTCATTCATCACTCAATCACACACACAACAAATAAACATGCACAATCAAACACAAACAAGATTAACTTAACAGGGGTTTGAAATGACTAATCATATCTTTCATCAGTTTCAACACTGAATCACCAAAATAAATGCATGTTGATTTATTGATGATGGTGTTATATGATGTTCGTGGGAAAGTAATTGCCAGCACAGCTAGTTATGTTGATTTGTAGCCAAAACTATCTGGTTTAGCTTAGGGTCCTATGACAGTAGATCCAGGTAATAGTAGTGCTATTTAATATGGCAAAACAGCATGCTACATTGTCTGCCTACATTATATGTTGAATATAATTCTAATCTGTACAGTGTTGGTTCATGAATGTTGCGGGGGATAGCTGGCCTCATAGAGGACATGGAAGTGGAGCAGGATCTGCACTTTTGTTTCGCTACTGAGATTCCCAATCCCTCCTCCAATAACTGCCTGAAAATGAGGTTTGTCTACATGGCCCTCTAAACTAACAACGAGTAAAGCCTAAAAGGATCAGCCAGTGTTTTTTCCCAGGTATCATAGTTCTTCAGATCCTCTGAAGCTTTTTTTTCCGTCCATGTTGATTCGCTCATGCAACTGTTACAGGATTCAGATTGTGGCTTCTACGTGTGACACGCTCAAAGAAAAAAACCCCAGTGCTTCCCTGCTTCCCCCTTCAGCTCAGCCATGTTCCCAGGCAGTTTAGGACAGGCTCACTGGTATGTAGGCATGAGAAAATTACCTCAGTTTTCAGGGCCTCGCAGATTGTTGCGCGCTCAGCAGTCACAAGCCTACGCAACAAATTCGGCCGACAAGCCTGACGTTTTTCTGCAAAGATCCCCAGATCCTCAGCGGGATTTGATTCATGCGCTCACCCCCGGCGCAATCGATCAGGACTCTCACCCGGGTTGCTCTCGTCATTCCGTCTAACTCGCGCAGGGGCGGCCTCTCACCCCATCGGGGGAATGGCCCATTTTTGTGTATGGAGGAACTGAAACCAGCCCACAGTATAAACAGGGCTGTGCAAAAAATCCAAGAACGTTTCCCTGCAGTTTAAGGCCCAAAACGCCTGACAGTTTTGCAGCAATATATCACATCCCGTGGTTTGCAAATTGCAACGCAAAATAATCCCAGTCTGGAAATTGATGTGCCCGTGGAACTATTATTAATAATTAGACCGTAGAAGTAAATTATCTGAGTTTTTTTCCATAAAATAGTCTCCCATGTGATGCGAAATGTTTTTGCACATATTACACATATGATGTAGCTTTCCTGTTCCTATAGTTACCGAGCTAATGAAGGGGTTTTGGTTTTCTATTCAAAGTCATATGTCACCATTCTCTCATTCCGTTGAATGAGTATTTCTTTAGGAGAAGTCAGGAAGTAAGTTTGGCCAGAGAAGGCCTTTGGGGTAAACATGGACTCAATTAGTCACCTTCAAATTAAGTGCAAACTGTACTTTTTCCACTCAAAAAAACAGGCCAGCTTCCAATGAACGTTTTATCCTTAACTTGAAAACCTTAAATGCATGCACTGGTACAGTAGTTAAACCTCCTTATCCACACATCCAAGGTGAGGCACCTTTATCAGGGGTACAGCAGCAATATTAGCCCTGGGAATTGAACCTGCAACTCCAGCAACTCCTTACTCCTAACAATTATATTGCACTGTGCCCTCGGGGCAGGTATTGTCTTGTTTGGTGAAATAATTGTTCCACGCTCACCAAAATGCTTGTGAAGAAAAACAAGCATTTTTTTGGATTAAAAGGATCAGTTTCACTCGAATTCTGGATCCTGGGTAAATAATCGGACACCAAGAGCTTCTGGCCTGTTACAACATAAAATCTTCAATCACTATTCTTCCTAAATAAGTAAGAGAAGAGCACATGCACACAATATATTTATATGACTGAGGGTTTCAGTCCTGTTGGTGCTACATGACTGTTGCGCATTAAATCAAATCAAAATCAAAAGGCACAAATCATTTGCATTATGGTGCATTTTCTTGGTCAGTCATGAATTTGGAGGTAGACATATTGCATAATACAGATATGTTGGGTTATGCTCCCGTTTCTGATTAATCTGTGTTTTACTGCTTTGGCTTCCATGTGACTCTGTCTGTACAGATTAAAATGTTCTAATCTCAGATCCCTACCTGTTTAAGGGTTGGGGTTTGATGATGAAGAATTGGGTCTGGTAGCCCATTATATTGAAGTAGTTGCCCAACAGGAAACACTTAATATTTCGTCTGTTATGCACACAATAAAATATTTTTGCTAACCAACTTGTTTCCAAGGATGTTGAGGTTGCTGATTTCTGAATACAAAATGAATACGGCCAAAATGATTACAATACAGACACTATTTATAGGTCAGTACAGTAGCATAACATTACATCTGAATTGACATGCAGTCAGCTGTCCATCACTTCCTTTGATTCAACCGATAAAACGTTTTTTTCCTCTTTACAACAAAACATAACGATCAGTTCAACAAATCAGAGAGTTACTGGCAACACCTAACATCCATGCATTAAGGTGTAATGTTTAGTGTTTAAGCCTCCTGATTAGAAACAGGAAGTAGAATGAACTGGAACCACCCTCCATGCATTCAAATGGATATCAACATAATCTTCACTTTGGAAACCCTTCCAGCAGTGAAATTGTCAATATAATAACTGAGAATTATAGTAATTTTAGCCTACAGAGCAGAAGTATGACTAAAGGTTGTTTTTTGACAACATGAAGGCATCTTCATATAAATACCAGATTCCTGATAGCCATCACTTGTAAAAGGCTTGCATTTATACATAGGGGAAAATAGTTTGTTATACATTTGCATGTGTAAATAATTACAATAAGTACAGTGAATTTGACAACCTGAATACATTGCCATAAATACAAAGATGGGCGATGAATGTATAGATATACTGTACTTGATTGATCATTTGTGACCTTCATACGGTCTCAGAAGCTAACGGTGCTGAAACAAACGAAGGCGACTAATTGCCGAGTAGTGCTGTGTTATTCCTGCAGTAGTTTGGTATAGCTAAAAAAATGATGCCAATTATGTGCTGGACTGCAGTTGATAGTTTGTAGACTATGAGGCCAAGTTGTTCTGAAATTCATAATATATACAGTCTTATGCAACTGTAGATACTTAAATTTAAGCCATGACGCACCAATGAAAATAACTATTTTATTTCTGTATGTATTCCAACACCAGCTTGGTCTCCCATGTTTTTCATGCATCGTTTTCTTTCGTCCTCCTTACCTCCACCTGCATCTGCAATGTTATATGACGCGTGGTTCAGATTTAGGGAGATCGATATGTTTCTGTGGTAAAACGCATCGCCTTTCTTGGTGTTTTTGAGGGGACGAGCATCACTTTAATTACCAAGAGAAATAGGCTTGGGCCAGAGTTGCATGGATGCTGAATAAGGCCTCGCTATAACCTTTCTTCTGGAATGATGTGTTCCCTTTGACAACTTCTTGCAAGTGCATTCAAGTGAAAAAACCATGGACGTTCAATTTTAAATTAATAAGATATCTCGCATTTGCATATGGTGCACATTAAAAGAGGTTCTTGATAGTTTAATTAAAACTTTTACCAAAGTGGTTTTCTTCTAGGGTTTAGCCAGTCACTCAGTCATATCTTTATGATCAGTTTTTTTTGCTTCTCCTTAATTTTTCTCAAGTAAGCAATTTAAAGTCTTTATAAAAAAGGGTGTTTGTTCAAAAAAAAAAAGTATTGTGCAAATGTTAGAAAATGCTGCAGAAGATTCTGGATTTGCCTGCTCAAACCCTGGCAAACATATCAGTCAAAATTAATACATATAAATTGAAAAGAATTTCAGAGAAAAATAACATATCATGCTAAATCTAAATTATGATGTCTACCTTAGCCCCTGTATAAGGTTCAAGACATAACTTTGGTCACTGTTGGACCATTCATACAAATTTGGTGTGTTGCCTATTGATTAAAAACATAATAAAAACATGGCTGATGAAAGAAAAACAGTTTCATTTTTTTTTAACATGTTTTCATGTGTGCAACCAAGCCTAGGCTATTCTATTGATATAGCTGTTTTCACACAATGACATAAGAAAGGAAACTCCATGCTAACAGCATGCTAACACTAACATTCTTTGGTGTGAACTCTGCATGGTAGCTTAATTACCCTCACCTGTTCCAACAAGCAAAAGAGGACAAAAACAGCACAATAGACACCTTTTATATTTTATTAGATGACATTTTACTTTAAATCTACCTCATAAGACCTTTATAAAACATTCAAAGCACTTATGCATCGCATTTCTTCATTATAAATCTTTCATGAACTGCACTGGTCTATGAAAACAGACAATGACTGGCATAATGCATTGAATGTAAAGAGGACGTTCACACTGAAATACATAACATATAGTAGTCATAATTCACAAATTGTGCTAATAATTTCATTATGAGGTGGCAATACTGTTCCCATACGGGTGTATGCATGAAATAAATCAATCCATATGTCGTGTATATTTTTCTGCTGTCATAAATAGCTAATTTTATACCTGCATACAAACTTCGGACTTCAGTATCGACATAATTATGTGAAAGTTATGTGTGGCCAGAAAACATCTGCTCTAAGACTAGTGAATTTTTCCTTTCTCCAGTTGTGTCTTGGAAAAATAAATGTTAAGAAATATAACTGGAGGAACAGTATGTATCTTCAAGATGAATTAATCGACATCATCTGAAAATGGATTCGCTTTTTGGTGTGGACATTTTCAACAACCGCTTTCTCATGAGGCAGGGAGAGCTTCTGAACAACATTTCAGCCCGGTTTCAGTTGCTTAAAGTGACCCAGAAAGCCTCTCCTCGGAAATAATGGCGTGCATTTTGCTTTCAAAGTGCCGTAGAGCCAGTGGAGAAACCCACTGAAGGACTAAAGCACAGGGGAGAGGGGAAGGAATCACCCGTGCACCGCAGAGCCCTCGCACTCCGGATTACCTTAATGAATAACAAGGAGATTTTCTCTGAAAGCTGTATCTGTCAGGCTTTGCAATCATTATCCAACCCTGCCTGTAACCTGGAGCTCTATTTTCACAACGTTACAAATCAAGATACTTTAGAGATAGTGATTCAGAAGCCATGGGTTTGGATGTTACCTCATCTGTTTTTTTCCGCTATTTCAACAAAGTTTCGATTTATTTTCCGTCTCTGCATTTGATTTTGCTATCTCGTATCAGCAGTCTTCACCCGTCGCTTAATTGCACTTCCATTTGAACATTTTTGCATTTTAAAAAAGATTATGAATTCGAAGGCTCAAAAATAAATTCTGGCATTATTTCCGTGGAAGTAAACACATTTATTTTGGCATTATTATTACATTATGATTATAAATGGCGACACTGTAGGTCAGACAGATGGCTGGGAATGCCCGTGTGTTTTGGGTGTTCAAACTCATCTCCCTTGGCTTATTCTAAACCTTTCTGGTGCGGCTTCTGAGAGAAAACGCGGCGAGCCAAGAGAGGTGTCAATCAATACAGAGAAATTAAGATGACATCTGCGCTCATGGTCCTTCTGTTTACTGGAAAGTGTGGTTTGTATCATGGGCACAACGGAAGGTTTCCAAATCACCCTGTAAAATGGAGTCTAGGCACCTGTCCCAGTCTGCAAGGTTACCAATATACTTTAAGAGACAGACTTACAGTATACACTGAGAGCTAAAGCTATACTAAAATACTCCTATTTAGCAGTCAGTGCTATAGTACCTAAACATATCATGTCAGACTGTACAGCTCAATGACATAACATGTCTAGTTAGAGAAATGTTTATTATTATTATTATTATTACAGACAGAATCATTGACTCAACTGTTGTGGAAATGTTGACTTAACAGTGCTGGAAACATGAAAAAAAAATCAGAAAGGCTGCAGTACAATTTGGACTTCAGAAGCTTCAGTGTAATGGAGGCGCACCTCAGATTAATCACTGAAGAAGTATCACTGTGAGAACCCATTTTCATGATTGATTTCAACAATAGGAAGACTTGAATTTAGAACATTCATTCATTTTTTTTATCTCTTGCAATTTCAACAAAATGCATACAAGGCCTCTATTAAAAAGATGAATGATGTATGACACTTGAAATGCTTGTTTTTGTAACCATAAATATAAATAACAATGCTAAATAGCTCCATCGCATACTCAAGATGAAGACCTTCTTTTTGCGTATTTGTTTACTGAAAATACAACAATTCTATCACAAACCCTACATATAATTATGTCAGTTTTTTTATCACTTGAGTATGTCGTAAGTGTTGAAGGGACGGTTTATTCATGAGGTGGATTTTTTTTTTTGCCTTTGGAATCCTTGTCGAGCTGGATCGCTTGACATAATCCTCTTCAAACGCCAAAGCGAGGTGACACTCGCTGGCGTCGGCCCCCTCAAACGGGTCAGGAGAGTGCGGCGCTGGCAGATGTTGTTGATGATGCCTGTTGCGCTTCTTGAAGCATCTGCAGCTGTTTATCGTCTCTGAGACGTTGGCACGCGGACCTGCCACGGAGAGCACGGCGGGACTGCCAGAATCCAGTCATTGAAATATCAAGGTTAGGCTGCGACCGTGTAAGAAGGCCTATTCAAAGCGGTTTTCCACCGCCGAATTGAGGGGAGGGCCGATTTAGCACACCGCGCAAGATTCTACCGCCCGTACACTTTCCGTCATATACTCCTGACCCATATTCTGGTCCGTGTTCAACATTACCAGCGATTTTACAATCTGACTTATTGGTGCATGTATCGTACTTATGTTCACTACCTGCTACCTGCTATCTACAGAATGGGCCTTTGAGAGGTTTTCAGTTTATCTCTATTGACACATGTACGCTGGCATCTAAGCAGAAATTTCCAAAGTGAGTAGGCTTCAAAGAAAATGAGCGAAATGTCAATGACAAAATGAAGATACAATTAGAACTCTTCAAAGCCTGAAGTAAAACTGACAAGGAACAAAAGACGATATAGATCATCTTTGAGTGAGCCGGGCGACTTTTTACATTATAACTGTAAACTGGCATGAGATACAAGGTCAGAGTCATGCAAATTGATCTAATTTTATAATTGCCGCAAATATTTCAAACAAAAATCGTGATCTTGCATGAACATTTTAGAAACCCACCCACATTGACCCCATGATCGTAACGATTTTAAATGCATAAAAACAAATAATCAACAAATTAATTTTCTCCTCTTTGGATAATTCATCCTATCAATTGTCTCAGACGTGTGGCATACTTCAGGGATCCTTTTGTGCCGCAGCACCATTTCCTACAATCATGAGCATAATGCGACCCCACTGTCCACATAATTATTTAATAACTTCAAAGCACTCTCACCAAAATAAGTCTGTTTTATCGTCCTGAGCTACAGTCACTGCCTAGTTGTGGAAAGTACGTCAATGAATGGAGAGCAGTTGGCGGATTTGTTTCGTTTGCAGATTCACAAATCTTTTGGGGTGAGTCACGCAGCGGTTTAGCGTCATGTCGATCGTGTCGTTCTTCGCACGGGCTATGTTTACTCACCGCAGGCTCCGAAAGCGTATGATAATTAATGCTCCTTTTAATATTGAGGCTCTCTGGCAATGGTTGTGGAGTAAACCAGGCCTCGTCGAAGCGCTGAAGTCATAAAAAGAATGTGGAGTGAACCAGGTCTTTATAAAAGGTTAATAAAGGGTTTATAAAAGGCCTTTAACAAAAGCTTATAAAAAGGGGCCATGTGCTATTAATAGGGTTAGTGCTACATATGGATATATATATACATATGTCCATGAGTGGGCTCAGCCCCCCTGTGATGTGGAAAAGACATGTTCAACATGTGTGTATATTTATGCTATTTATATATTAAACGATAAAATACATCTATATATATATATATACATACATATATACATTATACATATATTTTATGCATTTACGACTCACTAAACTTTTCAACGTTTTCTTTACTTTTCGTCCACTACACATGTCGTCTGCAGTGCTACGCGTTTCCCCGCACAAGGCCGCAAGGCTTTGCCGCCGACCCGTGAAAAATCGAAGCCGCGATGTGGAAAACCAAGACGTGGCAGGGTCAATTGTACATATATATATATGTATACTAGCAGTGACAAAGGGATTAACATTAGACAGGAAGTTAGCCTGAAAGCTTTAGCGACCGGTGAGTGTGACTCTGTGAAGCCTTCTTGCTGATACGGGGGCCCATTAGCCGTAGGGAGAAGACAGAGGGACCGGGGGTTTTTGTGAAACCTGACTGATTGTGTCATGTTCTTGGGCAGGCGGTAAGTGGCACCCCGGAGACTTGCAGACAGCTCTCGTGGGCTTCGGCTTTACTTCTCACCTCGGATAATGATTCATTTGGTAGAACTGTGGAAGCACCTGTCGCTCCCTGTATTAATCAGGTGTGGGTTAAGGGCTACCACTAAAAAAATAGAGGGTTGACAATACATATCCACTACTGTCTGGTCTACCAAAGGTAATAAAGGTAATGATAATAATAATAATAATAACAATAATAATAGGTCAATTCATATTTTTCTAAAATCTAATATTTACTGTTTACAGATTTAAAAATCAGACACTGCAATGCATAAAATTACAAATGTTTGTGCAATACATATTTGTACGCATAGTAACGGTGGCAGTTTGTTTTACAGACCAAATGATATGCATTTAATTAACGTTTGTCATGCTTCCAAACATGTAGCATAGGCTGGTATGCAAATGCCATCATTGCTAGCACACAACATGTGTCAGGGAAGATTACCCCACACAGAAAAAGTATTAGAAACAGGAAAGCTGAGCTCTGGCGAGCCTTAAGAAAGATAGGTCGGTCTGTCGCGCCACACTTCTTTCTGACCCATTGCACAGCATGTGTTTTCTGTCTGCGCCTCTTCCCTTTTTACTCAATAAAAAATGAAAAAATTCCCCCATGAAAGTGGCAGCCTACATTTGCTAGAGTAATGATGGTCGTACCCATATACAGAGCTCACCGGTAACACATGCTTCTGAAGCAGTGACACCAAAGTCCGCAAACACATGTTCTTGGCTATGCGGATGTTATGTGAATAGAAATGCTGTGCGATACTTCTTCGCTATGAGATAATTGCATGTAGTGCATGCACTACCTTCACTCGAATCATCTGCTTTCGCGGATTATGACCACGTGGGACTTTTGAAAGCCGCGTTTTCGCTTTCCCCATGATGCAGTTTTGCGAACAGCTGATAACAACCCAGAAAGCAGCCACCAAAGTTGCTGGATATAGCCTCTGGAAAAAAAAAAAAAAAAAAAAAACACACAAGCCTGCAGCAGAGTCAGAAATGTAAGATTTTGGGTTCCAGACACTAAAACCTGAGGGTTCGGCTACGGTCCAATCCTTCTGAAACAAACGGGCATTCGGCCAAACCCCAGTCCGAGGTTCAGTGCATCCTTAATTAAAACACAGCGGTACAACAATTAAAATCGTTAATTTGAAGCTCTGCACTTTTTTGTCGAGCTCGTTCACCATGTGTATAGTACTGCGGTCTGCATTTTAGTGTTCCCTATTGATTGCATTGCTGTTGTTGTTTTCTTTTTTAGTTTATTCTTATTTATTGTTTGTTTGTTGGTTTTGCTTAGGTTATCCCCACTAGGTCGTCTTTGTTTGCTGTATTGCATTTACAGGAAGTACTACAAAACTATGTTTGAATATTTAGTTGTCAGTTCCATTGCTCCACACAGTCTAGATGTTTTTCATTTACAATAAACATTTGTTATTTGTCTTACTAAGACAGTTGGAAAAACCACTACGCTAAATGGAAAGCAACTAATTGTTGCGTTAATGCTGAATTAATGTCCAAGGTGATCTTGAGAATTCTGCTGACCTCTATGAATGAAGTGAACAGGGACCGTGAACCAGTATAAACTTTGCAGTGGAAAGAAACCTACTTTGCGTTCTCCACATTTTAATACTGCATCCTGTTCTTATGCCATGTTCTCAAACATCTTGCCTTTTGCTAGTGCTTGTAAAACACCTGCATATTCCCAGAGCAGTAGCATCTTGACTCATAGGTGGATCGACCTGAACAGCGGTCCTAAAATTTACCAATAACACATGATTACAGGATGCAATGATGGGTTCACCTTCAACCTGTAACTTAACGTTGTTTAATAACGAAAAAAGAACAAGGTTAGATCAAAAATGATGAAGTAAAACCTGAAAGCAGCATACCTAGCTAACGCTTGCAAATTAAATACTCTCCAGAGTTGGATATTGAGGTTGCCTGGTATGACCTGTGAGGGAGACAGGACTCTGCATTCAAAATTATAAAATGGGCACTGAGATACTGAGTCTATTGCCAGCCATAACAGATGGACGTTAGCAGAGCTACGACAACATATGATTCTGTGTATCATACATGCGGTTCAGTGAAAAAAAGGAAACATATTTACTTATCCTTCAATGAATGAAAAATAATTCATTTTGCTATAGGTACTCTGCTGTCTTAGGTTACTCTAAATAATATATTAATAATCAAATTCAAACATCGTTGGAAATTGTATTGTATCGGGTAAAAAGCAGCTAGATCATGCTGTAGTGACTGTTGTGTTGTAGCGCTGCAGTGACTGTGTCTCTGTACAGCGGCCTTGTTGATACGAAAGGTCATTAGCGATATCAGACAGACTGAGGGGCTGGAGGTTTGTAAAACTTCACTGATTGGGTCATATTTGCCGGAAAGCAGTGGGGAGCTTGCAAGCAGAAGGAGAATGAGTTTTGTATTGCTGGTGGATGTTTGTTGGAAAAGCCTGTTTGATCACCGGAGAGACACTAACAGGGAGCCGGGCTCAGGTGGTATAACTGGAGGCTGGGTGGTTTTGACCCTGAGTGATGAGTGTGGTAAGGAATCAGGAATCAGGAACCAGGGAGGGGAAAGCCACACTGCGAGACTCAGACACTCAGGGCTCAGATCGATACCAAGTAGAAGGGATTGACATGGAGGACACCACCCATCCAGCTACCGTCTGGATCTGTTTTACACAGGGGCACAGCAGCACTGTTTGCCCAGTCATTGATAGCCGAGTTATTGTCCACATTGCGCACACACACACACACACTCACACACAAATGTAAACAATTACTCTTTCACACACAAAAACATGCATCATAAATCCTTTCCATAACAATTTCATTCAACATATTAACATATTGACCACTTTTCGCCATGTGCATAATACTTTTTCAGTGTTCAATAAGAAACCAATCAACATCTTTTTGGAATGCCTCTATACTTAAAAGCATTTATGACACAAACAACACAGTGAATCAAGTTTGCTGAAAGAGGTGCTCCAGTTATATAAAACAAAATCACCGCCTTCCTATGATGTTTTACACATTTTTTTATTGCCTCAAGCATTGGAAGCAGAAGTCGCTTTTTCAAAGCAGTTAAAACAACCCACGGAACAGAATCGTGCTTTGAGGAGTGACGCGCTCTAGTGCTCTCGAAACGTCAAATGCATGTCACAAAATCAAATCAGCACATCAAGAAAGGATACTTTGTCAATGAAGAGTTCTGTTTCACCATCATTCCATAAAAGGGCACAGAAACTTCACTAGGAGTGTCATTATGACTTGAGTGATTACTCTTTTCATGGAATTTTCTATGGTGTCTTTTTCGTAACGATTCAAATTTGAATATGAAACTATTTGTAAGTCATAGCAAGAGCTGCAATCATTTTCCCCTTTGACAGCCAATACAGGATGTGTTTTTCACCATGAAAAATACTATCAAAGAATTTATTAAGTTACAGCTGTTCATCGTACAAAGGATGGCTACAAAGAAAGGAGTTATGCTGTAAATAAACAAAGTACAGTGAAACCCTGAATTTACCACGGATTTGGATATAACGCAATGAATCATTGGACCTTTTAAAAAATTGTTTTAATTTCTACTGTAACAACAATTTATTTGTGGAATTCTTTCATTTAAAAGGTCATTTACTCGCCAGAAGGTAAACATTCAAAAAACGAGTCAAATATGGCAAAAATAGGGGTGTTTAAGAATGTTACATTAACATTGGGTCAGTTTGAATGCTGATTTTCTTGAACCCCTTTTTAGTGACCCTGCTTTTTTCGTACTAACATTTTATGGACTTCAATGATCGCGTTATAATGGGGCCACATTGCGTTAGCGGAAGGTAGTTACATCATTATCATAGTCATTGTAAAATACACCCAGTGTATAATGTGACAAATGTATTCACTCAATCTAACTGTTACTGTAATGGGGCTAATTTCGTTGGTGACAAACAGGGCATTTCTCTGGCTCCTCAACTAAATACGGACCCCAGTTCCCACTCTGGGGTGTGGTTCAGCAGGAACTCACTGATCTTTTATAGCTCTGTATGATATCGTTGTTTGGACAAGTTAGCACTTAGCATTTGCAGCAGAGCTTCACTCTTCTGTCACTGTCATTGTCTACTGTGACATCATATCAGTTTAGCTGGGAGGGACGTACATAATACATTTTTCTTGTATCGTTTTTTCACTGTTGCGCAATCATGTTCGTCATTTGTGTTTTGTGTGAACGCGACCAAAAATGATTGTCGATTTAGGTTCGAGTGTTGACGCTGTGGACTACAGTTTCATTCACATAGTGAACATTGCTTTCATATACTCTAAGAAAAAATAACCACTTGCTCATGCATTCATGGACTGGTAAATCCAAATTATAACTAGATTTTTTCCTTTTCTTTTACTTCTGAATAGGGAAAATTGGGGCAGGGTTTAACAAAATAAAGGCCCATTCCAGCTCTTTTCATATTTTTGAAGCATCACAACAGACACACCTCTGATATCTGACCATGGATATCCACCTGACTTAGTAATCAATTATGAATAACCTGGGTTTCATTCAAAAATGCTGCATCTATTTTTTTTTAAACCTTGAGCAATTGTGAGGATTGCATTGACATCCCATCCTTTCATCTTTTAAGCAGTCTAAAATACAAATTGAATGTTGTTTACACTGCTTTCCAAGGAGTATCAATCTAAAAAAAGATATATTTTGAATAGAGGTGTGTATGCAAATTCATCCTTTGCTGCATGAATGCTGCTTTTCATTAAAGGATTTTTTGTGTTCAAATCGACGTAGAAGCCGTTGACGTTCCTGTGCAGGTTCAAACCTTGAACTCTAAATGTGTTAATAGCTATCGGCATAGAGTGTACTCTTTATTTCACGAGCACAGGAGTGTTTAAAAGCCTGATAATTACTACACAAATTTCAAAAAAAGAAAAAAAATATTTGAACAAATTATGTAACCTCATATAACCTCGGCCTACTACAATACTGTGGAAAGGCTGTTTCTTAGTCAGAAGAGGACTAAACAAAAGTCCTAGTGACGTTGATAATTACTCATAATACATAATTACTCATAATACACCTCACCTATATGAGGGTGTTGGCTAAATGTGCACACAGAAATATGTCTTGCTAACATCTATCTGTTGTTTTTGGTGACTTGTTACTACTATTCCCTTTCCCCAATGCATTTTTCGCCTTGCTGGGTGTAGACTTAATTGTAATTTAGTTACTTTGAAATATGAGTCAGGTTTCATTTGGCGCTTCCGTTATTTTATCTACCCCCTGTATCTTGATCAATTCAATGAAACATGCTGTGATCATAATTATTTATCATGATGGAAATTACATTCATATGTCGCTTTGTTCTTGTCAGAAACGACTCCCCAAGTCCTTACACCTGAGAGCCCCCTCCTGTACAATTTTTACATCGCTCCACCATTTGCAAGTTATTATTTAGGTTCATTTACGTTATACATGCGATTATACATTAGTATTGAGACTTAGTTGATTGAAGACACAGAGTGCCAATTAAAACATTTAAATACATTCACTCGGTTGTACATTCACTTCAGGGTCAATGCACTGAAGTATGGATGAGTAGTCTGTAAAATAATGAGTACTCTCCCCAACTTTGTTGAAACTGCCCCGGGCTATTATATTCCGAGCTCCTCAATAATCTTTGCAGAAATCTCATTAATTTCAGTATGGTGCCACACAAAAAAGACGAGAATCATGGAAATATATCCACGGATAATCCCGATTATACACAGTTTTGACCCCATCTTTTGAGTGACCCTTTTGCTTGTATTTTGTTTATTGAAGAACAAGATAAGAAGCCGAGTTCACTTGGCTTAATTGAGCTCATGTATTGTTACTGCGTCGACTGCCGAATTGCTTTTAGAACAGTCTGACCCACTTTGATTAAAATGCAATTCTTTATTGTTGAGTTTCTTGTGTTGGTTTTAGATTGATATGAAATGAATGTCTTATATGGCCACAGTGTGTAATGGAACACCCCCCCCCAAATTTTCACAAACTGCTCAGTCCACCGTAGTGACCTGCCCCCGCCAACTCAGGAGAAGGAAGCTGAGGCACATGATTCCTTAGACTAACGTGACGACTGGCCCTCGCTCTACCGCTCCATAACAGCAACCGATTCCTAAGAACACTTCCCCGTTTGTGACTTTTCACCTTTTTTATCACCAAATCGCCAACTGTGCCTATTGAGTCTGAGCTGAGCCTTCCATACTCACTCACGGCAGCTGAAAAGTAGTACAGTCCCTCTACTTCACTTTCCTCTCAGCCAGAGTATCCAAGGACTACAGCACAAGGACAACAGCAAACAGAGAATTTGCTGGAATAATCCAGAACATTCCACACTGACACACATTCCACCTGGCACTAGCTTGGGTGTGTCCTGATCTTTGTCTTTAAAATAAACAAAAACGTTTCTTCCTTTTTCTCCAAATTTCAGTTCTGAGAGTTCCACAACCACGAAAGTAAATTGAAATATTTGGAGACTAAGGGCTGAATTCAGACCTGTGTTGAAGTGCATTTTCCGTGCGAGCGTCCCATTCTCGCGATGATAAGTTATGCGGAAAATGCACTGAATTAAGAGTAAGAATGAATTCAGCCCTAATGTGTCAACGCTTGTGTGCATTTTGTTATGCCAGAGTTAAGTAAAAATGTTGTCTGAATTCAAACCGGAATACCATTTCGAAACATGAAACATTCATGAACAAAGTCAAGTGGCTTTCTAACGTTTCGAGACTGCATTCAATTTCTATTCATTTCAACGGTGCACTCAATGCTAAGTAGATGCCACCCACTTAACCAAAGGACTATTCAGACTAGAAGTCCTTAAATGGCTTTTTTAGGAATGCAAAAATATCAATTTGAGGTTGGAAACTCTATTATTCGAGGGTAACAGATTATTTAGCATCGTAGCTATTGAATGTTTCAGTACATCCAATTCTTTGTGACTTCACTTAATTTTTTTTTTGGCATTTTGTTCCTATCCAATAAGTGACTAATTAAACTGATGGCAAACAATTTCCACACTACTGAAAAATCCATATACCTTTCTCTTCATATACGTTACCAGACCGAGTTGTTTGCGATTGTGAGCTCTGTATCTGCATAGGTATATGATTAAAGTCAATCTAGGACATCTGGGAAATGTAGTTTAATTGAAATTTGTTTGTAATTCACAATTAAAAACATAGGTTTTTGTCTTGTTGTGCCGACAATGATACTATTGTGTCTACGCTGTTTGTGATGTGTAACTTTGACAGTGGCTTTCAAATAAGAAAAAACCTGGTTTTGCATCCAAAGATTAAGATTAACTTCAGGAAATGAGACCTGCCAAAAACGAAACTCAATTATGTATTATTTGAACCTGATCTCACTCCCACGTAATTGTCAGAGGAGAACTTGACAGGTGGAATATTTATAGCCTACAGAACCTATTCTTTTCATTATCTTAAATTTGCAGGTAGTTTCTGGACGATGGATTGCTTAAAAGAAAAAGAAGTGATATCGTATCATGAGACTGCTTATGATATCTATGTTTGCCAACAAGGTTGTACCCCTAGAGCTTAGTGGGAATGTTTTCTAGTATTGATCATTTGGAAAACATATGTAGGATGGTTGGGTTTCTGTGGAGGTAGCCGTATAACTGAATTAAAATGTAATTCAACTCCTCCTGGAATTTTTGGCAGTCAGTTGACCAAATTGAATCTTTTCATGCAGTAAAACACAGGAAAACAATGATACATCTACACTAGCTGTATATGTATACGCAATAAATACAACGTTCTGCTGTGTGTATGACGATCATTGTTTGGGCTGTAGCACATGTATTCAATATGTATGGTTTTGATCAGAGCAGGAAGTACCAAAAAAAAAAAAAAAAAAACGATTATAACAAGAAACTGAATTCCGTAACAGATTTGTTTATATCTGAATGTTTGAATGAAGTTTATTTTTATATTATATAAAGTAAGATCCTGAGGTTTCAACATAAACCCTTCTGGAATGGTCACGCAGGTCAAAAAATATTGCTTATGCAAAACTGCTTTGAGGAACACAAAGATAAAACTTTAGTTTTTCCATGTGCTGGCCATTATGTCATTGTTTTCTGTGGAAATGATTAGCTCTTAAGGCCAAATCCAGACCTGCGTGTGAGTGCACTTTCAGCGTAACTCGCCATTGAAAGAATAAGAACCATATGTGGAAAATTCACTGAAACTGCAATCTGGATTCAGCTCTGACACACGCATCTCCCAGCCCAACCCGGGGCAAAGCTATGCTAATGTCATTTTATCAGAATGTTTCGTTATGACCCCAGTGAATTGTACATGTGCACGTTTTAATAATGCACATGTTCTACCTCCAAACTGTAGCCAAGAATGAAATATTTCATGATGCTGCATAATAGTTCCATACTGTATCGATAAAGTTACCACGCGGCATTGCCTTGCATATTGAGATGAAAGAAATAGCACTGGATGTGTTTTTGTAGGGATTACTGCATCTCAGCAAGTTTGGCATTTGAATTAATTTTAAACCGCGGCAATTACAGTTGGTGAGCTTTGTAGGCGTGTGTAAATATTCACTGTGGATTATGGAACACTGTTTATTTCTCAGACACCAAATGGCCGCGACACACACCTCATTTCCTGAATTTTCTGCAGAGTTATTGCAGGAAAAAAAAGTCGTTTCTCACCCGGCAGACAAGTGAGAAAACACAGATGAACAGAAGACAATAAAGTAATATGCAAATGTGATATTTTGCAGAGGAACGCACTTTGATGGCGACAAGAGAAAAAGTGTGTTGTTTCTCAAATGTACACAGCTGTCCGCTATTTGCTAACTGAGAGCGTTGCCGTTTCAACTGTTGCAAGCTATGTGAGCGACGCGTCTCAGCTGAGCTACCAATTACCCTACACATGTAAATGATGACTCCCATGATGCTTTAGAAAGACTCGCAAATGAGGTTTTTTATGTGGGGCGAAATCTGCTGCTGACAAATGACAAAAAAGTGGTTTTATCTAAGTCCCTCGCGGTTTCTTAAAGAGTTTATTAGTTTAGCGTAATGGTTATAAATACAGTCTGCACATAAGGGCAAGCTCGTTTTTTATGGATTGGACACTTATGAGGACATATTACGACCCCCCATGCACAAGCTTCATTCCGAATTGAATAACTCCTGTATCTTTTTACTTTATGGAAATTAAAAGTGTAATTTAAAGAAAGGGTTTATCTGTTGACTGTGGCAAGACTACTAATAATAATACTACCTTGATCTAAATAAATGTATCATTTATTCTCATTCATTGATCTCTCTCTGCACCCACTGTAGCTGGGCGGAACAGCAGGATGGAGCGCACAATGAAATCACCTGACTTTCATTTTATTCATGTGTTTCTGTAACAATTCCACTGTGATTGTTAAAAAGCTTTGCACATTTTTTTTGTTTTTGTTGCGTCACCATTCTGTGAAGCAGTGCTCTCTGGTAGTCAGCAGCTGGATCGCTGACAGCTGAGAAAGTGGTGTGAAAATGATCAACCAAGTTTTCTCTTTAGATTGATCTAAAAATAAAACCACTGAATTCAACTAAAAACCGTGCGCAACCACAAAACACAGTGGAAACAGAGAATGCTAACGGGGAAAAGCAGCTACAGTAATAATTTCAGTCCACAACTGCAGAAATTTACATGTTGTTTCTTCTAAAAAGTAAACCCCGGATCCAGGATAACTTGTATAACTTACGCTCAGATATTGCTTATTGATGTAGCTGGAATATTTAGCAATTTGGTTGAGCACAAGTGCCATGCACTATACAGAATAGTTCAAACATCATTTGCTGTTCCGTTTAGTCCAAGGGTTATAAAAAGATGATTTAAACAGACAGATCTACAACTACACACTCTTCACTATTACTATTACACCTCACTGCTGAGAGCTACGAGTTGATAAATTTAGCCCTGGATCCAATCAATATTCCCTCTCAACTCTGTCTGGGGGGAAAAAAAAATAAATAATTGATGTTCCCTGAAGGAAACACCCACCATTCCATTCTTCCCCAGGCAAAAAGACAGAAATAGTGAAACAGACATTCTGGAAGTGACTACAGGTGATGGATCAAGCAAAGTATCAGGAGTCAAAATAAACTCTTTGTGAGAGAGTAGAATCTCCTTGTGCAAAACGCTGGACGGGGTCACTTGTTTCTCAAAGAAAAATACCCTCGGGCATTTTGGGTACGTACGTAAAAATGAACCAGTGGAACTGATCGCTCCAGTAGGAATAGCTCCTAGATACAGTGGGTGAACTTTCCCCAGTTTCTAGGAGTGTGGTATGTTCTGTTCAATAATGTAAGCTATGCTCAAGACACAGAGTTCTAGTATACTCATACATATTATCCGCTTGTCCGGTTTTATTTATTTATAGATTTATATTGCTAGCCATGTAGCATCATGCTACAGAAATTCATATGCTACACGTTAAATATGATATGAATGCATTTAACCACAGATTGACACAAAAATGTATTACTTCTTGCATACAGCATATGAAAAATCGTATAATTATGCCATGAGAAATGTTTATGGTTATATTGTGTGGTAGACAAATAAAAGAAATTGGTTTCATTAACAGGGACCATGCCTATCACAATTATTGGGTCAGGGTTAGCACGATAGCAGATTTTCACCTGCGGTTTCATTTGTCATATCCGCGTGCACTTGAAATCAGAATGTCTTGTCCGAAACGAATCCAGCCACGTGCGCGGTTTATGAGGCGCGGGTTTGTCCCCGAGGTCGCGGTATTTTGGTGCCGTGCGTTTGAGGTGTTTGCGGTGGCGTGTTCACCTTTGCGACCTCATGCTAGAGAATGCCCTGAATGTGTCCTGTTGATTAGTTCGGAGAGCTCCAACCCTTACTCTGCAGGAGCCGCTACCGCACCTGCTGTTCGATGGGCGGAGGCCAAAAAAAAAAAAGGGCTCTGCTCCACCAAACTTCCTTTTTTACTCACGGGCTCCGGTGATGAGTCACATGGTTCCTTTTTAAACGAGAACAAATGCTCACTGTGAGCGAACTTCACGAATATCACTTCTGTGTATCGATCTCTTATATAGCTGTGAGCCGTAAAACAGAGCACACTTCACTCAGTGGAACCACACTACATAAAAAATACATTGTGAAGGCTATAACATACATGTCAAAGACGTGTCTGTTCATTTTTACAACACACGGCTGAAAATGTCAGTCCATTATACCTGAGGGAATGGAGATAAACCCTCTCCATTAAAACCAAAGTACTGGAGCCACTTGACCTTTCTCATAATGCGTTTCCGACATTATGGGGACACTAATTACTTTTCTCTTTTTGGCATAATTGTGAACGCTGTTGGTATTGTATTGCCCTTGCGTTTGTTTTGATCGCTTGGCATGTTATTTATGTAACTTCATCTCTGTAGACCAGTTACTTGAATATACATTATGAGTCTTGTTATTCACTCCATGTTGGTTTTCGTGTAGAAGATCTTTAACCCATATTACCGATTCATGGTAGAAGGCTCATTACGTAGTCTGCCACTCATTGCTACCTTAGAGAACGCACTCATGGTCAAATTGAACGGTGTGCTGTAAATGTTGGTAAAAGGTAAACATGTACTTTCTCCTAGAGGACCATTCTTACAGAGTATTTTATATGTTTATGAAACAGCAGCATAAGCAGAAACGTGTTAATGCGCAACATGACATAAATAATTCTCAAATGAACCGTTTATTTATATTGAAGAATTCCATATGGGGGTAGTTCTAGATAGATTGTGTTTTATTCTTTATAATACATGTCTTTTCTGATTTGTCTGGATGTCTGCTTCTTTGTCCCTGGTTAGAAATTCGTTTGGCTGCGCCAAATGTTGATTTAGTTTTTTCCATGTTATTTAGTATTGTTGTCGGAAATGTAACTTTTAACTCATTTGAATTTATGTACTGAAATTTGAAATGTTGGCAGTTACACAACATAAATTACTGTTAGGAATAAAGATTGAAAAGTGAATTTCATTGCACAGAATTCTCTGTGCTGCTCCATTTTTGTTCTCGCTGTGACATCAGAGAACAGCTACCATGAGATCCCTTTCTCTCTGATGAATTCACAATGGCTGGACACCTGATTTATAATTCTCTGCATAAAGTAAGTTCCTCTCTAATCTACATTTTTTTGCCTTCATTACATTTGACTGTCACTTAAATAATGATTAAGCTCTCATCTCACTTTGCTTTGACTTTGGTCCCCACAATGCAAGTCTGCTTTTTAACATGACTTCTGGGAACATGGAAAATGCAAGATTCAAAAAACACAGAATCAGCGATGTGATTTTAAATTTCATTGAGTTGTCAGGCAGCACCGTCTGGGGTTGATATAAAGACTAGACAGCTTGAAACTTCCCATTATTTTTTGTTCTCAGAGTGATCAGCTTTTGTAACTCTTAATTTAAGAAAATAAATGCAATATAGAATGTTATATCCACAGTAAAACTATCCTTCAATTTAGTCATAATTTGAAAACTTGCTGAGACAAGTTTAAACATTCAGCCCACTCATGTCTGCAAAGCTTGAATCATTTTTCAATAAAATAAACACACTTTAGAAAATGTAAAGTTTTAAAAGAGATGAACACAGAGAAGATGCCCCCCTAACCCTACTTTGAACTGTTTAGCCAGGCAGCATGTGCTTCCTCCAACTCATGTGATGATTGGTCCTTGCTTCTTTTCATGCTAAGGACCATCCACCAATCACACATTGGCCTACGTTGCTGCAGGATTATGTTCTCAGTATATGTTTAGTTCATGCACCTGCAGGTGCCTGGCTGACCAGTAGGGGTTGCCAGAGAGCAATGAACTAATGAGCTTTTAGCCGGCCTACACTGCTGCCATTCCCAGTGAGCCTGGGTCAATTGTGACGGCCAGTGAGGATTCTGTGAGAAAAACATTTTACCCTGTGAGATATTCAAGGACCCCTCCACTCACAGTTTCAATCAGTGATGCTAACAGCATGTCAATGTGGCAGCAATTGTCAGCAGCCACTATAATGCTATCGTGCTGCTAGCAATGCTAACACCTACCTTCCACAGGCATTAAAACACACATAATTATCCTTCCAGAAATGGGGGCAGCCTTGATAGATTGTATTAGATAGCTCATTTGCATACTCACCTCGCATAGATTCACAGCCTCCCATCAGAACACTCCCTAAATTGCATATGCATAAGTACAATATTGCAGGAGTAAGCAACTCTTGCCTTCATCGCATTTCATCCACTCTCCGTGAGTGTGTGCCAGATTTGTAAATAAAGACAGGTGCTTTATTGTTTCAAGTGTATAAAACCTTCCACAAATGCTTTGTTAACTCAGTCTGGGAAGCCCAGTCAAAATGACAGTGATTTAATTCATTTTACTGCATCTTTCTGATCCCTTCTGTTTACCTTTACTGTGAAATGGAAGTCTAACATCTTGATCAATTGGCCAATGCACCTGTTATGAATTGCTTAGATTGTTAAAAAAAAGACGTAACAGAGTCTCTCCAGTTCCACTCTGTGGACTGGGGGCAGCCTGTAGTCTAGTGGCTAAGGTACATGACTGGGACCCTCCCCCCAGCCGAACCGCAAGATCACCATTGCTGTCGGGCCCTTGAGCAAGGCCCTTAACCCCACATTGCTCCCTTGGTTAGCCTAATCAACTGTAAGTTGCTTTGGATAAAAGCATCAGTTAAATGACTGTAATGTAATGGGTCTGAGCATTTTATATTTTTATCATGTACACAGGACTTGTGTGGTATACTCCAGTAGAAAGTTCGCTTTGAATAAACAAAGTAACAAGTGACATTTCGCCTATGCTTGTACCTTGATCCTCTGGCTACACTACTGATCCTCGCTCCTGGTCCTGGAAAGTCCCAGTGTGCATTGTTTTTTTTTTGTTCTCACTTTGAATTTCACAGGATGTGCAGAACCAAGAAAACAGGGGAGGTGAGTTAATAGACCGCCGTTCATCACCTGCTCCTGTTTCTGCGTAATCAACCGTTTTAATTGGTTAATAAGTGCTGAGCAACAAGACAATTCTCAAGACAAGGAGTGAGGAGCACTTAGCAGCAACAGCTCCCAAAAATATGCACCGCTTATAAATCTATATTAGTTTTCCTCTAATATACTATCATATTATGGCCACAAACAGAGAAGTGCAGATTGCAGAGAGTGGAACTTCATCCGATCCTTGATGTTGAACAAAAAAAAATAAAAAGTAAATGTGCTACAAGGCCATTTACGACTGAAAGGGCTTTAATTGAATGATGGAGTGGAGTGGTTTTGGAGGAACCCTTTCACAGAGACAGAGTGAGGCAATAAGAAATGATGCCAAGTGGGTAGGGAAGGATGGTTTCACAAACCTTTTGAGTGGGTCCGTGTGGGGGTGCAGTGACTGATGGGAACCGTGAAGGGGCGAAAGCCCTGAACAATTCGGGGGGGCCCCATGCTGGATAGGAACCCTAAAAATGTCCACTAGTGTCTCTCCTGGACTGGCGTGGGGGTGGGGGTGGGGGGTCTGAAGTCATGTTTTTTTGTGGGGTGCACTTGTTGTGACTAGTCATATAAAACGAAATTGTCGTCATACACATTTAGGGCAAATATTGGGTGTTATTTTGTGTTTGCACCCAAGTGTTTGCACACGTTACCATTTCACTCTTAGGGGGTGATCAACACAGAGCAATTTCTGTAATGACTCCAGCTGCGAACATCTCAAACGCAAACAGATTCTCAAATTTAAGTAAATGAGGGATTTTGCATGTTTGAAAGGGAACCCAGCCTTTAGTTACTCGAGACGATTACACTGGATGCCTTCGAGCGTCTGCCAGGAGTAAGATGTTTGTTGGTACTGAAATTATCGTAACTATGGTAACTATAGTAATGTGCCATTACTGTCACATGAAGTCTAATTCCATTCCATTCAGATGATGGCTTTAATTTTGATGAAGTCGTTTATTTTGGCATTCACTGTTTGGCATAATAGAAGTTGCGTTGTTTGTTTGATTCAAATAATGGTTCCTCTTGTACTCTGTAATAATATTTGCTCCATGATTAAAAATGTATTTATTCTAATCGTTCATGTTGTATGAATCTACATATTCGTTTTTGTGTAATTTGAGAATTAGCTAAACTGCGCAAGCTAATTAGCCCCTATTGTTACCTCAACATTCAGAATGTTTAGTTATGGATATTCAAAATACACGTGCCTGTATTTGCCAACAGTAACAGCAGAGTGGGTGTATCGGATTGTCAATATGCAAAAAGAAGGTTAAGAACCAGGACAGTAGAGCTGAACAGGTGGACTAGGAGATAAATAGCTGCTGTACGGTGGAATGACATGAAATGCAGACTCACTAGAAGTTTCACTGGTTTGACATGGCTTTTTCCAATGGCATTTCATTGTTCCATATGTATGCACTATTTTTGCCTCTGACATTTCAGACTGGTTTACGCAAATGAAAAATAGCCATTCTCTATGTTGAGTGTTCGCTATTCATGATATGTCCCTCGTCCAACAATGACAGCTGTCATCTTTATTGCATGTCAATGAAAACCTGCTTTCCATACTTTCTAAAATGCACCTGAAGCTACTTTTCCCAAAATTGCTTCCAGACTTAGTTATTTATTCTATATGTGTTTAAGTAATCTATTTGCATGACTTCCCACTATTTTGTCAAACTAACCCAAAAAATGAACAATCTGTCAATTTGCCAAGTTGTCATCTTTGTACCTTGTAAGTTTATTACATGCAATTTTATCCTTTAAGATGGTCCTTTACTGTGTTAGCCCACATTCTAAAAATTGTTTCATTTTAAATTAATTTAGCTTGCAGTGTTGGTTCACTTGTCTTCATTCATGTAAACTGCTGATAGCAGATACAGAAACATCTTATCTCCTCAAGTTTAAGCAAAAAGTCTCCAAAGTCATTGGTCGTCACTTCAGCCTACCACAAGACAATGATCCCATACATAGTTTTTAAACAACATAAGTTTTTCAAAGATAAATGTTCTGGAAAAACACCCAACCCAGTCACCTGATCCGAGTCCACCTAGCCATGCATTGCACAAGCTAAAGAGAAAACTTACAGCGACTCGTCTCCAAAACAAGCTGCAGCTGAAGATGGCCGCGTAATTTCTAAAACTTTAAATACTTCCCATCTTCCCGCTTTTGCGAACACCATGCCACAATTCATTTTCCTTTCAGAAATGATCTTTTTTGTACAAACTTTTAAAATGATTTGTTTGTTTCCTTTCAATAACTTACTGGCCATTTTATCCTATTACTGGCCTTCAAAATCAATAATTAAGTAGGTCTGATGTAATACCCCTTTTCCCCTTTTAAGACCTGAAATACATGATATTGGGAAGATCCAAGTTTTCCTAATGTTTAATATATCTTCTTGAGTGAATTTTCAATACAACCAACCCCTGATATTATATGCTTTTATAACACATTATCAGAGAAATTCATAACTTAAAATACCTGCATAATATCATGTGTTTGGAAGTGAAGTTAAAAATGACAGTATGACAGTATATCTCATCTGTGTGACTCAACACTGTAATTCAACTTCATACATAATACATATATGAATACCATGCTTTTGATTTCTCAGAATACACCCTGGAGGAAATCAAAGGCGGAAGGGCTGAACACCAAGCAAGGTTTCAGTGTGTATCCAAGACCTTTTTTTAAATTCAGACATACATGCCCTCCAGGATACCTTGTTCTTGACACCAATGCATCAATTCATTAATCCATTGGTTCACAAGCTAAACTTAGATAAATGTCTATTTTTCTGATTTGGCAGACAATTTGTACATGGGCCTTTCTATCTTCTTCAACTTATTAATTCAGGTGAGTCACATCTAGAGTTACATAAATGTATTTTTAAACTTTACCCCTGTCCTTTTCGGGCTGTATCAACTCAATAAATGCTACCTTTATCCTGCAGTTTATTTTCCTATTTCATAAAAACAACTGGCATTTTTTATCCATAATAATGTTTGTACCTTAAGATCATATTTTTTAATATTTGCAATATATGCAATGTGTCAGAAAAGTCATTTTGAACTAAACCGCAAATTGTCGGAATCCGACAAACCCTTGGCATTTCCATATGGTACGTTTTCGAGGACGGGCCTGACTCGGTCCTTGCGCGTTTCCCTTTCTGTCGTCTCATTACCGAGCCTAACCTGCGACTCTTGACACCGGCGTTGACATAAATAATCGTATTGCATGGAGCTCTCTTAAAGTCTGACACCGCTGAAAGCCTGCTTCCCTCGGTTCTGTGTCGTGCTTCCCTTAATACAGCACTGGGCCGAAGTGAATAAAACTGTAACTTATTTTTGTACTATTTCTTATCTCCTCTGTAACTTTTTTATTCCGATAATTACTCCGTCTGTTCATGAACACCCACGAATCCCCATCACTATCCACCTCGGGCTTCCCTGACGAGTATTTAAACTTTGGTTTCAATTAAAGTTAAACTTAAACTTTATGTATACCCAATGCACATATTTTGTCTATAGCGTTAATTGAGACTGTGTGGCAGTAAAGATTTGTTATCTGAAACACTGGTGTGAATTGAGTCACCACAGAGACCATGAATCCAGCACCACGCTCTGTCGAGTCTTTGAGGGAGTAAGACAGGTGCTTGCATTCAGTTGATCGTAGGTTGAGCCCTTCATATCGCTTTCATTATCCTACCCCACAGAGGAATGATACCCGTTGGTATATGGCTCTACGAGGCAGATTTGCCATTCCGCTTGACTTAGCGCATTTAAATGTCACGCAGTTAGAGGATTTGTTTTTGTTTTCGTCTTGTTTCGTCTGTGCAGCGTTCATCATCCTGATGGAAAAAGCCAATTCTCTCCAACAGCCATTTGCCTCTACCCTAACTTTCCCTTCCCTGAGGAAAATCCAATTATGCTCCAATTATTTCGGAAATGAGGAATAATCAAAAAAAAGACCTCACCAAGAAAGAAGGAAATGCACTGCATTGAAGTAGGCAAGAAAAGATGGAGACTTAATCATCATTTGGGTGAAACTTCATCAGTCCCATTTCCTAACATATTCATGAATATCTATGCACTGCCAAACCCTTTTGTTTTTATTAAAAGAACCCATGAATAAGGATCATTAAAATGAATTGCTGGATGTAAATCATTTGACTTTATTCCACCATACTGTATTTTTACTACACTTTTGGTCAGAAAGTTGTCTTTGTAAATTTGAATTTGCCCAATCCAGTTTGCGTAAAATATACACAGATATCCTTGACCAGATATCCTAAAAGTATCTACACCTGCAGCATCTGGGATTATAAATTAATCAACGAAAGAGGTTACCTCACTCAACAGGAATCGTCTTGTGATTCCAATAATGCAAACAACAGTCTCAGATGTCTGACAATTTATCAGACTGATAACAAGCCCTTCCGTGAATATGGAATATTCATTCTTTGTTCCAGGGAAGATGTCAATGTGACACCAAGAGGACAAATCAGACCTCATTGTAGATGAGGTTGCAATTTAAAAAAATTGTATACTTCAGGGATTGAAATTAAGGTCGGAATGAAAACCGTCATTCACTGAGGTACTGAAGGACCAGGACCGAGTATCGGAATCACTTGGCTGCTGTGCTTCAAACAATATACTAATCAAGAGTATGAGAAGGAGTCTTCAACAACTTGACTTGACTAAAATTACAGTAGATCAATGTAGCTACGGTGCCGCAGCTTGTTAACGTTAGACACAACTTTCATCTTCAAAATCCCTTTGTATAAGTTGACCAAAGTTAACCTGATGCGCTTTGAGTAGGGTGAATTGCCTGCTAGCTATTTTGATTACTGCCTAAAATTTTCATGTGCAAGCTGATATAACATCTGTCTGGGTAGTGTGCTTGTTAACTAATTTTTTGTGTGCAAACAGGGTGGACAAATGATCCCTTTTTACTCAAAGGGATACAATTCTGGAAAGAGCTTCAAAATAATTTTCAGTTCATCCAGCCTGCTGTCCAAGGCTCATGTCTGGCTTTGAGTTTGGCTGCATTTGACCTCAGCTCCTATGGATGGCATTTCTCCGACTTCCATATTTTCCAATTTGGCTGGTACATGTAGCAATGGCAAAATGTACGCAAGGAACTATGGAGGATTAAGAGACTTGGATACGGAGTAGTTGTATATTTCTCCAAGCGAGATTAGTCTTGCACCTTATTTTTAATGGAGAACTTACCTGGCAAAGGGATTCTGGAGGTAAGAGCCAAAATGGCAATCACAGAGCAGAAGCTTCCTTTAGCGCTTCAGCTAACATTGCAGACAGGACTGTTTTGCCCTTGGGGGGACATGGAGACTGACATGAGAGTAATACATAGTGGATCAAAGACATGTACACCCGTCACAGTGTTCTTGTATTAATCAGTAGCAGAACTGCCAATTAAAATTGAATAACAGATGACTCTTCGAATAAGCCATTTTTCATTATCTTTAGAAAAAGTTAGTTGGAAAACTTTCCAGAATCCTTACCGTATCCATGTTTTCATCCCCAGTCCCTAGAAACCCCTCCTGTGTGAAGGCTAACATTTCATCTCCACCTCTGCTGTTACACCAAGAGTCGCACAAAATGGCTGCCAAGTATCATTGAGGTGATTCAAGGTGAAGTTCAGCTCTAAAACTAAAACGAAAATCCATTTGAGAATATTTAATATATTAAATATAAAAGTACATTATTATTACTCCAATCATCATTATTATTATTGTTGTTATTATTAAATAAGACCAAGTGGGATTTTTTTAATTTTTTTTTTGTCTTTCCATTGAAGAAATTGATTACTTTGGTTTTGCTTTTATGCTTTTGCACTGGAGAATGACATGACCTCCCTGGGGAAGGAAATAAAAATACTATAAATGCACAGTTGTAGTTTCTCTTTGAAAAAGAAAAATCAAAGGGGAACTCCTCTAAAGTCATAGAGTCAAATCATCTCAGCCAATAGCGACAGAACCAATAAGGCAAATACAGTAGCTTGCGCTGCTGTCGTGTTAGCTTCATTCACTGTGATTGAATAATCAGATCTATTGATTGTGGTCCAGCAGTGGATATATTAAATAATTAATTCAATCGTATAGTCTGACACATACTAAAGAAGTTACTTAGTTACTGTTTTTGCCAGGAAAAAAAGGCTTGCCTTGCAGTCACTTTTGTTCAGTGCTTTGTATTCAAAAGCTGATGCAAGTATATTTTGAGATTATACATTATTACATAAAGGTAATTGCATTACTCTGACATTCTTTCCTATTTCTGAAAGAAAAAAAAGTTTTGTAGAATTTAATCAATGAATGAAATTGCATGTTGAAATATGTATTTGTATAAAAATACTACCTCTGAATATTTTTCGGGGTGGCGGGTTGGGGTTATAGGTTTCTCTTCAAAGAAAGATCGATTAGCTGTTCAGAAAGTGTCCCTGCTCAAGCTCAGCTCAAACCAGCGCACAGAACACATCCAAATAGATAATACTGAACAGAATACTGCATATTTTGTGTGTCCACTACTGCGTTGCAGGAATTCACAGGTATTTTCTGAACTGGTGAACGCATCTATTTATTTATCCTCGATTCATCCAGGATAAAATCTCCATCGTGATTGTCATGTGGTTTTCAGTGGGGAGCAGTCAAAGAGACAGGCATGTGTTAACTGACAATGACACACAGACCAGCACAGGAGGAATGTCACAGGTGAAGTAGCTTGGCTATAGTGTAGAGTCCCTGGCCCCGTTTTTCAACAAGTGTGCTGCTTGAATGCTGAAAGAACTGGCAGTGGAACAGAGGGGTTAAAACCCATGACAGTTCAGATGGGTTCATTGTTCCATTCATGTAAAAGCTGAAAAGAATTTCCAATTCAATACACTAAGAGGTTACTTCCATATAAAGAGGTGTGATGGACTTTGCCCACAGAGCAATGATGTCACTGGTCTCAGAGACTGAGTGGACTGATAAAGCTATCTAATTCATCTGTGTATCTATTCAAAAAGTGTGGCTAAATGTGGCTAAAAAACATTGGTTTTAATAATCAAATGATTTGGCCATCTGTAAATCAAAAGGTTGACTTTCCTGCTACAACCATTCAATATCTCAAAGCCTAAATTCCAGAGCTATAGAGCTATGTCATTTCAAACATCTTGCTTGCTTTGACTGCTTGTGCATTCTTGTGAGTGGCTGCATCATGATCCTGTTTGTGTTCTAGAACCTTTCACCACAGAAATCCAAGCTACAGTCATAGTTTGGAAACTGATATATAATGCCTTTTGTTGTTACTTGGTACTGATTTGATTAAAGTAGCTGATTGGTTATCTCAATTAATATATATCTTCACATGTGACCTGTTGCAGATTTTAGGATGAAAAAACCAGAACATCCTGTGGGTCTCCAAGACTAGGTTTTAGGATAACAGTCCAGGACAGAGCAAACCTGTTAAAATATCACTTAGTGCTGCTTTAGATCAAGTTTGATGTGTAAAATTTCAATCCAACTAGGCTTTATGCTTGTAGGTGAAGGGTAAAAATATGAATTCATTTCAAAATATGAATAGCAACCAAACTGAATCGAAGGCCCTTGTAGTACATGCTGAATCCATTCCATTCATGTGTCCTTATTTAACTTTTTTCCTTTAAACTTATTTGAACACAATTCAGGTTTGACTTATTGCCATTTTCTTACCCTTTGGCACCTTCCATTTTCACAAATGGCTTGGTTTTTAAACCATTTTTGATCAGACCAAGATTAAAACCTTTGTTCCTAACTTTAGAAACCACAAGTGATACTTTTCTTCCCAACACAAATTTATTGAAATCATTTCAGAAGTCGCTACAGTGTGCTGGAAAAGATAAAAAAAAATCTGCACTTGTATATAATTGCGAGGTTTCCACTCTTTCAGCAGTTCTTGCAAGATCCCACTTGCGATTTCACCTGCCAGTCTTATCAATGAATAAGTGACAGAGTTACCAAAGCGCTTTCCTGGCCTGACAGAAAGAGAAGAGCGAGGATGAGGCGCATATATCCAAACTGTAAGCTCAATATATAAAAAAAGAGAAAGAAAAAGTATGCACTCTAAAAGAATATTTTATTGGTTTTATCCATTCAGAACACAGGGGAGTTAAAATGCATGCTTCAGCAATTCACCCTCCTTCACAAATCTTTTTATTTTTTTTTTTGCGTTGGCCTTTATATTTTTATTGAGTCTTATCAATTAATCAATTAAAAGGTTACCTCTCTCTGTAGGAATCGTTTTAAATAGCGCATTACACAAAATGGAAGCATTCTGTGTGGGCGAATGGATCGTCCGCACCGCGAGTCCTGGGACATCGATGTGAGGACGTTTATTCTTTCTGGCAAGCATCCCCGGTTCTGGAATAATGTGGCCTTAAGAATGCAAATCATCCTTCATTTGGCATTAGAAGCGTCTAACGAAGACCAATTAACAGCTTGTTTCAATTAGGTTTGGAACAAAAAAAAAAAAATCACCATATGTAGGTGGACAGGGTTTTGGAAACCACCAGGCTTGTGTGACAAATGGATGTCCGGACAATGACAATTTACAGCCTGCACACAGTTATCAAGAGGTCAAAGATAAGCGCCGTTCACTTGGACACAGTTCTGCGAAAGCATGCATGGTTTAGCTGTTTTAGCACGTCTGGTTTCGTGCCCATACATACCACGTAAGGTCACAAGTGAAAGATGAGAGCTGAGGGTTAATGGGGCGTCGGGGGTAATGAGTGAAGGGTTCCACTGATTTTTAGTGGAGGAACCACGTAAAAAATGTAAAAATGTCTAAGTCCTCTGCATATGCACAGTAGATATATGTAAAACTGTTTGAGTCTACAGCCATACCAACTGTTCACTTGGAAGACAACACCCTACTCAGTTTGGTGTTCAATTTGTGTGTTTGTGCTCACGCACTGCAATCTCTGTCATTGGGTTTGAAGAGCACAGTTATAAAAAGCAGGAGCTGTCTTCCAAATCACTTCATGTCAAGAACTATCTTTTTCTATCCCTCACTCTGTAGTCCACCTCTCATACAGGCCCTTCATGTGCAGCTCCTGCGTACAGACTGAGGGGGGCACTGGTGGACATTGAGACGTGAACGAAGCCCCTCCCTAGCTCGGTGATGCCACAGCCAATCACGTGCCACCATGTGGAACAGCTGACCACAGCCCAAACTGCTGTAATTCATATTCAATAACAGTTCAATTTATGTACAACAATTCTCTTTCAAATTTCTCATAACATTATATTCAGCATAATTATTTATACAATACAAAACTCCATTCAAGGCACTGAATTGCTGGCAGTCTAAATGGTTGTTATTGTACAGTAAGATTTGTTTACGACTCATTATGTTCTGTAAATATGATGTCCTTATTCATTTTAATATCAATATTAATAGGTTTGTTAATTCATTGTAAAATGAACACAGTTGTATGGATGCATTATTCCATTATTCCTATGGTGTATGTTTTACTAACAGTGTACGTACTGTTTATTCAACCCTGTTGACATTGCTCATGTGTAGTCCTTATTCAAATGTATTAACACAAATAGAATATTTTTTCCCTCACTTAAACATTCTCAGATTATTATATGTCACTCAAAACCAGATATTCTGAATCTTTTATTTAAAAAAGAGACTGCTGAAGAACTTATCTAAGAGAACACATACACTGTTCAGTTCTTGTTCAGTGAATTTGTGATACTGAATTTGGTCAAACAGAGGTGTTGGAAGCAGGCAGAGTTGATTCCTCCCTAGCACTGTATCCAGTGACAGTCTGTCCCTATTTAGCTTTGGTCTGCTGCTCTGCTTCATATACTGGTGGAGTGTGTGTGTGTGTGTGTGTGTGTTTTGTGTGTGTGTGTGTGGAGGGGAGGGGAAGGTTCCAGGCAGTAATGCTTGGTCAAACCCATCTGGATAGAGAGCAAATGGCCCAGTTCTGGTAGCAGTGGATGCATTTTATGGCTGCCATGGAGACGCACTCACTTCTGGTCACAATGTCGCGGCGTCCAAGGCCGCAGTTGCCCCTTCACACGGCTGGCACGCACCGAGCATGTGCAACGCAGGTGTAACGGGTGACCATGTCACGCAAAACAAGCCGACCGCATCAGCGAGCCAGAATGCAAAACGAGGGAGAAAAGAAAAACAACACAAATTTTTTTTTCTTTTTCAAAATGCTTCCAGCACAAGTGACTCTGTTCCCAAACGCAGGGGTGGGCTTGGTCACCAAACAAAGCCGGTGAACGCTGTGCCACGGTTCAAAGACCGCCCCGCAAAAACACCCTCCGTCCACGCACCACTCGTCACAACGAGTCCTTCACCCGCGGTGTGGGCAGACACGACCGTCATCCAGGTGTGCTTCGAGATCGTCGCAACTTTTCCCTTTCAACAGAGCAGATACTTAGGCCTACACAGTCAAAAAAAAAAAAAAAACAAACATCCACACTCCATTTTACCTCTTGGAATCAAGTTCCTGCTGGGTCAATGGTTTATTTGCTCGTACAATGACAGCCTTGTGCTACATTTCACCCACCCAGCCCCCTCACCAGCCCCCACACCACCACAAAAAAGTTAATATCTAAAAAGCTAAATCAATGCAATGCTTTTTGCATTTCAAAGTGGGTGAACTGTGTTTTAGAGAGCCTGAGGGCACACAGCTCTCAGATTTAAATTCAGCCCTCTCTCTTCTCTTCTCTCTGCTGCATTAGAAAAAACTTTTCTCTTATTAAAACGCGCACAGCTCTTGAAGCAGCTGCAGTGGTAACGTTACCGAGCTCTGAATCTCTCCTCCTTTTTCCTCCCTTTATAGCACATGGCTTTCTTGACCTCAGAGAGGACAATATCCAACCAAAAATAAATAAATAACCCGCATTCACTGCACCTGCGGTTCTATAAATGGCCGCTGCAGCCATATGTGTTTTACCCTCTCACCTGTCTTTGTTTTTAATGTGTGGCGGGGTGGAGGGTTCTACAGTGGCCTCTCATTAACTTAAAATGGGCTTTAGCAAGTTGAATCTGCCCAAAATCTTCCCTTTGCTCAGCAGAATCAGTCCGATAATACAGGAGATTTAAAAGTATGTTGCTAGCAATCACAGGTGCGCAATTAAAAAGGGATGGCTGGATGCAGCATCGTTAATGTCGTTTTAAAACGATAATGAATGGATGGATAATGAATCCCAGTTGGTCCCTTTAAAATGAATAAAATGACAATATATCGCACAAGTTTCTAGTCTGAAGTTTATTATTTCTTAGAATATAAAACAAAGAGTCAGACTGAATCAAACAGTTAAAACACATCCTTTCTATTGCATAAAATGCAGGCTTGCTTTCTGCTATACTAAAATAAAAAAACAAGAATAATAATTTTTAAAAACCTGTGACGGCATTTGAGTTGTCTCTAATTATTCAAAATGTTTGTGGTACTTATTTCATTCTTTCATGGTGTAGTCGATGAGCCCTCGGCCTTACAACTGGCATCACTCTCAGCCTTTTTTTTTTCTGAATTTCACACCTTTAATTTCCATTTTTGCAGTTCATTACTGTATGTACCACCTCTGACATCTTTACCATTAGTGCTGACATTGTTAATCAAAGGCTCTGTCTTACGCTTGGTGCTAAAGGTGATAAACCCAATGCAGGTTTCTTTGTTCGTTTCAGACTTACACACTGTCCTTTTCTTGTTTAGCTCTGATGCTGGTTAAATAGCAAATGATATTGAAACTATCTGGGTGTGTTGTTCTTGAGGTGCGGTGCATTCTAGGTGTACTACTAGATGTTCTGAGGCAAACCGCTGCACTTAGACCAACAAAAGTCTGGTCATGAACCAATCGTTCTACCATTCAGTGCAATTAATAAAAGGCAACAAATAACATTGAACCATTCTCTGTTACTAGCCTGCCACAAACATGACTTGTGCCATGCATGGGAAATTACTTATTTTTATTGGTGGATATATTAGAAGATGTGTGTTTATGTATCTTATAATCATCTGTCATAATATCAATCCAAATGTAAACCTTCATGTACTGTTGAGTCCTATACAAACACACATGCCTGGGAAAAGGTCAAATTTCAGCATGGACAACATTTTATTGCAAGCACCAATAATTTTTTTGAATGACACTCATTCAAATGATACTGAATCCAGGTCAGAAATTTGTTCAAGTGTCTTACAATTCAAGATACGCCATTCACACGTTTTTATGGTACTGAATAGAACACCACTGCTGGAGGTTACCCAGAGACCCAGTAAGGACAGGCTAAAAATATTTTGATGCAACCTGAATTGCGCGATTCTCTAAGTACGCTGTCACTGACAGAGCGCTCATCTCAGTCTTTCCGAGGCTAGAAGGGAGTCCTTCGAACGTTACCAAACGTGTGTATGTGTGTGTGTGTATGTGTGTGTGAGAGGCTGATTGGAACGACGAGGGTTGGAAAGAGCAAGCACATCTGTTTCGTCCCCCCCGAAAAAAGAGAAAGGAAATCCGAAACATCTGTCCACCATCAGCACTGATTAAAATTTAAACGCTAAAGCCTCATTAAGCGGCGCCGTACCAGTGCTGGTGTATTTAGTCAGCATGAATATTCGAATACTCATTAAAAAAAAGACAGAGTCATCCGCAATGACAGTGCAGAATCACACGTTCGCCTCGCGCTGCGTTGAGCCGTTGCCCCACGTTGTCCAGCTCTGCACTTTGACCCCGTATTTTGCCCGTAAAACGGCGAGTACAATCCCTGAGAGGAATTTCAGAAATCCTGCATAATCACATAGAGACATGCACAGTGGGAAAAGAACATACAGTCCGCCCTCTGCGTGTAAACAGTATAACAACTATTTACATAGAATTTACATTGTATTAAGGTTTACATCGTATTTAAGTTACCTACAGATGATTTAACGTATACAGGAGGATGTGTGTTGATTAAATGCAAATATTACGTTATTTTATATAAGGGATTTGAGCATCCAAGATTTTGGTATCCGCAGATACCGAGGGGCGACTATATATTCTGCTGTGGTACCTAAAACACATTGACTCCTATGCTTCTGCGCTCTCTCTGTAACTTCAGGTTTGGAGACTTAAGAAACCAATTAATCATTTATAATCTATCGCTTGTAATAAACCAAAGCATTAGCAATTCCTCATGCCCAAGTGTATAAATATGAGCTAATTACAGATTCACCCTTGCAATGCTGTTTGTTTAGTGAGTTTCAATCTGTTCTTCACTTTCAGTGTTGTGTCCCCTTTGACATGGGTGCAGCTCAACGCTGAGCTAAATTTAAAAAGGTTTGACAGATATCCAGAAGACTCGGGTTTACTTTCTTCAGTAGGCTAACAGGCTGGAGCTTGCAATAGCTAAAGGGTCTGTATATGGCTGTAGGGTGTCAAAGTAACATTAAACTGCCAGGAATCCATAAAGACTGCAAAAATGTCATTTACGTTCCTTGTTTCTTTTGTAAATTTGTTATAAATCCCCAATCATTCTACTGCCCTATCTCTGTCAGCCTCTGTAAGACTGTTACGTCATTTTGTTTTAACTTTTTTTTTGTTTTTGTTTTGCAGGTGTTCCATTTCAATAGAATTGATTTCTTGATAAAAAAAATTGTATGTAACGTATGTAACGATCTAGATTACACAAGTGACTCTATGACATCAGTATGCTTCTCATGCCAGGTTGCATGCATTCCGTTTAGCAGGCCCCGAGATCTCCGATACAGTCAGCGGGTCTGTAAAACGGCGACTCTTATCAGCACATCTTTGCCACCTCGACTTCGCATTCAAATCCTCCCAGCTGCCGAGCCCGACCCTAATGAGCTTCCCCCTGTTCCAGCCGTAGCCAGACAGCACAACAACCGCGCGCGATAAAAGACAGGAATAAAAAGCCATTTGCACCCTTTCACAGCTCTGCGTCGAGTCGCACGGAACTCCAGCCTTAATCACGACGGCTCCATGACACATTTCGTGCCGGAGAGCAGGCAATTGCCGCGCTCATTGCCCATGTAAATGTTGTGCCAGCATGGATTTCAGCATGACGTTTCTCTAAACTATAAGCTCAAGTGGAGTTTTATTTGTTGGGGAGAGGAGGGGAAATTTACCAGTCTTTTTTTGTTGTAATCCCTCAGTCTGGACCTGAATTACCATCTCTGGTGGGGATAAGGCCTCCTCCTCTACGGCTAATATTTGCGTGACATTGAAATTGAGGAAGCGAGAATCGTTTGCCCCGAAGCGTTTTCCTGACCATCGCGAAGAGGTGACTTTGAAATAAGAACCGCGCTAATAAAAACGGGAGCGAGCTGGCGGGTAACGCTGCCCGGCGAGGATTTGTAAGCAAATATGCGATTAACGAATGCGATGACGCAGACATCCATGTTGTAAACAAAGCCGGTTGTTTAAAAGTGCAACGGGTCGCTTTAAAGCGGGTTGAAATGCTGGTTCTCTTGCCCCAGTGAACCTCGCCAGAACGGTTTATTTTTTTTGGACCGTGACATGCTAATAAACAGTACTTTTGTTCCTGTTGCCTTCTCTTCTTTTTTTACTCATTTTCATTGGTTGTCTCTTTTCATATGAACTGAGCAGCAGAGTGCCATCCTGATTTGGACGAATGTAGCACTTTCCTCTAAATTCACACTGGAATGCTGCGTTTCTCTGTAAAGAGAGATTTGTCAAAACCATTCGGTTTTGCCCCCTCCTCAAGAAATGTAGCAAATCAGACATTATGGTTCAGTGCAAGGCCTGAAGAGGACTTCTCTGTCTCTCACAAAAACACACTTCCAACCGGCAAGACTCTTCGCTTCCAATGTAATATGATTTTGCCTTTAGAAATGTGTCCAACAGTCAATAAAATGGAGACTACTTAGCTTACTTAAGCAGCAGCTCCTTTATTCATTAGCCTATTTCGGTGTTATGGGACTGACTCACAGTGAAGCACACTGGGAAACACACATGGCCGCTAAGATGATATATCCTTTTGATTTACACATATTTTCAACTGAAATCCACACCCGATTAACTACTGAAGTCATATTCCTTTTGAGAACTGAATACAAAACCGTGTGTAATTATGTGAATGCTGTTTCAAAGTACATATTAAAAAAATGGAAAGTCTTTGTTGATCATATCGGAAATGCATATCTGTGGGGTGGATTAGATTAGATTGGTTTATTTAAATTGTTGTGTCATGTGGGCAATAGCACTGAATAATTATGTTTTGGGAAACATGAGCAATCAATTCATATTTACATTTTCTACATAAGCAACAGTGGCCTTGACTCAATTAACATTTGTCCATATCTCAGGTTTGAAACCTATCCAAGTGCCTGTGTGTTCTCTTTACAGACACTGTTTGGGAATCATAATTATTCATAATGTGAAATCATTCAATATTTTTTCAACACTGCTCTGTAATTTTTTTCTTGCTCTGTACTTGGTACTACCAAACTTTTATTTTGAAATAAACTCCCATGGATAATGCTGACCATTAGGAGAGACACATATTGATCTCAGCTTGCAGTTCAAAATTTTAATCACCTTGGAAACATCATTCAAAGAAGCAACTTGAAGTTAACTAACAATGTGTGCGATTTCTATGGTTTTAATCACCAGTCATCCGTAACCCCGAGCACAATCCTGTAAGGACGTCCACTTTCAATGGCTCCCATTTCCGCATACATCGCTAGTTGTGTTCTTGTAACTAATCCCCATAATAAATGTGTAGTGGATGCATAAGCTTCTTTCCTGAAACTCCAATGGAAGGATATTATGGATCTCTACTGGAGGGACAGGAATTAAAATCAGTTACATAAAGCCTTAATCTCTTTAAGGACATATGCAATTCAATCAAAACAGGATTGTTTCTCTTTACGGCAATATTCGGTTGTGTTTTCCGATCACAACACATTCCAAAGGACATGTGTGCACGTCTCCAAAAAATACTAAGTGCTCAAAGAAAATTATGCAATGTAAAGTTTGTTAGGTCTTAATTGCATATTGCCCTTAAGTGGATTTACATATACCAATAGTGTATTTCATTAAACCTCAGCCAATATCTTCAAAATGTGATGTTAGAGACGTTTCAGTTATTTAGCAGATGTTTTCATCCAAAGCGACTTAAAGTTGATTAGACTAGACAGGTTGCCAATCCTCTCTGGGTGTAATGTGGGGTTAAGGTCCCAACATCTGTTCTGGTCTTACGGTGGCAAGGCGACAAACCTTCTGGGTCCCAGCCAAGCACTTTAGCCACTAGCCTATTGGCTACCCCAAGTGAATGTTTGAATGTAGACCTGCGCTTAAGTGCTAACCCTCCGTTGTGAGAGTGAGACCTATGCACAGAATGCAGTTAAGCAGTTCAGTCTCTCTGGTTTCTTTCCGAATGAAATGACAGTTTTGTTCCACCGATGCATTTTTCAGAATGTTAGGCAGGAGCCTGGGAGAGAACTCTGTAGCCGGGCAACCATCTGTAATCCTCTGCCTCACTTTCCAGGGTTTCAATGGTAAAGTGTGGACTTAAAGAGAGAATGCATAACACCATGCCAACAAAGAGTACATACAAGATGCACGTCACATGTCTTATGGTAAACTTTAGAAAACTGATTAATCATCCCAGCACTCACAGTTCCTCATTTAAAAGCCTGCAAACTTCTTGAAACCTCAGTCCATGTCAAGCTTACTTCCTGTTTTTACTCGAGGAAATAATCGTAAAAGTTGTAGAGTTGTAAATTGGTAGTTTGAGATACTAGTTGTAATGGTAGTTTAGTCATGCCCCCTCATTTGCTTAAGTAATTATGGGGGTGGAGTCAGAATAATAATGTAGTTATGAAATTATAATTAACATAAGAGACCACTTAAGCGTTTAATCACATTCATTTGTTAATTTTGCACATCATCCCAGCTTTATAAAAAGTGGAGCTTTATGATATACAGTAACTATTACAGCCCACAATCTCAATAAAAATGTACTAAATGGAATGTGAACTATCCTGACATAGGATAACCTTTTATACGCTCTCCAGTCATTTCTTTTCACAAAAAAAAAACAAAAAAAAAAGAGAGAGAGAGAGCTCTCTTTGATCCTGAACACTTTGAACACACTGTCAGTGCTTCTGCTTTTATGTGAAAAACTGTAGCGGGCTACAGAAATGAAATGGTTATGCAACAGACTACTAGTTCTATGCTTTTTCTTTTTACTTTGAATGATGGGAGGAGAAAAAAAAATAAAAGAAAAAGTGAAAATCTCTTATGAAAATGATGCATATACATAATTGTACCGTCGGCATGCCCATTCAAACCCGGCGCATATAATGCGCCCGCATTTGAACAGGGACAATGCTGCACTGATGATAAAACCTCGAGGCAGCGTTGCGCCGCATAATCACAGCTCGCGAAAAAAAAGCCTGCCTTCACAACGTCAAACCCGGGCAGAAACGCTTGTGGGTATACTGGTGCTAGAACTTTCTGCATACGTTTCTCCTTTAGGTTTCCCTAAAAAACTGACTGGTGCCAGGATGAAGCCATCTGTGATTTGGTTCCTCCGGTTCCCAGTTGGGCAAAAACGTGAAAAAAGAATATCCAGAATATGAACACACAGAATAAGAGCTTGTGCACCTGTGTTTATGTTGCATGATCTGTGGTTCCGTATCTGTAGCAGATGACATAAGGAAAGGAAGTGTTGTCATAATAGCAGGACAAAGGAAGTCACCATTGATTGACGCTTTCAATTGATTGTCAAACTGAGATATTCTAACTTTGAATCTCCAATGTTTTCAGTCTGTACGTTCATAAATTCTCATTGCTTGAAATGGGGCAAATCATTTGGATGGAACAAGCAATACAGACTGAACTTGAAATCTCAAATTGAATAAAAGATAAGACAATAACAAAGAAAAATGTTAGAAGTTCCGTTGAGAACATTAACGGTTAATTATTGCATGCATAATAGAAGAATTACATCACCGGGATCTTCCAGGGTTGAGTCTGTGCAATGTTTGTGCAAGAATTCATACTGCCCCAGACATAACGGGACAAATTGAAAAAAAAAAAAAAAAAATCATATTTAAAAAAATAATCACACGCAGGCAAGTTAAAACCACACATAATCCTAAAACCAAAGATGAGCTCAGGAGATAGAGAGGAAATCACGGAAGTACTGCTTAATATTCTCTCTTCGTGGTCTCTACTTTGTATAAAAGACGAGAGAGAAACCTAGATTTAAATCTAGATTAATTAAGCACTTACCAACACCAATCCTCATTTTCTAACATGCCGTTTGAAAAAGACTGCCCGAAGTGACAGAGACCCATGGTTCAGCACGACTAACGGCAACTCCGTGTCATGACTGACTTATGGTTTTGGTGCCAAATGAATGTATGGTAATTAACTCCTGTCAGGATGGCGTTCCACTTCTATGACACATCCCATTTTTTTCTGCTCCGCATTTTACATATTGTATTCTTTGGGATACGTATATATTAATGACGATTTAGCTTGAGTGATATTGGTGCCAGTGAAAAGGGGACTTTTAAATAACACTTCACTCGAACTGGCTAGTGCACTCCATCATTATATCTGAGGAGTGCTTGAACGAACCAACCCTTCTGTTTCAGCCCGGCTTGGATTTAAGTCATTACACATACATTTTTCACCATGTCAAAAGATATATAAAAGGCTGTCTGGAAATTGTCCTATAATTTCTATGGTGCCATTATTCAGCAAGGGAAAACAGATTAATGGTCTATCAGCTTGACTGTGTCTTCCATACTCAACTTACATCTTGCAGTAGTCAAAGCAGACATGGTGCAGAAAGGAACTGACACTTCAAAACATGTCCCTGGCTAACATGAACATCTATTTAAAATGGAAAGTCATCCATTATAATCAGTTGAGTTTCAGTGGGTCGAATAAGACTGTGTTCTTCTTTGGACACAGTGCTATGTTATGATAATCAATAAGACAAGTAATTATGGACTGGTCGGTTTTGTTGCTTTTATCCATGTTGTTGATCTACAAAGTAATGATCTCAGTGCAGCTTGTAAGTTGGAAAGCTAAAAATCGACGTTTTGAAAGACAAAGGAAGAGGACCTCTGCTCCAGTTTTGATTAAAACTGGTTTTAATTTGACATCTTTGAAAATATCATATTTTAATAAGTCAATATTTTATTAACCTGTTTGATTACCCAGGCTTGTTATTCTGAGGTGGCAGAGATTCAAATGTTTGGTCTTGCACTGCAGATGTACGTTTAAGCAAGGGAGCTAATTCAGGTATTGCTTAAGTAAATATCCAGCTGTATAAATCTGTAGTATGTAAACAGTCTCTATGTAAATCACACAGGATAACATATTGCAAGTCAACAGTACTGTACAAATATTATCTGAATTCTCAGCTCAGCATAGCCATGGCGGTCTTTATTTTCTCTTCCTCAGCCTCTCTCGAACAAGATCGAAAAGGATGGATGCTTTTCAGCGAATACCACGTGTAATGTAATCTGTCTAGAGACTCAGGACATATGCAAGAGACAGGAGTTAATTGACCAAGACAGCAGTTAACCGACTGAGCTATAACCTATGGGAGGCCTGCTGTGCTAATTAGTACCTCATTAGGATTCAAAAGCAGATATTTACCGACACTCCGGGGACAGCGAGATTTATGGACCCGATAATGGGCGGAGCCACTGTGTCCTGTCACTAATTTATTCATCACTTTTCAACACTGTGGGGACTTTGAATGAAGCTGGATTAAGATGGCTGATTGTAGTACAGATTTTCAGTTTGGGGTTTTTTTCCAAAATATTTGTGAAAGTTCAGCAGGCTAACTCCCGTCCCACCCCATGAAACATCCCCTTGACTGCCTCCGTAAGTCACTAACGGATATTATATTTTTTGCAGAGCTCATCAAACTCACAAATGTTTACGCTATAGAATCATGGTTTATAATGGCACTACAGAGGAACTCTGGAAAACTGATTTGGCATAAAAGTTAACAAATTGCACATGCGGGGACATCATTGAATACAACGGACATGTCTATAGTGCAAAAATAATTAGGATGCAAAATTGTGCTGAAATTACTGGTTTGATGAATTAGCCAACAACAGAGTAAAAGTGATTAATAATACAATAATAATAATGGAAACAGCAATGAAAGCCTAGGATTACTGTTTTTTTTTCCCATTTTCTACAGACAATGAGAATGCATGGATTATACAGGGAGAGTGAATAGTTTTATATAGGAAATCATTCTCTATGAATCCATTTATTAACACACTGGTTTAGGCTGAATGGTCATTAAAAATGGTCCTCCGATCTTCCCACATTGCTTGGTTCAAGTACTTGCAGGGTCTCAGCTGGCCAGTAGTGGCCACTAGAGAGCAATGAGACCGGATACCCCCAGTCTTTCCCCAGTAATGATGAGCTAATTGTCACCTTGCTTCAGCCGTAGCCGAAATTGGCGTGATTGGACAGTTGCTCAAGGAAAGGACTTAGCTGCTTCACAAACTGACACATTTACCTTGTGAACCAAAAGTTGGCCCCATTAATAGTTTAAAAAATATTACAGGAAAGCACAGGATAACCCTAAACATAAGCAGAATTATTTAGGATGCCGTGTCTGATTGTTACTAACTCCTAACTGCGACATATTGAATATTTAACACTGTGTCAGTGTTGGAGTCTACTTTGATGACCTACCTTTCTCATACATTCAGCCTCAACAAAACCCATGAAAAACAGAAGGCCTGATTCACTAAAGTATTTAATAAATGCAAAGCTGTTTTTCTGGTGCAAAAAGATGACGAGAGTTTGTGATTGGTTGAGGTAGTCCATTTGCTCCAATCACAAATCATGTCACTGAAATTGGCAGCGCAAAAAAAACATGTCCGAAAGGTTTTGATAAACATCACCCACAGTGTACTGTAAGGGACTTTCTCAATCTTAATACATGCTTTTTGAACTCGCTAGTGTCCAAGTAGACAGTTGAATTAGATTGCAACGTGTCATATGTATCTACGTTTTCCAACCCCATAAAGCATTCACAGCATTTAAAAGCACGTTTTCACATGTAATAGAAGTCTGTTGGTTCCTAGTCAACAAAGTCCTTAGTTACATTCTAATTAGCTAGTGACAGCATGATGTTTGAACTGTCTTGCAATTTTTTTGTCTTTGTCCTTTGCTTTTTATAACAGCCAGCATTACAATGATATGCAAATGTGTCGCTGTCTTCATAATGAGCAACCATACACTCCCTTGTGGAATAAAAAAAAAAACAATAACCAACTTTAAAACTGTATCTTGACGAGACAAGCAACCTTCAGTCTTCCCCTCATATCCTTATATCCTCCGAATGTAGTCGCGGGGTAACCAAGCGTGTTCGTTATTTTAGGCTACAGCAGTGAACGTCTGCTGTGTCTATGCAGATGTCTCTATTTGGCTCGCTAGAGCGCAACCTGGCATTCAGGCGATTACACTGGCAGGGAATTAAGGTACATTATTTCTCAAACACTTCTGAATCCCTCACTCAAAAGAATCCTTCACAGATTCAAACGTCATTCAAGGTGGTACAACAGGTTGTCAAACTGGGTTACACTTTCAAAAAATGACTGGAAATCATTCTCAAATATCTTCTCTGACAGAGTCAAAGACACATTGTTTTGCGCTGTGGTGATACCAGGACATTTTCCCCCTATGGAGTAGGAGGAAAACTGACACTTTAAGACATCAAAGGTCTGATTTATCATCCACCATTTGCTGGAAGCAGAGGGCAGGGCCCAATAGTCTCTCAGTTAATCCAAGGTTGTGTTATAACCTGGCTATATAAGTTCTGGAGGAGACAGTAGTGGAGCGAAAATGGCTTTCTCCCTCCAGGAGAGCTGTGGATTTGGATGACTCAGCATTACTCAGCTCACTTCTGCATAAGCCCCTCCTTCTGTATGCTGTGGTGAGTGACAGAGATCTCATCCAATCAGCAGTCAGCTCTACCGTAGTGCTGTGTGCTTCCCAATCACTGGATCAAAGTTGGAGGACTGAAGCCATTGATTTTGCGGTACATTTCTGGTATTTGGCAGCAAATCAAAGATTTCTTACTTATGAGTAGGAGACGTATGCAAATGGACGTGCAGATCTCATGCAAAAATGTAGGAGTGTAGGGTGGCTTAAGGTACTGTTCCAGTGCATGGATGGGCCCCACGGTTTGCATCCTGTTAAAGCACTGTTCCAGTGAGTGGATGGGCCCTACAGTTCGCATTCTGTTAAAACACTGTTCCACTGTGTGGATGGGCCTTACAGTCTGACTCTTGATTATGTCAGCCATTAGTCCTGTGGTGGGTGATATTTGTCTGTAGGGATGGAGGACAGTCAGTCAGGAGGTCTGTCTCACTGTTCCTCACCAAACTTCATGCTGGCCTCTGCAAAGCAGCACACAGTGCTATTGTACTCACAGGTGTACTCCTCAGAGTGATGTCTATGGTAGCTCAGTTTATCAACAGAGGTGTGAAGAGAATGCAAGGCTCACATCACCTCTTTAACAAGAGGGCATATGATTGGCTGTGCTTTTCTGTTACAACAGCAGCAAAGAGCAGCTATTGGACATTCCAAAGGTAGAGGAAACAGGTGATGTTTTGCATGCTATCATTCAAGAGGCAAAGAGTAACAGTGCATTTTCACAATAAACCGAAAAGGAATTGGGAAATACAAAATAAATGTAATCACAAAGAGAGGACAAAAAAAAATGTATTCCACTCAAAGGCTGAAATGTTCAAAGGCAGACAAAGTGGCTCTCGTAAGTACGTGGGTCTTGGCGTTTCTGTGGTTGTACAGGCCGCTGAACAACACTAATCAGCCCCTAAATGAAAGTGAAGCAGTTGACTTCCTCTACAAACCAGCATCTACTAAATGCAGTCAAGGCTGTGAAATAACAGAATAGTGTACATGGCTGGAATCTGACTGTCATTAGAAATGAGATGAAATTGCCTCTAAAATGGTGGAGAGATGACAGACCTGACTGATAAGTGATGCGTGTTTTTGACGTCCGCAGTTGTTAACAGGGTGTGCTAAACTTTGAGGGAGGTATTTTTTCTTCTGTGTCTCATATATCTTTCTCACCATTTAGGAGTTAAAGTACCACCTACAAATTGACTGTGCAAGTTGCACATAAAGGGTTAGTCAATCAAAAGCACTTTGTTTAATTTTATTGGAGACAAGTGAGCAAGAATATCTTTTTCATGTGTCCTTTTAATTTTCAAAATTGAACAGAGTATGCCCGAAACGAGACTAAGTGCATTTGATTAAATCTTTTCCAAATTGACTTCCTCTGACCCACATCCTTGAAAGCTTGATTTGTTTACAGTGTTGTGAAAATAAAAACCTGATTTGCGTCTTTCAGGATGCAATAAGCTTTAAAAAAAACAAACGGATGCATTTTGTTTTTTACTGTGTCTGCCAATTTCATGGCACCCCAAGGACTGGTGACTGTGCTTAAATTTTCTCATATTTCATTTTTCCACTTCTTTCACTGACAGCCTCCCAATTTATCATTTTATTCAGGTAAAAAAATAAAAAATAAAGCCCCAGACAGGAATTTCAACATCTACCGTGTCCACCGACCAGACCCAAAACAAATGCAACTAATTAAGAGAAACTTTCTTTGTGTGGTAATTCTTCTGACTAAAGTTGTTGCTGTCTGCGGGGGGAGAATGCGGTTGCTTTGAAGTGAAGTTGCAGCGTTTTAGGTGGCAGGTGAGAGAGCCGGCCCCTGCTTATCTGGTTTGCTGGCCCGGCTGACTGCGTTACGCACTGTAAGCCAGAGCACAAACCGCCGGTACCCCGCTAAGCCACGCTGTCACAGACGAGCTTGAAGCAGATGATACAAAGGGATCCGAGAAGGCCGTTGAAAAGCACATTTGCCCGAAAGCGCAGCGATGACATAGCCTGTGATAGCCAACAAGCACCCCAATACACGCTGTTACCGCACGCGAAAGCCGCAACGGGCCCTCTGCTGCAGCGAACTCTCTGCAGTAGCTGAAGAGTTGATGAAAAATACAACAGCCTTTTGAAGCTTGCATTTCGGCTTTTGGTAAAGGAATGCAAGGAACTATCGCAGCAATTACAACTATCCAATTTATAGATTTGGCTCTATTCTATGTTCAGGTTCCAGATTGTTCTACCCAAGCTTTATTCCCGTACCTCACACGTTCATGCACCTCTTTTACATGCATAACCGAGCGCATTCCATGCGAAACACGTCTCCATTATAACCCTAAGTGACAGACCGGTTCTCATGACCATTTACTCAGCTGTCCACATTAGCCAAAGCGGAACATTCCGGGCACGGTGATATTCAACGCATCCTCATGTTGATGTTTTTTTTTTTTGTAAAACCGCAGCAAAAAGACATTTAAACAGTCTGTGCGACTACGCCACATCTGGCGGTAGGCCTTGGTCATTAATCATGCATTTTATATGGGCGAAAAAGAGCAGCATTTATTTTTTTTTTTTATGACTGCGAGGGATGCAGAGTGCTTGAGGTCATCTCTCATCACATAGGCAATAATTGCACTTTGGCAGGATGGAAAGGCCAGGGGCATTCAGTCAGTCTGTGTCCTTGGACTACTGAACAAACCTTTTTTCGCTGTGACTCAGACACTACAAGGATAGCTTAGCAGCATAGCGCGCTATAGAAAACATTTACCTTTTTAAATATTTTTACCAGAGGCAACATGACAGAAATGCTATTTTACCCATTTAAGAGGCACTCATCAGAACCATATGGACCAATACAGTATATATGATGACCATATGGTTATAATGGGTATTGACTTATTCCTTTTGGTCCATTTTTCTCATTATCTATGGAGCCTAAAAACAACCCAGTTTTATTCAGTGACATTACTCAATCTCATTACATCATAATGACATTACATCATCTCAAGAACCCTGATGAAGGCACATTCCGCCGAAACGTTAGTTGTTTTCTTAACATAATAAAAATTAGGAGGATAAAGACAGTAAAATCATTTCTTTTTTCTCTCTTTCATGTTATTTTCGATGATTAGCATCTCGTTGAATATGGGGTTTGCATCCTCCTTCCTTTTTATAATTCAATGACATTACGTCACAGGTGTTTAGCAGACTAAAACTGAGCAATGACAACATTACAGCACAAAGTGCATTGGTCAGAGACAAAATTGTCAAAAGTCTGAGGGGGACGTAAAGTCCAAACTACAACATAAAGTAACCTGCTCAGGATATGAAGAAACAACGGCAACGGCAATCTTATCACAAATATAATCATACTAGCAGTAATAGACCAAATATGGCTGAGCAGAACAGCTAGGGATGGACAGAGAGGGGTAGCCTGAAAAGGCAAGTCCTCTCAGACGGTAACTCCGCCTATCCAAAATGTACTGCGATATAATCGACCTCAGCTCCGCTGACAGGGGGATGGACTTTGTTGTTGGCGACTGGGGGAATAGAACACCACAGATAAATCCCACACCCCCCATAAGTCATAATTATTTATCAAGCTTTTGGCGCATTCTCCAGAGGCAAAACCTCTCAAGAATGACGATAATTCAAAGGGACAACAATATTCAGGGAGGTTTTTGGAAGGGGTACGCGTCTCCCAGATGGACAGAAGCTCTGAATATTTCACATGCGAGATATTTTCGACTGGCACATAGGTACTACCCACACAGAGTCTGCACAGGTCTTTCACAATATCATATTTCTGAAAATGTGCTGCTTTGGTAATGCACTACATCTTCTCTTTTCAAAAAAAAAGGCATCAAGCGCAATGAAATGACTATTGAAATGCCAAAGAATAAAATATTACATTAACATACACCTGACATACATTTGAGGGTACGTGTCAGATATAATACAGAAAGGCTGGTGGAAAAGGAAGACAAAGTTGCAGGCCTCCCATTTCTTCTCATGTATTTATCTGTATCGGTGCTGTTTCCAGGGAGCTACTGCAGAATCTGAACAGGCCACAGAAGCGTATGAGAACAACTGAAAAACACAGCATGCGGTAAACAAAACAAACAAGATAGTGCTGTACATTTTGTGGAACATCATAGATGATGCCAAATTGCTTTCCTGGCAGAAATGATATGACGTGTGCTCAATACACCGTGTGTGTGTGTATATATTTAGGTATCACGGAACAGAGTCAACTGATTTTTGCATGTAATTACACATGTATTACAAGGCCAGCTCTGTTATAATATAAATATAATATGTATATAATATATTAGTTACATGATGACATATAAATTAAAACTGACTCTTGTTCTGCTTTACCTAAATTTCAGTTTCTTGGTCGCAAGTCTTTTTACTTTAAAGTAACCGTAGTATTATTACACAGGAATAGGTTCAAATTCATATTTATCAAATATATTTTGGATATTCCACAAGTAAACGCAGTAAGGATTCTAGTAGTAGAGTATTTTTACAAATCTGTTGACAATGCAAGTTTAAAATCAACCTCCACATTGATAATTTGTGTGTTGGGGGTTCACTGACAGCAGACATTTTTTTAACGGAGTAGTTATGCCAAAAGCAATTGCATATACTTGTGCACAATAAAATATTCAGTTCAATGTAATGTTTGATAAACTGGATATATATTCTTTATCAACAGTGCTTGAAGCATAGTCGTTGTAATCACAGTTTGATACCAATATCATTCTTATCCCTCTAGGTAGTGCTTTTCTTGGTTAATAAATTTCTGTTTCGCTGAAATGTATACACACATTCTGTTTTTGCTGTTTCATCAAATGTAATCCATCATAAACTGTTCATTGCCCGAAAGTTAATAGAAGCTTCTAGAACTTTTTCTTAATATTTCCAGCACCTTCGGTGACACCGGACATGAAAGGAGGTTAGACACTGAGGCGATCCATTCACGGCGAATCCTTATTACGGGCTAAACCCGGAGAGCCATCTGATGATTTCATGCAATTTTCAGGGTCATTGACTTCCACAAGTCAGGTTGATTGCTATAAAACTATTCACGTGAAGTTGAACTCGCCGGTTTCCACAGCAGCATCCATTATGGCCAAGTTCAATCCCACTGGAAAGGTTGTTACCTTTGCGGCGAGATGCGAGACAGCTTTACATGCGGAGAGAAAAGCTGTTCTGGGAATGAATACAAACAAAAAGGCCAAAATCTGATCAAACATCCTCTCGAAAACAAATCTAAAACCATTCGGAAAGCATCTGTTAATCATTTTGGTTTACAGATGAATTGAAGTTTTGTTATTTTTTCCTTTAAAGGACAATTTTGCCAATTAATTTTGGCGATGACTTAACTCACCAAATGGTGTTTTTTAAAAAGGTTTTTAGAAAAATGTCGATACTGAAATCCAAACCAATGGCGTTTGTGTTATATAGAGCCGAGCTGCTCGGACAAAACCTCTCTCGTAGACGGCCTTCAGCAGCAACACAAAGCTCATGTTATGAAGAACCTCATCCATCCTCTCGAATAGGACAGAGAATCTTGGCACTGCTCTGTAATCTAGTCCTGCTTTCCAATCACATTTGTGGGAAATAAAAATTAAAACAGGCGCCAAGTTATTTTGGACTGAAACACGGGTCTCACAGCTGAAATGCTCAAACGGGGTCAAAAAGGGACACGTCGGTATGGTGACCTTAGCAGACGTCCAAGTACACCAAATATATCAGTTAAGTGGACCAAAAAAAAAAAACTGTATTGGCAAGCAGTCCAAGGATCATGGTTCAATAGCACATTTGTGGTTTCAACCCAGTAAAATGTTTCACATGTCGAATCCAAGAAGTATGAAGTGGATGGAGAAATTATGCGAAGCAGAACGGCAAAAAGAGCTTCTTGAGAAGAATCTCAACTCCCATCAGATTCAAATATGGATAGAATGTGTTAATGCATTAACATTTGTAATAATTTGAAATGTTTAAGCTGTCAGTTCAGCAATAACACAACTGATAGTGACATAAGATTCAGGCCTCTCTCTGAATAAGGTTCTCCGTCTTTTTTTAATGTTTTGGAAAGTTGGAGAGTTTTAATGTCCAGTTCACTCAATGCTATAGACTTTGCTAATACAGATGAGTCCACTTCTGGGTTTGGCGGACAGTAAAAACAGTTTTGCCAGACCCTTGTCATGCAAATACAAACATAACCTAAGCACTTCCACACCTGGTTAATTGAGATGCAGAATGAGAGTGATAAGCTCCTCGGTGGATAAGTGTATTAAATAATCTATGTGCAGATTTTACATAAATGTGACTGACAAGACAGGAAAGTGTAAATAATCAGTTAATTACAGCAAATCATGTCATTGATTGGTTGATTTCTTTTAACTCATTGAAAGCCTGAATATATATAGTGTTTTAAAATGACATTCCTCAGTAATGTTATGATAGAATAAGGCTGTTTACACGTTGCCTTTTCTTCCGCCAAAGCACAGTTTATGATAATTAAAGCAATAAAGCAAGACCGTGCAAAAATTCAGGAACACGTACAATGTGGTCTACAGTATCCACAAGCTCAGACTTACAGTACATGCAGATTTTAAAACGCAGGGAACTTGAAGATTTAATTCATGCACAGGAAATAAAAGCCAAGGCTATCCATACCACCCGCTGATTAGAATTTACTGTGTGGAATGAACTGTCAGGGAGTGCCAAGATTCATACGATTATACCTCTCCATTTTGGTAATGGATGCACAGTTTGCCTGGTGCAAATGGTGACAGTGTGAAAGTCAAGTTATTATCCTCTGTTACGATAATTCATACACTGTTTGCATACAATTATCGAGTGTGAGCATGAGCCCGGAGTAGGCTCCCGGCACATCCTTATTTACACGTTTCCTGATAGGATCAAGACTAAACAGCCCGGCGAAATGACCTGTGGAGGTAAACAAAGCAGATTTCTCTCCAGTCCATGCATTCATCACCGTGAAGTAAGACAACGATAGCTTTGACTCACTCCTGTAAAACCAGCACAATAATAATGGATCAACTAAAGAAAACAAATAATGGAGATCAAGATCGTTCTTATGGCAGACGCTCTTGTAAGGAACTGCAAATAAAATGCAGGTAGACGTATGCCACGTTTGAAACTTTAATACAGAGCTCGATGAGACGTAACCCTTTAAAATCGAATTCCTTGCTAGTGGCCTTTTTGAAACGCAAAGCACAAATCGTGTTTTTTTTTTTTTTTTTTTGCCATCCTTTTTACCTCAATCATTTGTTTACCTTGGTGGACGGCAGTGACTTTGGCCCGGCCATATGTCCCAGCTGGCTGTTTATGCTCAGAATTTCCCTAGGCTCATACTTCTCAAATGTCCCAGATGTTTTTCCTGTTTCGGCTCGCTGTTCTTGTTTATTGTACTGCACGGTGCACCATTATGGCCACTGTATATGTTAATGAAATGCCCATCTGTCTTCCTGGCAAGCAAACGAGACATCAACTGTTGCATTTACGTCTAAACCTTCAAATACAGCCTCGACACTGAATTGTGTGCATGTTGTTTATCCTTGAATGTGTTACTTGCTTTGAAAATGTGCCAATTCATCTTCTGCAAACAGACAAAAACTTTTTTTTAAACAGGGTTGATGGATATAGATGTGAACCAGAGGCGACCTAAAACTGCATGTTATACTTTATAGTTATTCCCTCAAATACCAATTATACAGGCATAAACAGACATATTCTTTTTGGAAAAATACAGACATAGAACACAAAATTATTTAAAATTTTATGGATCATGTTTTAGACGGACATAATTTTTTTAGTATTTTTGAGCTTTCTGAGGTTTTGCTTACAGCAAATGTTGTAGCATTAAATAATTGACGTTTAATAATAAACGCTTGGCACACCATCCGTCTGTTGCCATTTTTGTTATTAGTATGTCAAGGCACTAGAGTTTTACCACTGAACCGATTTAACAGGTAATGAATAATAATTCAGGAAATTATTTCAATGTTCAACAATAGAAATATTTACCATGAGTGATGTAGACCTCAACACAAATTTCATTAGGCAAGACTAATTTGTAATGAAGTCACTTGGAAATGCCTGTCCTGGAACACTGAAAACTAACAGGGATCTGTATTCCTCCCAAAAGGGGGATGTGCCGTAACCCCTTAGGCCAGTTGCAATCTGCATTATGAAAGATTTGGACCAACTTCATTGTGTGTTTGGCTGTGGAGGAGGCGATTTCTATTTTCGGAACCGCGTAATCCTATTGTGTGGAGTCAGGGTCGTCGTTGGCGCATCTTAGATGCTGATCAGAAAGCCATTGTGCTTCCTGAACTTAGCAAGCCTCAAAAAAAAAAAAAACCTGGAGCTCCAAATGCTTAAAAATGCAAATGCTAAATTTCAATTGTTTCACCGCCAAAGCAGACGTAAAGCCGAATTTATGTGCTGTAAGTCTACTTTATGGATGGAATTATCTTCTGCGTTGTCACCAGTTGCTTCCTTATGCAAAAGACGGAGTGCAAAACACTGAATTAAAAAGCATTGACTGTGTGAACATTCAGGCAGCAGATCAATATCAATTTCAGAGTGTGTTTTACTGGCAGACAAATTTTATACATGATCCATGTAATTAAATAAACATAGAGTATATGCACACACAGAATGAGGAGAGAAAGTTAAACTGTATTTGTGCATACAGTAATTTAATATTTGAATTCAATTACTAATAACTTAAATAACTACTTAAATAGCTGCACAGAGTTCAAAGGACATACAACTTTGTAAATCAAGTCTGTGAACAGGATTTTACAAATCATATACATTTAAATTATTGTGATTCTTAAATCTGTTTTTATATCTAGTGTTAACTCTCGAATGCACATAACACTATGTCCACAACAAAAATGGTGGCAGATAGGATTTTTTTTTAGGTGTTAATCTGTAACTGGCTAGAACTAGCCAGGTAATCACCTTGGTACAGTACGATGACAATTCGAGCTAGCTAGCTCACTAGCTAAATATGTTAGCAAAGTTCATGTGTTTGTCAGCATGAGAAATTAGCTAACATGATGAAACTGTTCATGGCTACTTAAAGCAAAGCCATTATAATTGTGATCGGTCGACATTCAACTGTATGGATGTGGAAACCCTTATAGCATTAAGATATAGCAGAATTTTGGCAATTAAGCTTCTTTGTCTACTCACCAAGGATGGAGAATCCGACCGGCACCGTTTAAACTCAATCATTCCTTTAAAATTCCCCTGAACAATTCAGCAGACTGCTGTTTGGGGTCTTGGAGGCACTCATAGGGACACAGTTTAGCACCAATCAAAAGCAAAACCTTCTAATGAGATCACAGACCCAACACATAGGCTGGCACAAATGTTCCCTGGCAGAGCCGGACCTTTTAAAGCTGATTAGATGGTTGGCGACGGCCTTTTTGTGGCACACAGAATAATGGCATATGCTCGAGCTGGAACGGTGCGTTCTGCGGCTTGGCACGCCAGCGTTAGCCGCTCCATTCTTGGCTATGTCCGGGGCTCCAACTGGCTATGGCAAACAACAGCTGGCTCTGACTCACCAGGGGAAAATAGGGAGTAAGGAGGTTAAAGTCATTAGTCTCATTGCACTCTTGTAGCCACTACTGGCCGGCCACGTACCTGGAGGTTTGAGACACTATATTGATAATATACTGACTTGGTGTTTCTTCACAGGTAACATATGACTGGTGTCTCATCTTTAGTGCTAACAATAACATAAGTTTTTTTCCACACAAGTTGGATGAATCATGTATGTGGCTGCTTTCCAATCAATTTGTAGGGGGGAAGTGTGTAGTGGACAAGGGCTGTCTTTTTTGTTCTTTCCTTTCGAATTTTGGAGGTGTGTGGAAAACCAGTGATTTTATAATCAGTTAGGAAAACACCAAAACCAGATAGGACTGCAGACACCCTGGTGTAATAAGGCTGCTTCAATTTTGGAGGGAAAAATGAATACAGTAGGAAAAAGATACTCAGACCTTAACATCTCAATACAGACTTTTTGTTACTGTGTAATTATACATGTATAAGTTAATTTGTCTGTCTGTTCCTAATATTGTTAAGTAGTTACAATGTTATACCATACCTTAATGATTACATGATAATAATGACAAGTGTTACTTAGCATTAATAAATGGCAATAACCTTCCATACAGTGAATGTAAACCATGAAAAACTGAGTAGCTCAATTGCTTGATTTAAATAGCCATCATGATGTGTTTTTACAGCTTGTCAAAATACAAGATTCAGCAGTTGTTATATAAGGTGTAATCTATGAATGGACTGCAGATATTTATGGTAACAGATGTTAAACTCTTTATGCGTTTGTGGGAACTATTTAATTCTGCTTTAAAACTGAAGTCTCTTGACACTTGACCGCAACTGGTAATGGGTGTTGTCCATTTGCGCTAATTAAAAGATAACAATAAAGATTTTCTGTAGCTGATTAGACTCATTTCATAATTGTTATTTTGTGCACCTGAAGCAGTAATAATACAGATGATAATTCAATTTAAGTTTAGGGTTTTTGTATTGTATGACACAACATTTTATCATCCTTGAGGAGTTTTAATACACATTTCCAGCTTTTCAATTGCTGTTTTCCTGGATGATGACAACAGATTTTTTTTGAGCATCAATGTTGTCCAGGTGAAGATGATAAAAATACATGACAGGTGGATATTTGTTGAGTTAAGTGGTTTCATTATTCATTGTGAAACGTTCTTATGATGGACATTTCTAAGCTGTTGAAACCAAAGATGCAATAAAAACTACAATTCCCATTAATGCACGATTGTCCCCACATGCACCATATCCAAAATCCAAAGCACAATGCTTTATCCACAGGCACTGGGAATTAACAGTAATGGAAAGGTGTCACAATTTACAATGGCTTGTACGGTTATGTAAAGGCATTCATTTTCCTAAGTATAATAATCATGTTTTAATACGACTGCTGAGTTGTTCCATGTCTTTCTGCAGCGAATCGTCTTAGGCACTGTCAGGGCCTTTCTTTCCCCCTGTATTAGCCTGATAATTCAGAGCGAGCTAAATTAAATTAAATCTCTTTGGATACCCGCCAAATTTGCACGCACAGAACTTAAATCTCTGCACTTCGTGGAACAATGCGTCCGACTCTCAGAATAATCGAGGAGGCGACGTGCGATGACAGGCGGTATGGCGAGGGCTACGACGCTAGCTGGCGTCGACATGATCCCGAGGGTCGAAGGTTTCCACCGGCGATTGACTGGAGTCGAGCAGAAATGCGGTCAAGCTTGAAAAATTACATGCGCTACCTCTACATCATCATATACCCTCCGAATTTGTTCCGTGGAAATAAGGTAAGACTTTACTTCCCCCTGAGAGTTCCATTCAAAAGGAAGCTCCATATGAGCTGGGTGGTAATTAGAGTCACAGTTGCCTCAATAGCCATTGTGTGGAGAAAGTAATTGCCAAGGACAGCCTCTCCATTACTCATTCCCAGAACACCTTTCAGAGATAAATCAAAGATCAAAAATGTTCTCCGTTGTCCTCCCCAATTTGGTTACATTCCCTTAACTCTGTTATCTCTGGGTATGTGAGTGTGTGTGGACCCTCTGTGTGTGTGCGGCCCTTCATAGCTCCTGTAATTCTTCCTGATCTCTGTCCTGCTTTTGATAATGTATACCAGTCAATTCCTCATTCAAACCTCTCCTTTGGGAACCTCTGTTAACCCGTGCTACTTGAGTCCCGCGCTTCCGACCTTGTTTTGCGTAGCTCACCGGATTCTCCTGGGAAGGTACTCAATTTGCTCATTATCACCTTCTTGCTGTAGTGCCTCAAGGCCATATTTTGGCTCCCACCCATGTCTTCCTCTGTATTTCAACTCTCTTTCAGCTGCCCCTGCTTTTAAAAGGAGATAAGCATATTAAGTGTCCCTTGCCTGTGATGTATTCTGCACAACTGTTAGACCAACTTTTCTCATGACATGTCTTTCTTATTAAAAAACATTCCTCCCTGACTCACATTTTCTTTCAAACATATGTCTACTCTAGTCCACCTTTAATTGCACTGCCATATTAATGAAAATTTCACAAATACATTATTTTATTGCATATTAAATATGTAATATTCAATGCAAACATGCATTTCTCCATTATTTTCTGTATTGGCTCACACATTCAGTAATGCTTTATACCTTGTCTTTCCCAATATTAATTATCATTATTATTTTTATTATTATTATTATTATTAATAATACTGAATATTGGTGTTTGCCAGCACTGATGAGTGCTGGGGTTCAGGCTGTTTATTTTAATTTTGTTTTTTGGAAGACACAAGGAATGATCTCATTGTTGGCAATGACAATACACATTACTCATAAGTAATTTGTAATGGTGGACAAGGATCCCACTGGATAAATTCATAGAATAAGACACAATGGGTATGAAAGAGTTAAATGTCCCTGCACGGTTCTTTGAATCTCACTGTTTCCTACAGGGCTACATTGTAAAAAGTTAGTCAGCATAATTATTTCTGAGTGTGAAGACACCTCATTACACATATTCCTTCAGGATCCTTTTTTTATTCAGGAGAGAGATTAATAATAAAAGAGTCTGGTAATAGTACAACCAATTAGCTGCAGTTTTATATTCCCTGGGTCCGCAGCAGCGAGTCCACAGTGTGTTTCTTCCATAGCCGAAAACACGAGAACGACAGCGTGGGCTTCAGCAGGTTTTTAAAATGGGAAAAATCTCGCTTTGCTAGTCTTTGCTATGAATCTGCCAAGAGGATTTTTTTTTTTTTTACAAGAAGCCTTTTTTAAAACCGTGAGCTACCTGAGGATAAATATTATTTATATACATAGGGAAGTCGAATAAGGACCAGCCGTTTGCAGAGGACTCTCTAGTGGAAGTTGGGTTCGCTCTGAAGGTTGGCGTGCGGGGGGGTTTGGAAAGCTGACGGGAACGGGCCGCAACGCCGCACGCTGTGAGGATGTCTTTGCCGACTGTCCTCTGACTCCCCTTCACTTCCTCCATGCCAGGAAAAGGAGGGAAAAAAAATGTGACACATCTTTCTCCTGCTGAGAGGAAGCAACAACTTCCATCTCAGCACATTCTGAGTCCGCGATGACTTACTACAGAGGGGCCGTATTCAATGTTTAATATGGCGCGTCTTTTCTGTTCTTACACAGAACTTCCCCCGACTGTGCCATTAAAATGCACCACGCTTTCCCTCAACTGTGGCCACAGGGTTTTCAGACTGCTCTCCTCAATGACATAAGTGTGAAATTATTCCCCCAAAAAATAAGACAACTAAATAAAACATAGTTGGGCACAAAGTCCACGTTACAGTCAGAGCTCTAACGTTGTTGCGGTGCCTGAAAAATCATGAGTGAAATACAAATTTCAAAGTAACTGACGTGTCGCTTGCACAGAAAAATCAATTATTAGTTTAATACACACAAGATGGTGAAAAATGTACAAAAAAAGCTGTGTCCAGATGTGAGCAACCATCCTATCCTCTACAGGGACCCCAAAGACAACAGGCTTGTACAGTGGGTTCAGTTTGTACAGTACGTTATCTTGATAAATGCCCTTCTGCATTCCTGACGTGTGGAAGAAAAACGGTATCCCTAATTTCATGCATGTGACTTTGTACCTGCTGAAAATTCCAGAAAACTGGCACAACACAGCCTCTTTCTCCTGCCGCTCGGTTATCTCAGTTGTCCTTCGTCCAACTCCTCCTCCTCCCTCCTCTCATCAGCTGTTCTATCCTTCTCCCAAAGGTAAGGTTCAAAACTTATAACCTTTGGATTATTCCCTTATATTTACAGTACAATACCATTATAGTAAGATGATGGCTGAACAGTGAGGAAGTTGCTGTGTTTGTAGTGGGTTCACGTGAAGTTACAACGGTAAATTATATAAAACTACCTCATATTATGGAAATGAGTCCCCTGTGAAACATAATTTCGCTGTATGTCTGGTCTCTAACCCTGCAGTATAGCAGGGGGCCCTCCCCTGTACTTGATTGGCACATGGAGCGTTGGGGGGCGGAGCGTTGAACAGGTCACTGCCCTGACTGTAATATGGAGGTAAGTCATCTCACTCGCCATGCATTTCCATTGCTTGCCTTCATTGCCCCTGGCCGCTGCACGGGCTCAAAATTTAATCAATCTGAGCGTCACACATTCTACTGGGTGCCAGCTTGGACAAAAACCCTTGCTGGTATTGACTTATACATGAATTCAAATAAAAACAGACACTCCCATGGCATGAAAACAACATGGTTCGAAAAGCAAGACAAAAAAGGGACAAAGAGTTAATATTTAGGCTATATTCTGCTACATTTCAATTTCATTTTAATTAAAATGTTGCATAAATATACTACATTACAATAATTAATGAATTCATGCAATGAGCTGATCGTAGCTCTTTCATGTCCATCCTTTTTCTGGTAAAACTATGCTTTGTTAAATAAAATTATACAAACTTACTGCAAATGTAAGGAAAAAACTTTGGAAGCTCGGAAACTCAAATGAGTTGTATCTCTAAACAACTGTCTGCTGTTCATTCTGCAGTCAAAATATTCTGTGGCTGTTCAACGTTTTATTTAAGTTTCCTTTTTCTTCTAGCTTATAAAGAAAACACCTCGGTTTTCAGTACTCTAACGTCCCACATCAAACTTTATACTGACATTAAAAGGCTATCCATGGGGCCTGTTTTTGACAGCGCAGGTACTGATGGAAAACGGCGGAAAGTCAAGAGATGAATGAAGAGCGTGCGCGTTCTCTGGAGATCCACAGCCTCCACGCCTCTTCTCATTTTCATCAGTGTCACGGTTCTGAACCTGCAGGTATCGGGAACGAAAGTGACATGCTGTGCGCCGCCGATACGTGTTCGTCAACGAAAGATCCGTCAAAGGAGCAAAGGACAGTATTAAGAGTCTGGATGAGGTGTAGGTGCGGATCGGGGTTTATGTAAGGAGGCGCGCGTGGGCGGATGCGAATCGGACAGAATGCTGATCGAGGCTGATATTATTAAGCTGTTACGCCACGGTTAATTACGTCTAATGAGAGTAAACGCATACCCGTGTGTCGAGAAAGCAACTTAACGCTCAGTTAGCATGACCAGTGGTAGGATGCCGTGGTGTTTTAAGCCGTTTGGTTGCTTTGAGCGTTTGGTGGAACAGAACTCGATATAAGAGTGAGTAGCAAACATGTAAATGTCGCATTGTCAAAAGTAGCGCATTACACAATTTGGGTCTCCTTATAAATAGTCAAGCCCATGCACTGGGCCAGGCAGTCAGAGGACTCAGAACATGGAAAATGACACTCATTTTAAATGAAACCCTGTCCAATTTGTGGATTTCTGATGACATTGCCTCTTAACTGCCCCAAGTCAGAATCTACATTGAAGCGAAAAAAAGGGTGCAGAATTTTGCGTGCTTTCACACGCATACCCAGCATAATCAAGTCAAAATCGCAGGACAGCATTTTAAGCAGGCTCTATGGAATTTTAATACATATGTATTTTAATAATAAAATGCATTTTAATGTAGATTTTTTTTTTAAATGGGATTCATTATGACAACATAAAAATACTTTGCTATTGTTTAATGCATTTGAGAGGTGTGTTTGTTGTTGTTTTAATATACCTGAGGAGGTGTTTTTGTCATTGTCATTGCTTTGGTTTATGCGAGTGGGGGGTTGTCATCGTTTTAGAGTAATTGGTGTTTTTGCTATTTCTTTGGGGTGTTTGAGAGGTGTATTTGCCATCGTTTTAGTACATCTGTGTAGGCGTTTTTGCCATTGCTTTAGTGTAGAGAGGTGTTTTGTCACGGTTTTAGAGTATTTGATTGGTGTTTTTGCTATTGTTTTAGTGGATGTTTTTTGATTATGGGGTTTTGTGACAGTATCTGTATCTTTCTGACAGTCTCGACACTTTTTCGGTTATAAGATGAATCCTCCTCTTTTGTTAGCAGAATATCAGATGGTTATATTGTTTTCTAACTCTACACTGACATCATGCTGACATGCCAAATATATTGTATTGGATGTTGCACTTGCCACCTGAGCAATACCAGGACTGCTAAAAAACAAAAAAAAGATGTAGGTTCTCTTAGACATGTATGTTTTCTCGCTGTTACAGCTTAATTCTGTGCTGCCAAAAGTGCAGTTTTGCAGTAGTCCTCCAGAAGGAAAAAAAACTTTCCATTTGTCTACTGTGTAGAAATGCTTGTCTTATTCATTTTATTTTTTGTACAAGGCCATTGTGCTTCTCTGCAATCTCCTTAAGGCCATCCAGAGTGTCAAACATGGTAATGAGTGGTGACAAACTGGAGGGGAGATGGGAACAGAGGCGAAGTGACTCAGCGGTCTATCGCGTCTCTCCCAGTGCCTGCGAAGAGCCAGCATCGGTCTCTTAGCTTCGCTAATGAGCCGACCAGCCTCCACCCTGCCGCAAACCAAGCAGGCGCTTCACACCTCCACCCCCCTCCCCAAAGTTTATGCCACAATCACCAGGTGCACCAGAACATTAAGCGGTCTCTCCTCAAGACGGAGCAATTTCTTTGACCAAGGAAGGCTCGTTTTACTTCCCAGGGTACGTTCCATACTCAGATTTGTCTCCTTTCCTCCACTCCTCTCCTCCTTGTCCCCGGAAACTGATCTGTGTCCTTCTCTCCACTTCCAAAGAGGTAGAAAATGAAATTTCACCTCTCCACTCACCTCCTCCTTCCCTCCAAACAAAGGATTCAACAACGTATTCTACCACGGAAGTCTTGGCTTAGGTGTCCTTTGAATGAATAGAAGTTACGCCACTTTGACGAGATCAACTTTTATGAAGGGCTTTCCAATTAGCCATTCCAATTTTCGTTTCATCTCCTCCTTTCCTCCTTTGCTCCACTTGTTTCTTCCCCTCGTTTCCTACACATATTTCTGGGGTAGGAAAGGAGGGGGCAAGAAAAAGGATTGGAACGCACCCCCAAATTCAGAGTTAACACTGAGCCGGCCCAGAATGCATCAGGTCCCTGTGATTTCCCTTTTGATTGGCTGGTGTACGTCTTACTCCTTGGAATCGACACATTTTGACTACACGTTTAAAAACCTAAGGGTGTTCTCTGGCTTGGGAAAGAGATAGTTTCCTTATTTATTCTCAACAGGCCTTATTCAGAGATAATAACATGTACTTGTGCTTACCCTATCCTCACAAATACCTCCCACAAGCATAATTCTCTTTTATTTGTAAGAAAATTCAATATCCACTGACTGATTGCCCAAAACCTCAGTTATCTTTTCAGGCACCTTTATAGATATATGCAGACCAGTGGCTACTGGTTAGCTCAAGGCAATTCCCATCTGAATGACAGCATCGTTATTTGTCACCAGGCACTCCGATGGGAGATATTTTCATTGGTATCTTGGAGATTTCTGCATCAAATCATAGATAGGTTCAAAACAAAACCCATTTTTGAGTATAAATTCCTCTTGCGAGAGTACAATTCTACTGGGTGGCTGTACCACTCATGATGTGTACTGAATGACTAAAAATGTTGTTTGTTTTGTTGTATCCAGTTCCATAGAGTTATAGTCAAGAGTGGAATATTGCTGAAGAAAAAAAAATAAACAAAGAAATAAAACTTTATAGATGCAGACAGTCTTTATGGGTTTAAAGTGAACCATTTCCCATAAAGGATAAATGAACAAATGAGTATGCCGTTTAGCTAAATTTGAAGTTTTAATTCTCAAATTATAATGCCCCAAGTTGTCAATTGGTGTGATGGTTTACAGGTAGTTTTCTGTAACTATATATGTATATATAGATTAGGTAATTTGAATGTAATGATCAATGTGCTTGCATGTTTCTATTATGCAAAATAATGCTGCATTTTAATTGGCTTGGAGCAAGAGGGCGGCAAGCTCATACATATGTCGAAAATGAGGAATTTGGTCACTATAGGAATCACTAAAAAGGAACAGTGACTTTCATTAAATTGTTAATTGACTTTTGACAAATGTCACAATATTGTTTTCTTTTGTGTTTTGCATGTAATTAAAAAAAATCCAGCATGGTGGATTTCTTGGACTTTGAAGCATGTTTAGTAACCATGAAGTCAGGGGTCCATTGGTGTTGGTTTGAGGACTCTGCAGAGCAAGTTACAGTTGTTTCTAATTTACAATTTGAATTCCACTCATGAGGAAAAGTTCTACCATGTAGTCAGTTTTTGTCAAATTTAGCCAAAGATTATCGCGATTTAGCCTCTGTCAAGATAAGTTTCATGACCAAGTTAGTCCTGAGCTGAAAAACAGTAGGAAAGTAATAGTATCTAAGAACAGTCACCAGTAAATGTGACCCATATGATACATATGTAGATTAGTACACAGATTAGTCTGCATACCATGTCTGACATCTAGAAAAAGAACAGATTTCATGTGAATCTTGATTTATTTTTTTATATTTGAAGCTCTATACTGCCACCATGTGTTTGGAAAAGGCCAATCCTCTAAGGTGGAATTATGGTGAGGGTGATAATATAACTACCAAATTTCATTGTTTTATGGAATAAAGATGATTGGTTATATCAATGGTAGATTACTACTTTACATTTATTTAGGTTTTTTTGTCCAAAGTTCATTAACTTGTCTTTTGGTCATCGTATGATCATCATTAAAATAATGTCTGTATAGATGTTGATCCACGGACGTAACACATTCAATTTTGTGTGAATGTCTTGGTGAAGTATTTGCTTTTCTCAAAATTCAAAATGGTGGGAAATGCAATATGGAAGACCTGGGTCTGTCTGGAAATATGTTTTTCATGAGATGAATGGAGTTTGATCTTCATGAGGTGGCAAATGGAATACTCTTGAAATCTTACACCTGAAGCAAAAGCTAACTTGCAAATTCATCTAATCTAAGTAAAGCTGATTTTGATGTGTCAGCTAATGATTATTTTAGGTAAACAGGCAGGAAAAAAGAATCATAACCAAAAAAAAATATATATATATTCTACCACCTGTGGTGGTTAGGACCATAATGGCCATTCCAAGCTGCCATCAGAAGACCAACCAAGGAGTCCCATTGTTCAACCTGTTTTTCCTAAAAAAAAAATTCCAGCCGAAGAATTCATACCCCCAAACACACACACTAAAAAAACAAAAATATCCTTCTGGCTCACGGCTTTACACACATATACATATAAATAGATATTGACGTGCCACAGCAGAGTATCTGCAGCTGTTGTCACTTCAAGGGAAAGACATGACAATAGGCTGTGTTTTTTTTTTTTTTGTTGTTGTTGTTGGTATTTTAGCATGGTGCAGCTTGCTGGGACAGTGCGGCATGCTTCGTGTTGATAGCATGGTAAGGTATTGATCTTTTCAAAGAGAGCAAACACTTGAAATTCTACCCTTGGAACCTGCAACCCCGTAGCCCCCCTCAGAACTACATTTCCCATTGAGCTCAAACACTCCGGCCCATTTACACCATGCAAATCTGTTTATAGAATAATATGCCGCTTTCTGCTTATTGATTCGCGAACTGCCACTTAAAATATGACAAAAACAATATATCGCCGAATACCTACTGCCTGTCTTTTATAGACTTTTTTCTCATTCTTCTTTTCTCCCACGTGACGCGATTGTAAATGTTTCATGTGGGAGATATCGGCAGACAAAGGAGACAGCCGTCAGTCTGCGAGAGAGCTTCCCACGGAGCAGTCTGCGTGAGCGGACCCCTGACAGCCCCCGCGCTACTCTTTGTTTCCACGCAACCCCGACCTCCCCCTCCCTTTTGTTCTACCGCATGGAACGGCAGAGAACCGGGCCGCTATCAAACCCGCCCAGACGCGATCCCTCACCAGCTAATCGCGGGGCCCCGAGAATGCGGGCGAGGGGGCCACAAAGCCTACTCTTAAATAAAAGTGACTAATATTATGCTCTCCCTCTTTAAAGGAGGGACAGAAACAGCATCACATTGTCGTGTCGCATCCGGAGCCTTCTCCCGCTGTGAATAAATTGGTAGCGCTCAGCTGGCACACAGAAGCTTCCGGGGCATCTTAAGATTAAATCATTCATTACTCTTCCTACACATGCTGTGCGGTGAGCAGCGCTGGGCATGGGTAGTTACATTATACTGTGTCGATATCGTAATGGATCTTAAAGTGCCGCCCTTAAAATTTACAGCACAAATGTTGAGGCGGGTTAAGTATGTGAAGAGCCAGAACATAGAATAGCTGTAATTAGATTATAGAATGTTGAATCATGACAGAGCAGAATGCATATACAGAATGACATCAGTGGAAATACAGACAAGGAATGGTGGTCTCTCAGAATACCAAAATACATGCATACAGTGAATAGACAAAATAGTAGAAACACCAAATGGAATTTTAACTAAGATGAGTCTGCAATTACAAATGAATCTACAAATGTGCTTCATACTATTAAATACCAATATGTACTGATAACAGTATGCACAAGATATACAAATGTAATAATCACCGATATGCTTCTGCAATAAAACACATTTTAAATTCAACACATTAAGATGCGTTTCCATGGCATCGTCAGAGATCTTGAACAGATACTGAAAAAGGTCATAGGTCTGTCCCTGAACTGCTGGTGCATCAGTCATAGAAAAGGAAAAAATGCTTACCGTGTCAAGCAGAACGGCATCAAAAATATATATTAAGATAGATTAATATAGCATATATTTTTAGCATATGCTAAACAAAGACCAACTGTGTCAGGAAAGATAAGCACTCAAATATAATGAGAAGGATAGAAATGTAAGGCCACAAAACAATTGGCTTAACTATTGTCTTGGAACTGAATCTACTCCTCTGTGACCATCTATGGACAAAATATATGACTGTTGCAATACAGCTATATTGTGAGCTTTACATTGCTGGAATTCATGGGAGGGTTGCCATTCAAAAACTACTTGAAATCAAGGGCAATGTGCAGAGCTACACAACCAAGGAAACCGAACACAAAGCATGGACTTCTGGGTAAATACTGTTCATTGTCTGCTATATTGCACCTGCAACTCAGAGTGTGCAGTACTCAAACAACATATATGCACCCCAAACTCAATACAACTTCTGTACATGTCTGTTCAAGCAAGAATGAACTAAGAAAAAAAATATACTGCCCACCAATCTTGGAAAGTATGACTTTCTCCTGATAATATGTGATATTACATTTATCATGACGAGCCAATCAGATAAAAGGCTGACATTTGAGTTCTATGAAAGATGAGGTTATAGGTGAACAGTGCCAGTTTTTTTGCGGCTGGAACATTTTGATTGAACAATGACAACAATATAAATTGTAATGTTGGTAATATGACGTAGTATTTAATATGATCAAATATGTAATAGGTAATACGACCAAAATGTTTTGGTAAGACCAAACAACTCATCTCCCTGTATCAGGGAGCTAAATACAATGTCATATTGAGTTACAAAAACATTCCTTGTTTCTCTATGCAGGGGACCAATTGGTTTGATTTCTCAATTAAATAAACTTGATTGAGCTTTTGAAGGAATGCCGATCTTTATATAACATGTTTACATTTAATCTGCTTAAGCTAAATTCATTATGAAAGAAATGCACTGCTGGTGGTATGTTTGAACAAATATTAAAACAGTCTAGAGAATTCAAGCTGTTTATTGAATAAATGTTTGTGCATAGCTGTCCCTTGAAAACAGTGCAGCTGTTTTAATTAGGCTTAATTAGCTTTTCATTGGCCCCACAGAATAACTAATTACTATTAATCAATAAATTTGAGTATGTCTGAATTTCTAATTTGTTTCATTAGAATGATACAAGTGAGGTAGTTTCTATGCAGTGTTAGTATTCATGAGAGATTCTTGAATGCAACATCTGTTTTTATCAAGTGAAATGGCCCTTGCACATTACAAGTTTAGAGCCAAAATAATTTTCAAAGTGAGGTACCAAGAGTTCCTGCCTGCTGTAGTCTCTAAAAATTCAGCACGATAAAATCTTGATTCCGGAGTTTTAAGATGAGGTTGATCCGTTCCACCAGCAATAAGATGTTGTTATGGAAACGGTTATCTAATTCCGAAATTGGTAAGACTTTATCCTGATTCTGATGTTTCACTGACTGACTGAAGCATACATAATCATTCCTGCATCTCTGAATCCCCTCTAGAAAGTGTCAGTCACGGAACCTTGTGCGACTGCTTGCGTTTAAAACGCCGCTATCCTGAAGTGATTGCTTGAATTAGCGCTAACAGCAATTGCTTATTAATTTATGTTTGTATTCTGCTCATTTCAGAGCCTGTTAATCTTTAAATAATGCAGTTTTTAGTCCGCTGTATGAAGACTGGAACTCCCCACCGGAGTCACCAGATCACTCATTCAGAATTCTGCTACTCCTGCTGCACTTGAATCCTAAGTAACCTTGTGCCTCCTTGTCTCCCTTCACTGACTTCCAATTGTGGGCCAGATCAAATTCGAGACCTCGGTGTTAGAGCGAAGGCATGGCTTTTTCATATCCACGGTTTATCATCAGACTTTTAAACATCCGTGCAAACTCTCCTCTGTGCCGCCCATTTAAGAACTTGTCACTTCTCTTCCCTTTTCTGGCTGGCAGGCTAATTCACAATCTTCTAATCTTGGTGAAAGCCATTAAAATTGGTTCCCGTAAGCTGCTTGATCAGAACACTGAGTTTCCAATCTCTCAAATCTCCGAATGAAATCTGGCATGTATATAAGAGCCAGAACGTGATAGGTGCACACTTTTGTAATGCACGCATGTTGCTCTTAAAGGGATACTGGACTGCTTTTAGCATCAGCGCAATGACTGGACATCTATGGGAATGACAACCTAGCTGCAAGTGAGGAAATGCACTGTCTAGGAATTGTATACAAGGGTCATTAATCATTTTTAGTGTTAAAACGTATGGCATTCATAATTGTATGAATTCAGAAATTTTAGCAATAATCATTTGAAGTGAATTTATTTTGATTTCAGGGCTGACTGCACAAGACCTCTTGAGAAGACCACTGTCAGCAAGCCCTACTAGCCTAGCCTTCAGTTTTGAGAGGCTGCGTTTGGTGTATTGATATTAGCTATATGTCAGGATTTGTGTTGCATTTATATATATAATAAATACAGAGTGCAAAGGCCCAGGGTTCGGAAACTCAATGAGGTATAATTATGACAGTAATGTGGATTACTAAATTTTGGTCAAACAGAATGCTCTGTGTCTAATTTAACATTCTGATAGACCTACTGTCATTCATTGTGCCCTCAAATGGGTGACCACCACACACACACACACACACACACACACACACAATGGTCAGAGTCTCCCCCTTCCAGTTTCAATCGTAAACTTGATTTTGTGGGTGCCAGGCAGTCACCGGGCCACTTAGGTATGTGACTGGCTCTCAGCATAAAGCTCTACAACATTAATAGATGTCAGTTTCTCTTGAAGTCATGTCCTCGCAAGTGACTCTGAATAAGCACACATGCCACATAACTAATACATAATATATAAAAACACGTCAAACTGACATGTCAACCCTCTCTCCGCATATTCTGCAGTTGTCAGTCCGGACACTGCGAGGTTACACTCTCGGTGCATTTGTTCATATCCTTCAGAAGTCATGCTGTACCTTACGCTGTTTTTTTTTTTTTCTCCTCCCACTGCTACACTGGCTGATTTCAGAACAGGAGATGTCAAAGATCAGCAGAAGAGGTAAGATGTCTTTCAGAAATGCGTGCCGGTCAGAGACCTCGGGGTTATACGACTAAACCTCCATCTAAATCACAATGTTTTCGTGTTTTTAAAGATGGAGCACAGAATAATTGACCTTTGCCCTATGTAAATGCATCAAAAATGGCATGTGTAAAATCACAGCCAACAAAAGCACTTATATACATAATATAAACAAATACATACACACACTATCTATATGTATACACACACACTTGATATTTGTAATACATACTTAATACAGTACTGCTTAAATAATCACATTATAGTCATGTCCTGAAGGGGCTGATTTGCTAATATCCCAGTTAATTGGTATTTGTGAGTGCCCACAAAGTATTTGCACATCTTATCATTTCGGTCTTTGCAGGTGATCAACCAAAAGTAATTGCATAATTGATGTTTAAATGAGGGAATGTGAGTGTTTGGAAGGTTCAAGGTTCTTTATTTGCCACATGCACAGAGGTACAAAGTAAAACATGCAGCGAAATGAGGGAGATGCTCAGATACTGTGTGGAGTTATATAAAAGGAGTAAAACTAAATAAATAAAATTGCTAGTGCAAATACACGACAGACAATATACAATATACATGCATACGATTAACCAAAAACTACCAGTACTTAGAGATAAAG